>NW_024121133.1:14113780-14654230 GCF_016745375.1 Pimephales promelas
CTTTATACCTTCTCCGTTTTATGTGCAGTGTCACTTGTAACGCAAAGTTGAGATGTTGCCCAGAGATAAAAAAAAAACAGAAGGTGGTCGAATGAAAAGATGCACGAGAGACGAGAGTTGTCGTATTCCCCGCGTTTATAGAGCCACTCAAACGTTACACTCGTCGTCTTCTCAAAATCCGAATTACAACTTCGTATAGATGACATTGTATCATATGATACTCATTAGTTTCTTCATATTGCGTTTGTACAGAATTAACACAAAATTAGTAAAAGAACAAATATTGCAGTATGAAATATATGGAAATATCTCCATGCTGAGCCTTTTTTGCACTTCCTGATTTCCCTTGAGAATCCTTGTCCAATGAATGGACGACCTTAGCACACGTGTGGTTTGGTTTACAAATTTTGGTTCACTTGCAAAAAGAGCAGTGTGAAAGCGAACCGTACCAAAAAAAAAAAAATAATAATAATTTATTTGGTCCGGACCAAAGCAAGTGAACTATCGGACTTTCCTGGTGTGAATACACCCTTAATGTCAGGATGTTACTTAAGTAGTGACTGATCTTTTCTTTCGTACTATAACACACATCCAAATGAAACAGATTATTAAAAAGAAAAAAAAAATGGGTTTGACAAAATTATGACAACATATGTTTTTGCATTACTTCAACTCATCAAAATGTTATGCAATTTTATATGCAATGTTATACAATATTCAAATCAATTTATTTAATCACTTTAATGTAATTGAATTTGAAATAACATTAAAGTTGACTACTTAAAAATTGAAGGCAGCAACTTTTATTTTTTACAGGGCATCGGTTGTTGATTGGATGAAGGCAGATCTGAAAGTGGACTAGATGATTGGATGATATTTTAATTAAAAATTACAATATTTTTAAAATTTTAAACATATGCATGGGTAAATCATTCACACTTAGATCAATAATATGCATTTAGAAAACCGATATGAACATGTTCTATTTCATTCTGACTTGGTAGTAGCATTGGAAAATGACACAAATCATATAACAACATTTGTGAAACTATTTTGGATATTCTTCAAAAACTCGAAGGACATGAGGGTGACTAAATGATGACAGAATCTTTTAATATTTCAAACAGTGAAAATGGGAGTCTGGTTGAAGAGAGGTGTGAATTAAGCTTGATTAGGGTCAGATTGGGTGAGAGGAGAACAGATGGTTTGTTCTAACACCTCCCTGGTTTTTAGGGAGCCCAAAGGAGCTGGCATGAGTAGATGTGCAGGTTATTGCCGTTCTTCAAGAGCTCATTATTGCAACTTTTCGAAACCTCTGAATTTTGTGTTCAAGTTGAATTTTAAACATAACCTTCTGTGTTCTCGTTGTTGATCTATCTGTGCAATTATCATCAATCTGAGGCTTTTCTGACCACAGAGATCTGTTCTGTAAAGCAAACACAGTTTACCAGGGGATCTAGATGTCATTGACATCTGGGATTGTTGTGTTGAAAGAGAATTGTCCATTTCCTGTGTGGAAATCCTAGTGTGTTAGAAGTAAAAGATTTCCAATGGGTTTAATAGTCTGTTTTTGCTCTGTTCCCCTCTCTCTTAGATCTATTTACGTTTCCTAGACTACGAGATGCAGAACTCCAATGAGTGTAAACGTAATTTCGTGGCGGTGTACGACGGCAGCAGCTCGGTGGAAGACTTGAGGAATAAGTTTTGCAGCACGGTGGCCAACGATGTCATGCTGGTGTCCGCGCTGGGAGTAGTTCGCATGTGGGCCGACGAGGGCAGCCGAAAGAGCCGTTTCCGGATTCTCTTCACTACCTTCCAAGAGCGTAAGCCTTACACACACACACTTACTACACTTAAAGCTCTCCGTTCCAACCGTTGTTTGTGTTTACTGTATTTATTATTTAGGCCTACACTGAATGAATCTCATGAAGAAATGGATGGGTCATATTTAACATCAAAATGACAAGAAACAATCAGAAATTGCACTGCTGTTCAAAAGTTTGTCCGTAAAAAAAACTTTTGAAAGTCTTTTATGCAAAACTATGGTAAACCAGTAGTATTGTTAAATATTATTATTAGAATGGAAATTTACTGTTTTCTATTTTAATATATTTAAAAATGTATTTTATCCAGTAATAGATGATCCAGGAATAAAATGGTGGTTCAGGTTCAGGCTTATTTGTTCATTAATGACATTATCGGTGACTTGTTGACGTCAAATCTGAAGTCGTTCAACCCCTAATATATATATTATATATATATATATATACACAAAGGGTGTGATTTGTGGGGGGATAAAACAGAGGGGGAGATGATTTGAAACATTTTTATTCATAAAAATAAATCATGAGAACAGGACTGCATCACTGCATTAGCAGGAATTGTAAAATATTTTTTTCTTATTAACTCTGAAGTAGCACAATATAGCTTATCTTTTCGATCGTTTTCGCAAGTTAGCTTACGCTACGGGAAAGATTAATCTGAGATATTGAAGCCAAAAAATTATGCTTAATTTTTTGTATTCATTTTCTACGCAGTGTAGCGTGCTCATTGGCTGCCCTGTGTAAACTGCAGCAGCCTACCACTTAGCCCGGCATGACGTCACGTCCAATGAAGGGCGCTCGTGCCCTCATTGCGTCTTAGCCCGCCAGAATGGGCGTTGTTTAGCGTAGTGGGGCTTAGAGGCTGTCTCACTGATTTTCATCTTTTCAGCGAAGCTCTCCGCATCGCTGGATTTTGAGAGAAACCGCCGACGCCGTTTGAGTAAGCGAAAAGGCAGCTTCGGACAGCGCCTGAAGAAGCCGGTCGTTGACGCTTGCTGACATGAGAGAGTCTGAGTACGCCACGTTTCTCAAAGTGCCGCTTTCCCCCACTGGTCTCTACAGCCCAGCGGTGAACGGGATCGTCGACCGTTTCTCCGAGGTACAGAAGACCACGCAGGCCATGAACCTGTTCCTGCCGCGAAGCTCTTGTTCCTCTGCTCCTCTGGATCAACGTCAAAGCTCCTCTCCCTGTCAGTCCCTTTCGAACAGGCTGCTGCAGTGGTACATTCAGCAGTCAATGAGCCAGTAATCCGAGTGCAGACCTCAACGACAGTGAATGTGGAAGTCGCACATCTACTCCACGCAGAAATAACGAAGCTGCTGTGCAAAGGGGCCATAGAACTGATACGGACTTGTCTGAGAGAGCTTTTACAGCCATTATTTTCTCGTACCAAAGAAGGACGGGACACTCAGACCTATGTTAGATCTGAGACATTTGAACAAAGTTCTTGTGAAAAGACCATTCAAAATGCTTACGACCAGGAAAATCCTCGTCCACGTTCGCCCGAGGGACTGGTTTATCTCTCTTTCTGAAAGATGGCTATTTTTAGATTCAGATAATACCCCGTCACTGGCCATTCTTGAGATTCGCCAACGACGGTCAGGTATCAATACACCGTCCTGCCGTTCAGCCTGGCTTTAGCACCCCGTACATTCACAAAGTGCATGGACACGGCTCTCGCCCCCTTGAGAAATCAGGGCTTGCGAATTATGAACTTTCTGGATAATTGGCTGATTCTGGCTCAGTCAGAGGTAGAACTTTTATTTCACAGAGCAGTCATCTGGAAAGCCTGGGTCTCACGGTCGACTGGACCAAGAGCTCACTCGTCTCTGTGAACGGTGCTTCTTGTTGCGCGGTCCAGCAGAGGGCGGAGTGACAGCTTCGGCGTTCAGCGAGCCCACAGGGTCGACATCGGGAGTTCTTCACAGTGGACGCAGCTTCCCGACGAAGAGCGAGGGCTGTGAGGTCTAGGCCCAGGAAGAGAATGCAGATCACATGGTGGTCTCCGGCACTGGGTGGGGCTCGGCACGAGCCACAGGAAGTGCGAGACATTTTTAGACGTCTCGTGCTCTTTTAGAAGGGGTGGTGTCGCAGTGGCGAACACGACCGGCTTCTTCAGGCATTGTCCTAAGCTGCCTTTTCGCTTCCTCAAACGGTGGCGGCGGCTTCTCACGGAATCTAGCGATGCGAAGAGCTTCGCTGAAGAGATGAAAATCAGGGATACAGCCACAGAGCCCCAATATCTCGAATATCTCGAAAAGATTCATCTTTCCCGTAGCGTAAAGCTAACTTACGCAATACGAAAGAATCTCTCGTAAGAAAAAATTGCATACCTTCCCATGCTAAATATAAATATCACTTTCCCTGTTCCCTCTGCTAAGTAGCCTTTATACGGCTTTACATGGGCTACAGGGGAGAACACAGATGCACAGAATAACAGGATTATTAATTTAAGGGATAAGCTGTTCCTGCTGGGACAGAGCGTTTTCTTGGAAACATGGGTTCTGCGGTGGTGCCCCGCCACCCGGGTGTCTTTGAATCGGTGGTCCCTTGCAGTTAGTCACATCTCTCCGGGTGGCAGCGCTAGCAGCATCAGAAACTATAGAGCGTAATGGGGGTGGAGAGAGAGAGAGAGAGAGAGAGAGATGAACTTGAAGGATGGGTGCTCTAAAAGAGGATGAAGTATTGTGGGAACGGAGAGACAGAAAAGGAGCTATAAAGATTGAGTATCTGGCTATGAGAGGAAGTGCTGAGAGAGAGAAAGTGAAAATAGGGTGATAAAATGTGAGTTTAATGTTTAGCTGGTAGCACACTCATCATTAGTGCACACTGCCGGCATCAAACGGCTTTCGTTGTAATGGTCTCAACACCGTTCCTGTGACGCCCCATCGCCATTTGTCTTGTCCCAGTGGTCCCTAAAAACGACCTCAGCCTAAGCACGCCGTGCCGATGCTGCTGGGTAAAAGATTAAAAGGAAATGATGCCACCACCCTCATTGTGCACAGAAGAAGCAGTGTATACTGTAGCAGTATAATTTATATATGTACAATTATAAATATAAACAAATGCTAAATAGAATAAAATTATAAAATCTGTCACTTTCTCAGCAAATAATTGTAAAAATACACACTGCTTTTGATTTTGTAGTTGGTGCATTTCATTATGTACTGCTATTACCAAGTTCAACATTTTGGAATGTATGTGTGTGTGTGTGTATGTGTGTGAATGTATGTAAGTAGACACACAATTATTTTATTCTATTTACAGCATTTGTTTTTAACAGTAAGAACAATAACTTTTCAGATTTTATTAATAAAATACAATAAATATCTTTACATGCATTCAAATTATATATATATATATATATATATATATATATATATATATAATCACAATATCTCTTTGTCATATACAGTAAAAGTTCCTTTTTAATACATGAAAAATATATAGCCTTCTTTATATTTTAGCAAAGTTTTTCCTTGCATCCTTGCAAGGGGATCATCATATTTTAGGGTACTTCCTCGGCATCAACACGTTTAAAAACCGCTGGTGCTGAAAATAGTAAATGAGCAATTTTGTGCAGAGTACCAGACAGCAGCAGAGCAGCACAGCTTCCACTTCTTCTGATTGATTGCGGGGCTTTAATGGACATTAGTGTGCGTTTAAAGAGAGAGGCGGATATCCTGAAGCATGCGGGAGAAGAATGGTGGAGGGAATGAGTCTGTGGTTTTGGTTCTGAGGCCCTTGAGGCTGCAGAAAACACATAGTGCTCTTTCTGGGATAGAAAGATGCAGCTGCGCGTCTGCGTCAGTCTTGGTGAATGGCGATAGGTGGATTTGTGTAGGAGCCCAGTGTCTTTTGTGCAGCCCTATCCAGTGAATGAACACAGGATGTGCGGTTGCCCGGGTAACACCCCTGCATAACTTGTCCAGGCACTTACTTATGCACTCGCTTTCTCCCTCTGGTTTGCTAGCCTCAGCAGCTGAACGGGGGAAACCACCATCTACTGAAAGAGTCTTGCCCAGCACACCTTTAAATAAGTGAAACTGTATGTGTTTGCTCTACTGCAGATGCAAAGTATGTTTTTAGATGAGTGACTTGGTTTCAACTTCTTTTACAACCACATTCTTGCATATAATGTGATTAATTCAGCATATCTGAGAGCCTTTCAATCTGATGACAGACTTAATGAATGAACAATTATTTTGGATTCACTTATAAATTGGTAGAAAATTTCACAATTAGCCTAATTAAGAAACAAGAAGTTGCAAAATGGATATTATATATATATTTGCATCCAATAATTGCATCCAAAATTACATCATATATGTGTGTGTAGTGTGTAGAATTATTTTGTATATATAAATACACACAAATGCATGTATATATTTAAGAAATATTTGCATGTATATACACAAACTTTTATTTTCGGATGCGATTAATCGTGATTAATCGTTTCACAGCCCTAATATATATATATATATATATATATATATATATGAAGAGTTCAGATGCAAAAGCCTCTAAATGCCATTTGGAATTTTCTTCTAGAATGACCATTTTTATCAAGCTTGTATATTTAAGTTCAGTAATTTCACTTAAATGGCAATGAAGATTACCTATTAATTGTCATTTAAGTGAAATTACTGAACTTAAATACAAGCTTGATAAAAATGGTCATTTTAGAAGAAAATTTCAAATGGCATTTAGAGGCTTTTGCATCTGAACTCTTCATATATATATATATATATATATATTAGGGCTGTGCAAAAATTAATTGCGATTAATCGCATCCAAAATAAAAGTCTGTGTTTACATAATATATTTGTGTGTGCTGTATATAATTATTTTGTATATATAAATATCTATGCATGCATGTATATATTTAAGAATTATTTGGGCTTAAATTCTGTATAAATACATAAACTATATTATATAAATATAAATATGTTATATATGAATAACACATTTTGTTAAATATATACATGCACGTGTGTGTATTTATATATACAAAATAATTATATACAGCCCACACAAATATATTATGTAAACACAGGCTTTTATTTTGGATGTGATTAATCGCAATTTTTTGCACAGCCCTAATATATATATAGTATTTTTCTTCTAAAACACATCAATAATCTTTGTTTTATATCTTGTGCAGGACCTTTATTTTTAAGAAAGTGTAGGCCTGTATGCATTGTTATTTTGTAAGATTGTGTAATTCATGCACTATGTGTAAACAGACACTTTACATTAAGGTTTCATTTGTTAACAGTACATTAGTTACCTCGAACTATGAACAAACGCTGCTCTGTGCATTTATTGTAAGGTCTCTGGAAAATAAATTCTATGGAGGTTGAAGGCCTTTTCAATGGATAGTTTACTAAAAAATTCAAATTCTGAAAATCATTTTCTCACCCTCAAATTGTTCCAAACCTGTATGAATTTCTTTCAGCTGAACACAAAATAAGATATTTAGAATTGGGTAACCAAACAGTGGATAGGACCTCACTGACTTCTTCAATAGTGATTTTGTCCTATACTGTGGAAGTCAATTGGTGTCCCATCCGAGAAAGGAAGTCCAGTCTCTTTCAGTGCCTTGTTTAGGAGAAATACAGGGCTGCAGCGCCACCTAATGGAACTGTATCAGAACGTGAAGGCGAGAGAGTCGTGAGGACTGCATTTCTGGAATTATGAGTCATCCTAATTTACGTTGTTATTCCTCATCTGGGAGCAGCTCGAGAATACTGTCATTAATAAATCCTCAAGGTACATTCAGTCAACCTTGAAGCTGCTATTTTAGGGGGGTTTTGTATGAACTAGGTGATCTATGTCCTCTGCAGACTGCAAAATGTCAAGTGAGGTATGTGGGAAGGGAACTGGCCACACATTGGTGGGCGTGTTGCACGCGAGGCGATTGAGACCGAAGCCCCGCCCCTTCTGCAAGTCACCTTGGCTGTAACTGAGCCTCCAGATAGTGATGTTGTAAATGTTATGAGAGGTTGTCTTCATGCATAAACTTTCTCATTTCTCATTTTATAATTTCAGCTGAGACATTCATCATTTTTTCAGCTCAAACGGAGACTGCGTGAACACTCTCCCTAATATTTTTTTCACACCAATATTGGATTAATCTGCTTTGATCTTGAATGATATTAGTGCTTGTATAAATATTGAAGTACTTGCAGTTTGTGTCTGCATTCGTTATCAACTTGGCAATAGTTATCCTCACCACATCTTGGCAAGTTGAAACTTGTAAACTTATTGTATACATTTTTATCTTTATTCACTTTATTCACTGTATATGCATGCATGGACTCTTTCTTGAGGTGAAACCAGAATAATATTAATAGAAATATTACAAAATATCTGTGCAGCTTCTACAGACATGGTTTCCATGCATATTTGAAGAGCTATATTAAAATTCATGCATAGCAGAAGGCAACAGAATTTGATTTGGTTGGTTTGAGTAATGGGTTTCTAAATTTGAACTGTATTGATGCACAGACACAGTCAGATAGACATTTGTGAGATTAATTGTGTTCATGGGATAAGATTATAGACAGCGTCTTATTAACAGGGAGAAATGAAGTGTAATGTGACATTAGCATTATCCATTTTTCCCTCTCATCAGCTCCCTGTGAGGCAGATGCTTTCTTTTGCCACAGTAACATGTGTATCAACAACACGCTGGTGTGCAACGGAGTCCAGAACTGCGTCTACCCTTGGGACGAGAACCACTGCAAAGGTAAATTGTACTTTTGTTAAATGTCCTGTCAAATCTCGAGTGGTTCGAGTGCATATCTCACCCCTGTTTTTCTCTAAATGATGATCAATCCCCGAGGAGAAGAATTTGTCCCCTTTTTGTTCATGTTTTATAGCTAATCAATCAAATATAACTCATAGCTGTTAAAAAAAGACCTTGTAAAGCCTTCAAAATTCTGCACGGGTTCATTGATTGATTTTGCACTGCAATGCTGCTGCTGGGAAAAATGAGCAGGCCACTAGATATTCATTTGTATATGTGAATGACTTGCTCTGGCTGGATTTGAATAAGTGCAGTTCAAGCTATCACGCTTATATTTTGCATAAGCTGTCCAAGCTAAATTAACTGAATGTTGATAATAATGCTGCTGGGACCCTCCATTGAGAATTGTTTTAGCTCAGCTTGTTTTCCACAATAGGGGCATATGGAGAAATTATTTTAAAAAGGCCTAAAACTTTGACATTTTGTCTAAAACATATTTGACATCATCAAACACAATTTATCAGTTATTACCAATTACATGTAGTATTTAATTGATGTAAAACACACTCAAGTTAGTTGAATCATATTTATATTGGGGGTCCAATGAAGGTTTTTAAATGGTAACTAAACCCCTGGTCAGAGCCTGACTCCACCCACTGGCAATATTTGAAAATGCTGAAAAAGTGGGCTGACCCCAGCGGAGATAGAGGGGACGAAATAGATGCTAAAACACACTATCCTGGTCGTTTTCAATACTCACAATTCCAATTCCTCACTCCCTACAGTGGTTTTGACGACACAATATGGTTTTTTATACTGCCAAGGGCGTAGCTCACGTGGTGAGCTGAAACCATGCGTATGTCACGTAGTGCGGAACATCCAATAGGAAAATTCAACTGCAGTAGCCAGCGTTCAACCTGAAGAGGGCAGCACTAAGACGTTTTTACACCATATATTGTAGAAATAGAACACTTTATAAACAAATGTCAAAAAAGTTACTCGAATCAATGACTGGTATTAATAAAGATCCATTCTTACAGATCATTAACTAAAAAAAGTTGCTTTAGTGTTTAGTTACTCTTTAACAAAGTGTATTTTTCAGGGTTATCCTTATCTTCAGTTATTAATTATATATGTTTTACACATTTTTTAACACATTTACTAAAGTAGACTTGTTTAAATTTTGCTTTCTATAGTTCAATTGTAAATCATAATATTAAGACTTAGTTTTAAACAGTAATAAAAAAGTTAAAAACAATACGAAATAAAATGTTGCAAAAATAGCTCCTTTTTAAAACAATTGAAAATTGAATGGAAAGAACATGTTATTTATTAAATATCATATCATTTAAATCAACCTTATAATAGCCTTAAATATAACGAATAAAAACAAAAAGTATAGAAAGTAAATAAATATTAAGAAATAATGAATATTAAAATTGTATATATATACAAAGACCATGCAGATTCTTTTGGTTTTGGTGCAATGACATTATAAAAGCCAAATGATTTCATTTAGAAAAATATCATAAGGCCTTAGTTTGGGGTTTGTCTGCACATCTGAATGCAAATGCTTGTCTCCTCTGAACCAAAGCCAGCGCAGATGTTTTACGCTCACTGTGCTACATAAATGTCAACGCTCTCCCATTAGAATGATTTACTGCTTCTGTGTGCAGTTTGTAATCTCTTTGATACAACTGTTTCAACACAAGGTAACCCACGGTGACATTGCATGCCTGCAGTAATCATTTATTATGCTTCTTGTTGTGTTTTGCAGAAAAGAGGAAAGCCAACATCCTGGACAACCTCAATAACACCAACGGCACCATCATCGGCGTGACGTGCTGCATCGTACTGATCCTACTTGTCATATCTGTGATCGTTCAAATCAAGCAGCCACGGAAGAAGTACATCCTGAGGCGGGAAGACTTTGACCCCACCATGTTCCAAGAGGTGTTCCAGGAGCCACCGCATTATGAACTGTGCACTCTCCGCAGCGCGGCGGCCACATCCGCGGACCTGGCCGAGCTGGCCGAGGACTTTGAGAGCTACCACAAGCTGCGGAGCGCCTCCTCGCGCTGTGTCCACGAGCATCACTGCGGTTCCACGCAGTTGTCCAGCAACAAGGGCAGCCACACCAACCTGTGCGCCCGCGAGGCGGCGGCGGCGGCGGCCATCCTGACGGACCTCCCGCCACAACCCATGCGGCCGCTTCCTCCCCAAACCAACCGCAGGAACATTCTGGTAATGAGACACACCTACTCACAAGACGCCGCAGATGCCTGTGACCTAGATGATGACCTGGAGGAAGTGCCCACCACTAGCCACAGGCTGTCCAGACATGAGAAAGCAGTGCAGCGGTTAGTATCCATTGATTTTTGATGATACAAATGTACAAATTCATCATAATGCACATTTTGGAAGGATTAACTCCCACTCTCATTTTTATTCCTCTTTAGCTCCTCTAATCAGCTTCTCATTGTTTGGTTGTTTTAGCTATCTTATCTTTTTCTTTCTTTTGTTTGTTTTTTGCTTTGATATTCTCTTTTTGGTCACTGAGACAGCATCCCAGTCAGAGCTGAGTTTCTAAAAGCTGTAGAAATGCAGATGCATTAAGTAAATGCATGCAGCAAGGGAAAGGCTGACACTTCTCAATGTTAATGTTCAGCTAAAGACATGCTACATTAAGATGGAAACAGCCTTTTTTAGGTCCGTTTTCAGGGAGAATATGTGAAATTATCAAAAGGGTTTCTTTTTTAACAAGCTTCCCTTTCGCAGTGGAACTATACACTGTGTCATGGAGTTGAGCTGGTGTCTGAAGCACGTGTGTTACAGTACACAACAATTTTGATTGGATAGCGCAGCCACAGTGACATCACAGATGCTGGGAGAGTATATAAGGGCACCTAGAAAGAATGTCATCAGCTTCTTTGTCTCCTAGCTCTTCAGCTCTCATGCCAGATCCGGAAGCCCACTCTGTGGCCTGATCTAGTTCAGAGAAACTAGATGTAATGGGAGTTGAGGCACATGTTTTGAATAAGTCGGTCTCTTTCCTCACCACCACAAATGAGGAGCTGGTCGACAAAATGACCTGCTCCACTGCCAATTGATCCTGAGGCCTCTTCTGGACCTTTGAAATGAATGCTCAATATTTTTACTCTTGGAGGAGGTGGTCCCTCTAGAAACCGCCAGGTGGCAGTTCTCTAGTCTACCCCTCCTCTTTGGTTGTAGATACAGAGAGGCTGCAATCTACCTAGTCAGTTCTACCCTGGCATACTGTAGATCATGTAAAATGGGTGATATTTTTTTGAAGTTCTGGGTCACTAGGTGCGCAATCTTTGGCTACAGCTCGATGATGATTTAACTGCACAGTGAGCAGACATTTGGGCAGTATGGTATAGTGGGTATTTCGTTCCAATAGTGTGAACTTCACTATGCAGTGTAGAGTTCCACTTTGGAAGGGAATGTCTCAGGTTACGACTGTAACCATGGTTCCCTGAGAAGGGGAATGAGACACTGCGTTGTGTTGCCACACTTTTGGCATGTTTGTATGGCTTCCTTCAGAAAAATTAGGCTGATAAAGTTTTTTATAGGCACCTATACTCACCTGGCACACCTGTGACGTCACCTGACTGTGACTCCAACTCACAAGGAGTGTTACCATAGCAGCAACTCCATAGTACAGTGTCGCGTTCCTCTTCTCAGGAAACCATGGTTATATTTGTAACCCAAGACTTTATGTAGACTATTGTTCAAAGTTTGGGGTGAGTAATATATATATATATATATATATATAACAAATAATCCTGAAATAAAATGTATCACATTTCAGATTTCCACATTCCGTCCCTCGGATGAGACGTAAAACCAAGGTCCTAAAAATCCCATAGCACTTCTTGTAAAAAGTATGGGTGTAACCCCGGTGTCCTGGCCAAATCACCTCAATTGGCCCTTGCCAATCATGGCCTCCTAATAATCCCCATCAATTGAATTGGCTCTATCACTTTCTCTCCTCTCCACCTATAGTTGGTGTGTGGTTAGCGTACTGCACCGTTGTACGGTGGCTGCCGTCGCATCATCCAAGTGGATGCTGCACACTGGTGATGGTTGAGGAGAGATCCCCTGACATGATTGTAAAGTGCTTTGGGTGTGCAGTACATATAAAAGCAATATATAAATGCCTCATCCACTCATCCATCCATCCATCCATCCATCCACCCAAACAATAATTAAGCAGCACAACTGTTTTCAACATTGATAATAATAAGAAATGTTTTTGGGCACTAAATTAGCTTATTAGAATGATTTTTGAAGGATCATGTGACACTGAAGACTGGAGTAATGATGCTGACAATTACTGAATTACTGGAGTAATGAGGTTATCACAGGAATAAATTACATTTTAAAATATATTAAAATAAAATAAAAATATCATAAGTTGTAATAATATTTCACAATAATATTTTTTTGTATTTTTGATAAAATAAATGCAGCCTTGGTGAGCTAAAGAGACTTCTTTCAAAAACAATTAAAAAATAATGATATATACAATATATATACCATACCATACCATACCATCTTCTTCCGCTCATCCGGGGCCGGGTCGCGGGGGCAGCAGTCTAAGCAGAGATGCCCAGACTTCCCTCTCCCAGACACTTCCTCTAGCTCTTCTGGGGGGATACCGAGGCGTTCCCAGGCCAGCCGGGAGACATAGTCACAGTATATATATATATATATATATATATATATATGAAGAGTTCAGATGCAAAAGCCTCTAAGTGACATTTGAAATTTTCTTCTAGAATGATCATTTTTATCAAGCCCATATATTTAAGTTCAGTAATTTCACTTAAATGGCAATGAAGATTACCTATGAATGAACCTATGAACGAGCTTGATAAAAATGATCATTCTAGAAGAAAATTTCAAATGGCACTTACAGGCTTTTGCATGTGAACTCTTCATATATATATATATATATATATATATATATATATATATATATATATTCTACCCCAAACTTTTGAACAGTGTGTTTATTCTTGACTAAATGAAAATGACAGGGTTAATGAAACGGTTTTAAAAAGTAGTCCGCAAACAAAATAAATGTGCATTATAATTCATTATGCAAAAAAATACCATGATATTAAACATACAAGCAATGATATTCCAGGTTCTGCCTCATTGGGTCTCTAAACAAACATGAATCTGAGTACAACACAACTAGGGTGTAACAGACAATCTGAAGGTAAGACTCTTTAAACACACTTAATTTTATGTATTTAAATGTTTGTCTAGTCAGTGTCTGTGAGTCAGTGTCTGTTTTTTTCGGTTGTTGTTGTTTTTTTATTGTACTACTTATTTTGTGTTTTGTCAAAACCCTTCATCATTGCCATTGAGACGGTCATTGTAGGACATATGACCATCTTGCATTGGTTGCATCTTGCACCGTCATGATTACTTTCTTTTATTTGTTTTGGCAAATCCTGACAAGGTATCAAAAATTATGGGTCGGCTAAAGCACATCACTTTGTTGAGGGTCATCCATGCTTGTCTTGCATACACTTTGAGTCATTATTCAACCCCACTGAGAGGAAGTTGCAGTTTAAGAACAAAATTATGGGAAAAAAAAAAAACTTTTAAGGAAATTAAAAACAAAACAAAAAAACTGTCATACACACCGCTTTTTTTAAGTGAAACACACAAAGCTTGCTTGGCAAATAATGTATAATTTACCTGTATTCATTTAGTTATGTATTATTATCGGGTAACAATTTATAAGTTTTTTTTTAACTATATTAGTTAACATGAAAGAACAACTGTGTTAGAATTTCATAAAATACTTTACACATGGGAAACGTGGTAATAAATGCACTGTGAATTAACATGAATATTATTATTTTTTTAACTAACAGTTAATAAATACTCTAAAAATAAATTGCTCATTCTTAGTTATTGTATTAACTAATGTTAACAAATGAAGAGTTCAGATGCAAAAGCCTCTAAGTGCCATTTGAAATTTTCGTCTAAAATTACCATTTTTATCAAGCTTGTATATTTAAGTTCAGTAATTTCACTTAAATGACAATTAATAGCTAATCTTCATTGTCATTTAAGTGAAATTACTGAACTTAAATATACAAGCTTGATAAAAATGATCATTTTAGAAGAAAATTTCAAATGGCACTTGCATCTGAACTCTTCAAATTTTACCTAGTATATATTTATTTTTAATTAGACTTTATTTGACATGTTGTGGTTTTGTAATTTTTAATTACTATTTTTAAATCGTTCTATAAAGCTTTAATTATTTAAGTTATTTAATTTTAGTACTGAAACATTCATTTCTAATGATGAATCTATTTGCAAGCATTTCTATAATCAAATCAGACTCAAAATTACACTTCTTTAGGATATCAGGAAACAAGAAATCAGCTTTATTCCAATACATTTTTTAATAATAAAAAAAAAACTCACCTTTTTGAATTACACAAGAAAGGAAGTATGAAACAACATGAGAGTGAGTTGGGGAAATATCCATTTAAAAAAATGTCTGATAGCTTTAAATTAAAGAAACACACTTTCAAAACACTCTTTTATCAATAATGCAGTTTACTTATAATGTGATATACTTTGATGTGTTAAATACATGACGTTTTTGTTTGTGTAGTTTGTGCTTTGCAAATGATTTTGTGTGTGTTGTGTAATGTGCAATGCTGTGTTTTTTCTCATCTTCCATCATGCATTGTCTCCATCGTGTAGACTTCTTGAAAATAGTGCAATCCTGGATCAGTACGAACGGGCTTCAATGAAATATGAAAATGTGGACCAGAGATATACACCAGCATGATAATAACATGGACATTTTAAAGACAAATTTATCAAAACAACCTGCAGATGTAAAGGAGGACATGGATTCAGTAACAAAGGAAGTGACTGTGTTGAAATCGCTTTAATATGTGCTCCTAATTTAGTCTCATAACCGTTTTTTTTGAAGGTTACTTATTTAGGATTGCAGAACATTACATGGTAGTTTGTTCATTTACATGAATACATGTGAATCAGTGCTTTCAGGACTGTCGTAGTGCATGCGTTTTATTGTCATGTTTTGCCACCAAACGTCTTTATATTTGTTAAAATGCTTTTAAGACATTGGGTATTTGTGACTTTTAGCAAACACTTTCTATCCACATAATTGTCACTTTAATGTTAAGATTTGCATGCATATTTCCTTTATCATTTCTAAGTGAGTGTCTGTGCATTTAGGTACAGCATCAAACCCAAGACTAATTTATTGTTGATAGGTTTAATTACAAAATATATATATCTATTAAAGCAAATGGAATGACATATACCCTTCCCCTCCCCTATAGTTTACTGCTATACTAACTGCATGCTAAAATCATCAGATTTATAAGATCTACAGTATGATTCAAGATGGGATGAAACACTGTAAACACTTTCAGTTGCTGATGTTTTGGACAAATGAAGGATGACAGTAAGTTAACATTTGCTACATTTTAGTAGCACACAAACTTTGTATGTTGACTGTGTTCAAACTTTTGTAGATTCCCAATCATCCATACAAGCTCTGTCAAAGAACAATAAACTATTATTTTAAATAATGACATTAGTAATTATAAATCTTAAGTTTATTTTTCAGACTTTTATTTATGTGACAACCTACTGTGAATATCAGATGTGAGATGAAAAGATCAGTATAAACACCATATGCAAGACCTCAAAACATTTCTCATTCTCTTTATCTTTCACTGTAAAAATTAATATGACCGTTAAATCTAATCAACAAAATTACAATCAATATTATTAATTCAATTAGAATTGAGTAATAATTAACCAAATGAATTACTTAAAAGTTTACACATTTTTCTAAACAAAAATATCGGATTAACAGACTGACGTCAAAGATGAATGAAGAATCACTGAAGGAGAAAACCGTAATTTGTCACCATTATGGTGATCAGTGTGTGTTTTTGTTGGGCTCTTGACCCTAAATCATTCATTCCAATGCTGTTTGGCTGCTGTACGTGAGTTATAACGACATGATCTGATAGTCTTGGTGGTGTAACATAATCATTATTTTAAAACACAATCAGTTGTTTACAATTTTTTGTAAATTCTACTCATTTTAAATGGTGAACTTTTAAGTAATTCATTTGGATAACTACTCAATTCTAGTTTGTTAAATTTAATTAATAATATTGATTGTAATCTGTTGCCTCAATTTTATTGATTAGATCTAACATATTCAGTCGCATTTATTTTTACAGTCTCTCTCTCTCTCTCTCTCTCTCTCTCTCTCTCTCTCGCTCTCACACTCACATATACAGAGTATGGAAAGCTAGATTTGTCAAGCTAGATTTTTAGTCATCACACTAATTAAAATGAATTGTCAGTGTCTCTGTCTGTCTGTTCCTTGTCATTACATTTTTGTTTTATAATTTAAACTATATAAAGGAAAATGAATGCTATATTGAGGAATGAATGAATTTACATTATGGATGAATTTCCACTTTCTTATATGTAGACAAAATGTCATCTGAAGTGGAAGGCACAAAGGTTTGTTTAAACTTTTTACTTCTATAAGTTTTGATGTTGCAGTATATAAGTTTGTGTTTATTTGTTTTTAAATTGTATTTTATGTGTGGCCCTTTAAATGCACTTTTATAATGCACTTTAAATGCAACAAATTAATATTTCAGTTAATGGATTTTCTTTGACTTTTTATTCACTTGGGATGCATTGAATTGATCAAAAAATATTTCAATTAAAAAGAAAGCTGTTTGAGCTTACAATAAAAAAAAATATTAAGTAACTGTTTTCAACATTTAAAGAAATGTTTTTGAACACCAGATCATGTGACACTGAAGACTGGAGCAATGATGCTGAAAATACACCCTCCCGTCACAGGAATAAATTACATTTTAAATAATTTTAAAAAGTGTTCTTTTAAATTGTAATTACTGTTTTGTTGTATTTTTGATCAAATAAATGCAGCCTTAATGAGCATGAGATACTTTTTTCAAAAAAATACTGAAAAAATATTACCGACAGACCCCAATCAATACATATTCTGTATGTTAATTTCTTTACAGGCTATTACATCCTAGACTTCTCTGTACTGACATCTTGTGGAAGCAGCCTCTAAGAACTTGAAGGGGTGCAACATAGTGACAAGTTTGCTTTTTTAGAATTTGATGGGGGATATCTTGTTCTAAAGCTGATACTGTGAAGCTCTTGGGGACTAAAAAGCATTTTTCAGACACTGGACTGAAACTCTACAAACTGATGTACATTTTTCATTCAGTGGAATATGAATCAGACATGTTTTTGTTTCCTCTGATTTGATGATTGTAATGTTCAGATTATTTTTCAATACAAAGTGTAATGTCCTGAGTATAGGTGCATAACCTTTTTACTTTGCAGAAATCAAGACCTTTAAAATATTGCCAAACCATTCATTAAGATACTTGAACCTAGTTTGTAATCCTCCAGGTCAGGGGTGATTTTACTGTGACTATTGCCTAGTTAGATGTATCTGACTAGCATCTCAGATGTTAAAACACGTGACTTGTTCTCTTAATGTTCAACATTAAGGTCAGTTATGGTCATGTCTATGCATACAGTAAAATATACTATGTGTGCAGAGCAAGATTTTCAACGAATTGGTATCAAGTTGCTTACTGATAAGAAATGTCAGAATATTTCCCTTCTAGATTTGAGAAACAGAAACTTATTAATTTGACACGCATTTAGTTAATATGTTTGATTGATGCTGGACACATTGATTTAAATAAAGTGAAACAAAAGTGTTTTTTGGACAAACATTGGAACTTTATTATGAATGACTGAATTTATTATGTACACTGTAAAAATGAATATGCTTTATCTAATAAAAAAAAATGTGGCAACAGATTACAAGCAATATTATTAATTAAATTTAACAAATTAGAATTGAGTACTAATTAATAAAATTAATTCCTTAAAAGTTAACCATTTAAAATGATTAAACTTACAACAACCAAAAAAAAAAAAACATTGATTGATCTTTAATTAATTGGTGTTTGTTTTAAAATTACGTTTTTCTCCTTCCGTGATTCTGCTTGTTAACATCAGGTGTCTTCAATGTTGGCAATATAAAATAAAGAGTTCTTAAATAATCTTTGACATCTGTCTGTTAGTGAGATATTTTTGTTACATTTTTTTGGTGTAAACTTTACTCAGTTTAAATGGTTAACTTTTAAAGAATAATTTGATTAATTATTACTCAATTCTAATTTGTTAAATTTAATATTTAACAAATGTTGCTTAATATGTAATCTGTTGCCACAATTCTATTGATTAGATAAAGCATATTCATTTTTTACAATGTATGACTGAATCAACTATTTAGTTGATTTTACATAAAAAGGTTTTTAGAAAAGAGGTTTGAGGTATATATATATATATTACAAGTAAGAAAACAAATATGAACATGAATAAACTATTTCATGTAATTTACCCCCCAAATAAATGAAATGTTCATCATTATTAAAGTTTTGCCATTGAGACAAATAATGTTTCACACACTTTATAATGTTGCCATAGTTGTATTTCAGTATTTTCAATATACTTTAGAAACTTTCAAATGTTCAGATTATATTGTAAAACCTGAATAAAACTTGGTCTATTCTTGTTTTTATATTTAAAAGAAGATATGAAATTATTGACATTTCTGAACCAATGAAGTAAGGATTTTTGGGACATAAAGTCAAATGGGACAGTATCTACAGTCTATTTTCTCACCTAATGAGTGAAAATATTAACTTTTTTGCTAAGCCTGCTGTGAGACCATATAATCAAAATTGGATGCCATCATTAGTGTGACATCATGTAGGTGGCGGGGCATACATCAAACAGGAAGTTGACCCTGGAAATTACATAAGCTATTGCCTGTTTTCACTTGGTTACACTTTTCAAGGACCTAAAGCCTTCTTACCTCAATAAGCCAACATACAGATTTAAAAACATTGAGAAATTAAGTTGAACAGAAATAGTAGCCTAATGATAAACAGAAAAGGGACATCATATGAAATTATATCAAAGTATGAACTAACTTGTGTAATAATAATATGCTTACACTATAGCCTAAATCAATGATCTGTAGCCATGTCCCAATCACCCAAATGTTACCAAAAAGGGGGATTCAGGCTCAGTTTACACACAATGTCACGCATCCTTTTATTATAATATAAACTGTCCTATTCAAATATGCAACATCTTCAGTATTACAGAAATTCATGGTGTGTTGGGCTCATGTTTTTAGTTTATGGCAAAACCTTACACAAGGTGGAAGTCAATTCAAAAACTGTCCCAATCACCCTTAAAGAAGAACTCCGGCGTAAAATGAACCTTTGGTCTAATAACACATTGGTACAATCGACCATTCTCTGATATTTGTTTTCATGATAATCGAATGTAAAATGTAAAATAAAATAAATGTAAATGTAAAATAAATGTAAAATAAAATAAAGTACACTTCGTGTACTGTATATACAGACAGGAGCCATCTTGGAAAACAGTCCCGACATGTCGAACCATGAACAACATGCTATTGAGCTGAACTGTATGAAGTTCAGCGAACTTCTGAACTGAATGAACGGAGTTCGTGGTCTTGAGAGACTATTGCCCTGTCCCAATATCCGCACTTGCGCCCCCAAAAGAGCAGTTTTGCCACATTCTCACTTCTGTTGTGATCAGGGGAACAAATTTGACATGAATTTCATGGCTAATTATTATTATTTTTTATATTTATATTTGATATATATATATGCCTATATATATATATATATATATATATATATAGGTATATATCAAATATAAATATAAAAAATAATAATAATTAGCCATGAAATTCATGTCAAAGTTGTTCCCCTGATCACAACAGAAGTGAGAATGTGGCAAAACTGCTCTTCACAACTTCGGGCCCTTGCGCACCGCTAAGTGCACTTTCAACAAGTGCGCTTCAAGAAAGACCTTAGAGTGGGTATTGGGACAGCCTGGGCCTATGACTATTACGACATGGCGTGGTACTTTTATTTTGAAAATTAAGACAGAAAGCGTGAAGCCAAGGACTAAAATGCCATCTAGTTCTCTACTTCAATAAACGATCAGGAGACGTGTGAAAGTCATCATTAAAACATGTTAAAGTAATGCACGGTGTATCTTTTAGATTAATTGCTTATAGCCCGGTCATTTAAGAATCATGATGATGCATTTCTTCTTCAGAATCGGAAAGACGACAAACTGTGTGCAGCACATATTTAAACGTGTGCATGCCATAACGTTACCACAACAGATGTCAGTTTTACAGACACAAACGAATCTATGTTGTGGGTCAAACTGGACATTTTACCACACTCGCTCGTTTCATACAGGAGTTCGTTTTTGTAGTAGAAACGATGGACAGAAGGACACTGACAAGTCAGTTTCCAGAAGTCCATACACACCTCCAAGCTCGTCTGCTGCACAGAAAGGTACGTGTATTACAGAGAATTGCCATATTGACCGTATATTTTCTTTCAAAATAGTAAATACCATAGTAATGATTAAGAATTGATATTGGCAAGCAGTCACTAGAAAAAGTAGGCTAAAGCAAAGATTCTCAAAACAAAGCTAGGTTAGTTTTTAAAGAGAGATCCCAGCTATAAATCTACTACAGTAGATATATTTTGGCAGGAAGTGGAAGTATGTAACCTTAATGTTTTTTAAAGGGATGTAGTGTCATGGTTTAGTCTGATTCTATGTGTCTTTCCTCAACAGTTAAACAAGCCGGCAAAGATTTCACTTATTTGATTGTGGTGCTCATTGGACTCGGTGTAACAGGTGACATGTTTGATTTGATCAAAACTAGGGCTGGATTGTGGATCATCATGGTACCACACACACACACACACACACACACACACACACTCCTGGCCAAAAATAATGTACCAAGCCAAAAATGGAAAAAAAAATATTATTGTTATCTATTCTTGGTCTGGACATCTGAAGTCAAGATCAAGCACAGAATAGCCTTGTTAACTTGCAGATAGGTTTATACAGGAAAAAGAGTCAGTGTTTTTCTACTCAATTTGTGAGACCAAATATTCATTATAGGGGTCAAATCTGGACTCTGACTCGGCCAAAACTTGAGCCTGATGGAATTCCAATTTGTGCAGGCAAAAATATAATTTCTCTTTAGATAACAAATTTTCATTTGTGATAAGCAAGCCATTCTGCAATATACTGTACTCCAAAGCATTATATTGCATTTCACAGTAAAGTAGCTCACCAATACAAGCAGCTAAAAAGCTCTATGCATTATGTCAAGATGCATTTATTATTATATTTCTCGCCAGATTTTTCAAAGACGAAGCTCTGGAGCATCATTATGCAACTTAATTCTCTCTTTGGTGTTTTACTGTGATGATATCGGCTTTTTAAGTAGTGCATTTGCTTAAAAATAAATTAAATTAAAAGTGGATTGTTTAGCAAATTTGGGCATGCCACTTTTTTTTCTATTTTGCCCAGGAGTGTGTGCATGACTCGGCTCACTCAATACATCTAGTTGATGATGCCATCGTCATCAAAGATCAATTAAAGATCCCCTGCTCAGACATTTCCATGCATTTATATATGCTCAACAGTATAATAAATGATCTGATTGTCATTCTTAATAGGTGGACTGCTGTATGTGGTCTTTCAAGAGCTGTTTTCTGCTTCAAGTCCAAGCAAAATTTATGGAAAAGCGTTTGAGAAGTGCAGAACTCACCCAGAGGTCAGCAAATGGTGATTCATTTGTTATGAGCTATACGAAGATAAACAAACCAACTATGTTAAAAAGGCATGAATAAATTGTGTATTTGTTTGCTGGATGTGAAGATAATCGGAGCTTTTGGAGAGCCTATCAAGGGCTTTGGAGAGACCAGTCGGCGTGGCAGAAGGCAACAAGTCAGGTACAATTAATACATATAAATAAATAAAAACTTTAGTTAGACCCCACATATGCTTTCAAGATGATTTTTCTTTAGTCATGTAGAGTACATGAAGGGTGGATTGAAGTACATGCGGCTGAAATTTTACGTTGAGGGATCTGAACCAGGATTACGGGGAATTGTTCATTCAGAATCCAAGGAGGTACAATACATCTCAATGAAAACAACAAACAATTTAATTTCATGCAAAAAATAGTGTTGACCAATATATAACAAACTGCTTCTTCTGTCTGACAGAATCCTGAGACTGGAAAGTATGAATTCCAGTATATTTTTGTAGAGATTGACTCATATCCCAGGAGGACAGTGGTCATTGAAGACAACAGATTCAGTCAGTTTTAAGTGTTAAACACATTAGGAATTTCAATGGTAGACATGCATTTAAAAGCTCTGAAGAACCTGAATGTGTCGCTACTCGGATTAATAAAGCTTGGATTTGTCATGCTTGAATTTTTTTTGTCTTGATAATCACAAGCTAATTTAGACTAGTGGAAGTGGATATTTGGAGAGGGCTTGTACTGACGCATCTTGTATTTTGTACAAGGATATGCAAGATTGTTTTATATAATGTGTGGTTTGAAATTAAGATAAACGATTTACATAGAAAGTTTTTAATTAATGTAACTTGAATACACATTAATAAAGCAATACCTTTATTGCAAATGGTCTGTAATTCTTCCTTTACCTGAAGTGTTTAAAATATAAATGAATCTGACCTGTTTCTCTATTCAGATTTCATTTTTAATTTTGTAAAATGTATTAAGGTTCTTTATTGTCATTGTTTTATAGAACAGAGGAATGAATACCAACAAATATAAAACTAAATGATCCCTTCATTTTGCATAGGTGGCATGTTAGTCATGTGTTTGTTTTTTTTATGCCAAATGTTTTGGCATGCAGTATTATGCCCAATTTTTATATTTCAGTAGATCTCTGATGGACCAGAGAGAAAATGCCTTATTGATCTGAGATTAATACTGCATTCCAGGCAGGTTTTTGAGCACGTAAATCACGACTCAAAACCACGACTTACGACTTTGTAGTACTTTATTTGGAAATGTATTTGGTATTAATTTATCCTTGCACTCAATGGACTGACATCCAAATACATTTCCAATCCAAATATACAAATAAAGTAAAATAAAAGGTATAACAGCTTATCTTATTGTCTCATGAGCTATTTTTCCTCCTCAGTTTCCCACAAATAAACAAGGAGTAAGCACCTTTGGCGTTAGAAATTATATTACAAATGCGCGTGAGCCCCGTAAGGTCCGCCATGCTGGTTTGTTTACATCTAGGTAGTTTGGCGTGATGACCTGGAATGCTACAAAGTCGTAAGTCGTGATTTACGTGCTCAAAAACCTGCCTGGAATGCAGCATAAGTAGGCTACATTTGATTAATCTTGCATTCATGAACGTCATTCAGTAATTTATTGTTCCCGGTAGATGACGCTTCAGTACTATCTTAACGGTTCATGTCTTCCGGTACAAAACAGAGCTGGAGAAAAAATATTTAATATTATAGATAAATAATATAATATATATTATAATATTTTTTAATATACAATCAATAATATAATACGTATTATATTATTATTATTATTCATTTAAAATCACATTTAAATAATTAAATTACAATAATAAAAACGTGACACAAACTGCAAGGGACTTTTAATTTGATGTTCTTCTGCCATGAATCCACGGAAGTACGGACGCATTACGAGACAACACAAGAACTACAAAACCCCCGTTCGTTTGCTCATGGAAAAAACACAGCGCTCAACATTTCTCGGAAGCCCTTGAGTGTCTGAAGTATTAGCATTTACCAACACACACACAGAGGAGCCGCCACACTCGGCCTACATAGTGCTTGTGAGCCCGAGCTGTTTGAACAAAAAAAAAAATACACCTAGGTGACCGTGTTGTTCTTTTATAAAGGTAAATTGATTTAACTATATTAGCCCGTTAGCAAAGAGACTTCCTCTATAAGGAGCAGATGCTTCGCTAGCTGTCTAAAGCTGGATTATAACGCGAATTATAACGCGTTTACAAGGTGAGCTTGTTTTCTTGATGAAAAGTTTTATTAAAGTCATAACTAAAATGGGCTTTAATAAATCCCAATGAATGCACGTAAGGGGTGCGCGTGCTCTGTAATGTTTGTTTGTTTGTTTATGTAACTGTTATATGGGCGAACTAAGCTTGTGAGTTTATTTTCAGTTTTTTGTTTATGTTATAATAACCCAACCTTATGTGTTACACTATATATATATATATATATATATATATATATATAAAATAAAGTCTCTAAATTGTTTCTAGAGTGACTAGAATCTGAGCTTCTTTAAACATAAGACGAGGAATGTCGAAATGATATTCTAACTCTATTGGTTCTTATTTCAGTTTGACAGCTTGGAAGCTGATTATGGTAATTGATACCAACTGGTGAAAAGCATGGAGCTGTACTGGTACATGTAAGTTTTAGGTAGAATGTTGATGTAATTACAGTTGTATTGTCTGTTTTTTTGTTTTACATCATCTTTGATTTGATTTTATATTTTAGTTCTGGTTTATTTATGTGTTGTAATAATTACAGTTATTATCAGTTGATAAAGTCTATTATTGATACTTTAAACTTGTTCTTTATCTTGTTTTAGAGTCGTCATAATATTTATTATGATTAAGATCTTCTTCTACATCTGCTGGTATCGCTCAAGGCAAAGACAGCTCGCTGCGTACCTCAGCAATCCCCGAAACGCTCAGATCGTCATTGTGGGAGGACGTGCGTACCTGCACCAGGTCTGTGAGAGACAAAATGTGAGTAAAACTAAACCTTCAAACTTCAATTCAATCAGATACTTTATTTTTTATTTATTTATTTTTTTTGAAAAGGTGTGGCCAAGTTGGTTGTGCGTCAGCCGCTACTGATATTATCGCATTTTTGGAAGTATGACAAACATTAGCTTCCTGTGTAGTACTGTGTGGGTCTTCTGGATTCAGTGTAGATTATGCAAAACAATAAGACAGACTCAAAGGCAATGTGTTATGGTAACTTCTGTTGACCTTAAGTGGCATTTCACAGGAGATTTGATTAGTTAAATAACAGAGAGACTCATAAGCTGATAAGCAGACAAATCTTTTCCCCTTTGATAAAGCACTTGTTGGGGGAAGAGGAATGTTGTGATTAAAAATGTGGTTAAATATATCACTGTTTAGTCAGTCTACGCTCATACAGTAGTGGATTGATTTGCACCAATATCAATATCAATATTAGTTGGTCTTATTTTCTATTTTACATTTGAAACCGTTAATCTGTCATCAAATAAAGGCAAGTATTCATGTCAGGACTGATAATCTTCCTGTTGATATTAAAGTGTCAGACATATTGCTGTTTACGCCTGAAAACTGCTGAATTTAACCCCTTCATACTTGCATTTTTTTTCCCATGGAGCAAAGAAGTTTTTACTTTTTTTATTATTCGATATTTGTTGTTCTTCAATGTAGAAATTAATCTAAAAAAAAATTGCCAACCCGTTTTTTTTACACCTCTGTTATAATGGAGATCGACAGATGAATAGGTGGCCCTTCATTGTTGTCCGGGATACATCAGGACAGATTAGCTTTTACACTATGAATGTTAATTTGTCTTTTTTTTTTTTTAATGTTGGTTGAGTAATTTAAAACCTTTTGACACATGTATTTGTACGCTTGTTATCGGATCACCCAAAACAAATCCTAAAAGGCATGTTAGTCTATAAGGGAATCTTTAATACATCTGAACACAGGACATTTGAATCTGCTCAAAGGTTTCAATTTGCTTGCTTTTCAGACTGAATTGCAGTGCGGATTCTAATGTGGTGCACATTTTCATTGTGACACATGTTATGTCTGTCATTTATCTACAGGAAAGGTTTTGGTGAACTTCCACTTTTACTGTTTCACAACTCTATTTTTGACCTTGGTGCTCTGGATTTTTTTGACTCATGATGTAAAACGTTTCACTCACTAAATTCAAAGCTGCAACAAGGGTCTGTTAAACCAAACCGAGGGCAGGAGTGTCAGTTCTCGTGTCTGTGTTATTCGCACAGGCCTCTTAATGTGTGAGCTCTTCTGTTCAGAAGAATAGTTTCCCTTGTTGGCGCACAGCACTTGTCAAAACTAACCAGTGCCTGTGAAAAAGCCAGAAGAAGCAGACTTGATGGAACAAGAACAGGACCCAGAGTTAAGAGCCGTGACAGTCCTGACAAAACTTTTTTTTTATTGTTTTTTTTTTTTGTCAGTTTGACTAAAGCGGATTCACTCGGACAGTTAAGTTATAGTATCTGTGACAGTATTATAAATGAGATTTCTTTATTAGAGTCTGACACATAGAATGTGTTTATTGAAGCCGTAACAATGTATTTCAAATTCAGAAAAAACCCCTTTGTTTCTAAAAGAAAGCGTCTTGTGTTCAGAAAATCATCTGGAAGCAATTTGTAGCATAAGCATTGAAGACCGTTTCAAGAGCTTTGCCATTCAAATAAGGTTTCTGTTTTAATATTTGACTGGATATTTTAAATAAAAATGGGCATTTATTGGCCCATCATACCATTGCAAGCTGAATTTTTATAGAATATGACTATAAAAAAGGTTTTAGATTATCTTAGCAAGTTATTTTCTCTTTCTTCTAACAGAGAACAATGTATAGGTCTATTTTTAGAAACCCAAGCTGCCTGTAGCTCTCCACACAGGAAATGCCCTTAATTTGACGACAAACAGTTAGATAGGATAGATGATCAACTTTTAGCCTGCGTACACATTCACATGTAGTTGTTTTTGTTCTTCTTAACAGCATTTTTAAAATGCGGTTTGCCCTTATGGGGTCATTTGTTACGCTATGTATCACATAATGGTTAAACGGTAACTTGTTTAATAACAAACAAATGCTTCAATGAGCAATAGTGTAATAAAGAAGGGAAATACCAGACCATTAAGATCCAACCTAAAAGATGACCTTTTCTGTAAGCAAATGTTTTAGGTGAACTATGAAACTGCATATGACATAATGATTTCCCAGTTTCGGTATATGAGACACTTCTCTATTTTTTTGTGTTTATCAGCCAAACTGAGACCACAAGGTCTTGTAGATTATATGCATGTCTGACTGCAGAATTCCACAATTTAACAGCAAACATCGACTGGATCGTGTATCTCACTGCTACATATATTTAAAGTCATCTTTAAAATGCTTCTTGTGGGTGATATGTCTGATTCCCGTCTGATTGTGAGTGTTTAACTCGCACTGCTGCTCTGCTCCACAGACTTCAATCTGGCCCAGTTGGTACGGAGTTCAGGATGACGGCTCGGTCGGTGAACCCTCCGCCTCTCTTCCACCTTCATCCTCACTGTCTCAACTGGACATGCCTCCTCCATATGAGGCAGTGTCTGGAGGTAAGACTGACTCACTGTACGACTACACCCCAGTCTGTACTGGGACAGAAATCATTTATTGTAAGATTAAGAAATTAAGAGATGTGTAAATTAAAGAGATTAAGAAAAGTTTTTACTAGGGCTGTCAAACAATTAATTGCGATTAATCGCATCCAAAATAAAAGTTTATGTTTACATTGTACATGTGGGTGCACTGTGTATAATTATTTATATATATATATATATATATATATAAATACTCAACATAAAGGACCACTTTAAAGACCACTGATCCCCAACAAGTAGTATTTCTTTTGTTGTTTAAAGGGATACTGCACTTTTTTGGAAAGAGACTCATTTTACCACTCCCCCAGAGTTAACCAGTTGGGTTTTACCGTTTTCGAATCCATTCAGCTGATTTTTGGATATTTAGAAAAATATCAGTTACCAGACAGTTTCTGGTCTCATTGACTTCCATAGTAAAATTTTTTCCTACTATGGAAGTCAATGAGACCAGAAACTGTCTGTTTAATGATATTCTTCTAAATATCCGAAAATCGGCTAAATGGATTTGAAAACGGTAAAACCCAACTGTTTAACTCTGGGGGAGTGGTAAAATGAGCCTATTTCCAAAAAAAGTGGAGTATCCCTTTAAGTGTTTTGTTTTTCCCCTTTACATGCCACAGTTTTAGGGACTGACATCACAATTCCAAAAACTGTATCAAATTAAGAATTTAAGTTACGTTTTTTTGTTAATTTATTTTGTAAATTAAATCAATTTGTATCTTATCTCTTACAGCGTGTGTCAGAAATGAAACGCTCATTACCATATCTGAATTTCAGCTCCAGAGTCTTCCTCAGCACTTGTATAGACAGTAATATGAACAGTGACATTGGCGTAGTTATCATATCAATTCCAACGCAAATCCTTATCCTTTTAAAATGCATGCACAGTGGATTCTCAGTGCCTTCTCAACATGTCGACAACGCGAAACACTTACAGTCTCAGCTTCAACTGCAGTGTTTGAGGACGGGTCAAGTAGACTTGTTTTGGCAGTTTAGAATAATTTATTTTCTATTGTTGTGCACTTTCCAGACATTTTACATTCACAAGCTATATTATACACACTGCATGAAAGGTAATATTTGAAAAAGCGTAATAAGGGAACTTAAATGAAACCATTCATTAAATCACTTAAATCTGTTATACAGTCAGATTTTTTTTGTCAATATGAAGTGTTAACCATTAACAATGTCATGGGGACTTGTCTGCTAATCATTATTTCTATTTGCGTTTGGAGGATGGATTTCACCATATTTCTGGCTCTGTGTATCTATGTGCGCCAAATCCCGATATTGTTGCAGCGTTCATGTAGACTGCTGCACTAAAAATCATCTCTGAAAGTGCTTTTCCAAGCGATCACTCACAGCACAGTTGGAATGTGAATGATTTAATGTTTGTTGAACTATGAGCTCTTGCACTGACGTTCTCTTGTGGGTCACAGTTTAAGTTCATCCCTAAAAACATCTCTGCATGAGAAGCTTAATACAGTAACGGTCGATATGTTTTCAAGAAAATCCGAAAGAATACATGTACGGTATGGTGAGGACTGACGAGGCGAGACTGTCAAGTTTTAAGGGTTCGACAAACGCTAAATACTTGACTTTTCACCCTAATATGAGAAACAGCATTTTAGACACATTACATCTCTCCAGGGAAAGTCTTGTGCTTTCACCCTCTCTGCTTTATGCTTTGTAAATGGTTAACAGGGACAATTTTATGACAAGAGGGAGCAACAGGTGGAGAGTGGGCCTGCAGACATCAGCCATCCCAAATTAGACCAATGCTTCTTAACTGACATGCTGTTGTTGAGAAGGACATTTATGAACACCAGCTGCCAGATATTGACATTAAAATTAAAATTAATTTGGCAATCAAAGCTTTGTGCGTAGGCTTTACTAAAGATTAGTTTCTGTTTTGAGACCGATTGTTCATTCAGCAGCAGAGAAGGAAATCTTCTGGTGCTTGTGTGGATTGACAGCAAATGACAGACTCTGGCTCACAGCTCCATTTCCATCATTTCCATTTGTGCTCTCTTTATCTAACAATGTCTAATGACTTTTTAAATGTTAGATTTCAGCAAGTAGATCTCTAGGTGTCTAGAAGACCCTCAAGAACAAAACATGAGGTTGAAGATGCAACGCATGCATAGAAACAAGGGTGCCGCCATCTTTAGAATAGAAGGTTTTGTGGTCCCTCTGTATATCTCTATGACATTGCTGTCCAGGAGTAATTAGCTTTTGAAGTGGATTTACTTAATGTAAAGTTAACGTAATGTTTAAAGCAGACGTCTTAACAAATGTCACTAGACCGGGAAGATTTTAAAAAGAGCCGTTCGTTCAAAAATAGGCAAGATCGCTGTGAAAATTCAGACTGGAAGACAAGACACTGAGACACACATGCACTGAAAAGGGGGGCAGGGCTAAGGTCTATATTGCGTTTCCTTTGACCCAGAAGAGTGAAAAATAAAATATTCAGGGCAGGATGTGGTTTTTTTTCAAACTTCAATGACGCATCATTCAGCGTTTCCACCGTTTTTTTGATAGTTGAATGAATGGAAACCCCCCTTTTTTCCAAGTGCTGTGTGTGTAGTTTGTGCCACCTGTTCCATGGAAATATTTGGCAATTTGCTTTTGTTTGCTATTAAAAGACCAAATAGGGCATTGATGGTTAGCAGTGGCCTGCAGCTTGAAACAGAAAATTGTTTGTGTTTTTCTAGAATGACCTTGCTATTTTGCATGCGTATTATATTGATGAGTCATTGAAAGGTTTAGTTGTGTCCTAGTGTGATTCTAGTTTTACTAGTGGTATTATTCTCTTTTTTTGTATTTGTATTTTTAGTGATCAATACCCCCCAACACACACTCACAAACACACAAACCCGCCTATTTCTCACACATCCTATTTCTTTTTTATTACTATTACTAGGGCTGTCTAACGATTAATCGCATCCAAAATAAAAGTTTGTGTTTACATAAAATATGTGGGTGCACTGTATATAATTATTGTATATATATATATATATATATATAACACACATGCATGTATATTTAAGAAAAAATATTTATATATAAAATAAAAAAAATATTTTATATATACTTTTATTTTGGATGCAATTAATCGTTTGACAGCCCTAACTATTACGCTGGCTATCAGTACATTTTAAGGTAATATGCAGATGTTGGTGCTTCAAGTACATTATTAGATTAATATTACATCACAAAATTTCCTGTTTATAAATCTTAAAATATACATGCACCGATTTCGTAATACCAGAATCTTTCTCACAGTATTTTTAACAGTGAAACACAGCTACCATTTTTTTTTTACTGTAAATATAACCAGATTTATTTTACAATGAGAGAACTTTTTTGTGTTATCATTGTTGTTTTTTTCTTTGTTTTCTTTGCCGTTTTAAACCTCTTCCATGATCGTTGTGCTCTCTCGCCTTTGTTTTGTGCAGCAAATGACCTGAAGCCTCCGCCGTACAGCGAGTACGCTCAAAACGACGATACTGATGCATCCCTGAGCATCACCATCCCGGACGCCAACGATTCCAGTGCAATTAGCGATGCCCCACCCCCTTACACGCCCAGCATCACCTCTGCAGCCAATCAGCAAGTAGACAGCCACAACCAATCACAACCTGAGGGAATGTCAAGTTAGATTTCTCTCAATGTAGAAATGCAACAAGGGCTTAGCAACCGCTTTAGCCCCTCTAGGTCTTGTTTTTCCATCTGGACTTATTTTCTTTTTAATTAAACTATACAAAGATTTCACTTTGGTGGTGGATCTTGCTCATTCTCTTATGACATGAGAGAATTCGGATCGGGCACACAATAGGCGGTATAAAGAATGAGACTGGCCTGATGCCATCTTCTGGCAGAGTCGAGAACTGCTCTGCCCACGCTGGTGTACCGGTGCTTTCAGTTCACCCATGCCTTATGTTCATTTCCTCCAGCAAAATCACAGCACACGGCCATTTCAATATTTTTTAAATGATTACTTTCACCGTCATTTATTTTCAGCAGTGCTGAAGACTAACGCCATAATCACGTGTGGCTGCGTGCTTGAGGATCTGTAAATAGGCTAGTGGGTTGATTGATGCCAAGCACATTTTGCTTAGACAATGTCATTGACACATTTCTTTCTTTCTTTCTTTTTAAAGTCCCAAAGGGATAGGTTAAAGGTGTAGTTCACGCAAAAATGATTATTCTGTCATTTGCTCACCATGTCATTCTAAACTTGTGTGACTCTACATCAGTGGTAACCGAAACTATTACCATTCTTTAAAATGTCTTCTTTTATGTTCCACAGAAGAAAGTCATGCAGCGTATGGTGAAATGATGACAGAATTACAATCTCTTAAAGTATAGAGGTCTAGCCTCAGGTTATTTATAACCTCAGTTTATGTGATGACAATTACAAAAAAAAAAAAAAAACACACTCACAAAAAAAAAACATTTGCCCTCGGAAGCACTTTTAATGTTTTGTAATTGCCTTAATTCCGTCTGTTAGTAAGTGTACAATATTCCTGAATCAACCAGAGCCGGTGTGGAAAATTTGGCTAATGGTTATGACACGTGTAAATGTGCGAAGTCCTACTCTGTGTTGTATCGCTTATCAGGTTAAATGTAACACACTGATGCATTTGAGATCACAGTGCCCTTATTAACAAGTTCTGCTAACTGAAATAGACCTTCCGTGTGTGAGTGTGTGTGTGTGTGTGTGTGTGTGTGTGTGTGTGTGTAAGGCATGTTAACTGTGCGATGAAATTAAACAGAACTTCCTTGTGGAAATGTTTATGTGCTTTGGTGAGCGCATGAAGTCATCTCTGTGCAATTGTCAATATATCAGGTTCACAGAATGGGATCAATATTTTTTTTTTATTTAAAAAAAAAAAAGTCCACATGAAAGGATGTGATTTTAGAATATGTGTTTATAGTTCTACCCCCCTTCTCCAATGAACACCCAGTCATTCACTATATAATTTCATTTAATCATAATTTGATTCAAACTGTTAATCCTGCAACATGTATTATTATCTCATTTAAACTGAAGTACTGTATATGCTATTTTTGTATTTATGGAAAACCCCTTTGAATCTCTTTCAAAAAATAAAGATCACTGAAATGTCATGTTAGAAAATGGCTAATTTCTTAAAACTTACTCGATGGACAAGTTTCATACTTTTTGATCAGTGACAGTGATACATGGCTTTAATCTAACAGCTTCAGAAATCCTGTAAAAACTTACTTTGGCCACTACATTCTGACACCACATGGGGGCAGTAGTACACTATTCCTCATCACAGAAGTTCTCTGCATCTAGACTTTATATGATAACTTGCCGTTTTAGATTTTTATTATTAACAGCTGGCTCTCTATTCCATATTTCCATATTCGTAACCCTGCAGAGCCGGTGCCCTCTGTTCCTTGCTTCCTACTCTTTTGTGTGGGACGATCGAATCTCAGTCAAATCAGTGAGGTGGGCGGCTCCTGGCATTTTGCAAATTTTACTTATAATGGAAGAATGCAGCTTTGCTTTGCATAATGTTTTGAAGTATTTGTACTACAGAAGATCTTTCACCACATCACATGGAATCAAACACTTAAAGAGGATGTTGGAAATGCAATGTATGTAAAAAAAAAAAGAAGGAAAAAAAGAAAAAGCAATGTATGTTTAACTTTTTGACATGTTAGCTGTAGATTTGGCCAGTCCAGACAATTATTATTGTGACTTTTATTTCAAATGTTTTGAATCAGATCCCAAAAGTGAAGTAGCTTACTTGTAATGATGTATTTTTTTAAATACTTGTAATCAGACTGTTTACTTTTTTATTGATTACATGTTATTCTTACAATGGCCGTAAATTAGTTAATTTATTATCCCTAGGCTACTATTAATTTATCTTTATCTATACAATTCTTTATATCTGTTACTTTAATTTGTCTTTAGAAGGCTTTTGTCTTTCAAACACATTAACATGTACAAATTAAAATCATTTTATATTTACATGCATGCAGGTATTCTCCAACTTTTTGTTAAATTATTAAAATTAAGTCAATAATAATTATTAAAATTAAGTCTTAATAAAATTAAGTCAATAATATTAATAATAATAAATAATAAAATTAAGTTGACATTTTTCTGATGTCGGTTAATGGTCACATGTAGGTAAATAAAATATTTCAAATTTTCATTGTTTTTATTTTAAATTAATTTAATTTTTTATTATTATTTTAATGTTCTTTGAGGTTCACATATAATGTTAGTACTGTATATATATATATATATATACATATACTTACACATACACACAAAATTTAAAACATAGTTCTTTATATTTTCATTTTATTTTTCATACTTCCAATTTGATTTTGATTTTTTTTTTATAGAAAATACATATATATATATATATATATATATAATTACAGTTCTTGTTTCTTAACTTGGTTTAATTGGAATAATGTTGTGTTTTGAGGATAAAAACTCATTTTGAAAGTCTAGAAAGCCTCTTTCAGGTAGTTGCAGTGATCAGTGAAACCAGCACCAGAACACATTCAAGCACAGGTAAGACTTGTTAAATGTTTCATCTTGTTCTCGTTACTGTTCATAACAAGCAGGACTTCATTTAAAGCAAACAGGTTACTTTAATTCCCCTCTGCATTGTGTTTTGACACACCAGCTGAACAATGACTTCAGTGTTTAATGAGCAATGTTTGTACCCATTCTCTTCCACAGCTCATAGTAGGAACATATAAGCTGCACCGCAGGCAGAAGCACTCGAGGAGAAATAAGTGACTTTGCTTTTGGCCACCCTGCAGGAACACTGGAGGAGTTGCGGCAAGCACCTGCGGCCATCATCAGTGTTAGTCATGTGGATCTGCTGTGAGAAACAAATTATCACACACACACACACGCACGCACGCATATCAGACATCAGAAATGAGTCAGCGAATGGAGACTAGAGCTGAGGAAGGTTCCTCACATTTTTCTCTGACTCATCTGTGCTGCTTCTGATTCTGTCAAATCTCCTTTTTTTCCCTCTAGAGGCACGAAGGCTGAGCCATTCTTTCTCATCTTGGTCACTAGTGTGTGCTTATCAAGTATGCATTAGGATTATCGGATGAGCAGAAAATGTCGTGTCAGAATTATTCTTATCCGGACAGTTTTTATGAGGGTATGAACCAGATTTAAACTCTCTCCCAAACTGCAGCGTCAGTAGCAGCTTGTGTTTAATTGCTACTTTGACATTAGTAGGAGGATAAATATACAAAAAGTTTTTAAACAGTTATACCATTATATCACCAGAACAGGTTTTTCAAAGTGCTGAGTATTAGATTAAAATATTGTTCCATTGTTATTCAAAATGAGATATAGTTCAACCAAAAATTCAAATTCTGTCTTCTTTCTACTCCCCATCATGTCATTCCAAATCATACAACACATAGGAAAATACCATTACATATTTCTGTTCAATCCACGTCTTTAAGGTTATTAATATAACATAACATAATATAATATCAATACTTTTAGATACAAACGTGTTTTTTTTTTAAACTTCCTATTCAGTATTTGTCTAGTCAGAATCCTCACTTTTCATAATGTCTTGAAAAAAATCATAATGTCACGATTTTCACCAAATGTATATGCAGCACAACTATGTGCAACATTGATGATATGAAAAATATTGAGCACCTAATCAGCATTTTAGATGATTTCTAAAGGATCATGTGAGACTGAAGACTGGAAATTCAGCTTTGCCATCACAGGAATAAATTACATTTATGTACAATATAATAAAATAGAAACCCGTTATTTTAAATAGTTAAAATATTTCACAATATGACTGTTTCTGCTGTGCTCTTATTAAATAAATACAGAGACTTATGTAAAAAAAAATATACAATAATAAATTCTTACTGACCCTAAGACTTTAAACTTTTGAATGGTAGTGTAATTATATATGTAATAATATATTATTATTATTATTGGCAGGAGGACGGGATTATTTGTTGCGAATGAGAAGAGCTGAATCTTTAGTGGACTATGTAGTCCACTAAATAGTGAGTAGTGGGAGATTTCGGACACAGCATACATGTATTTATTTTTGCTAAACGTGCAGAGATTACATTTTTGTGACGTACACCTTGTATACAATATACAAAATGTATTAACAAAATGTTTAATGTCATCAGAAACTCAGAATACAAATGAGAAAAAGAATAATGAGCTGAAAACTAAAATAAATTAAAAAAAAAGATAGAGAAGAAGAACATGAAGGCAGTTACAACTTACACTGTTCAAATTGTTTCATGTTATGTTTACATTTTCAAAAAGAAAAGTTTCATAAGAAATGTTTTTTATTGTAGGTATTGTAGGGTAGGGTCCAAAGCTTTAAAGTTGAGACAAATACACGCATATTTTAAAAGCTTTTTTGTAAAATAAAAATAAAAATGTATTTGCAACAGTTATGTGAACAGCATTATATTTCTGTGGTAAGAACAGCTCTTCAGCTGATGGACACCATGCTGCGTTGTCATGGGAACATCCAGAACATCCCAGGTGAAAATAATGAGGAATTACGTTGTCTTTCGTTGCTCCTTCATCAAGTGTGTCCCACACGGCTACATAACAACACACTAGAGCCCTGCTCACTCCAAAGTCCCACTTTAAGGGCTCTGCCGTGTGCCCTTCGAAGGGAGTATGGCATAGTGAAGCTCATGAGCAATAATAAGCAAGGTCCAGCCGGTTTCCTCGAATCCTCACTTATTTGGCTCCCCTGGAAGAATTTTCCTCTCAGCCACCGTAGTTGTACACCGATAGTTGCGGTGCATTATGGGATATTTTCACTCTATAAAGTCCACTATGGTTTTGGACACCACTACAAAATGGCTGTCCCCTTCAATTGTGCCCTGTTTTAGGGTATAGGGGTGATTTCGGATTGCAGTCTGTCTTTAGTTTTCTTGTTGATTATTCTCTGATTGTTCCCAGGTGTGTCTTAATTACGCCTTGTGTATTTAAACCCCATGTTTGTGTTCATTGTCAGGTCTTGTCAACCTATCACAGGTGTCCTCAGCGCTGTTACCTGGTTTTCTGTTTTTAGAGTTGATTTTGTACCTTTTTTTTCTTGTTTTATTAAACACACTGCATTTGGATCCAGCTTTTAGCATGTAAAGGAAAGGTTACTTTGTCTTGATGAATGGAGACCTTAATGGTCATTTAGAGAGAGATATGATGATTTTCAGGATTAATATTTTGCTCAAAATGACTTTGGTGCTATCTTATGTCTTAAAGGGATACTCCACTTTTTTTGAAAATTGGCTCATTTTACCACTCCCCCAGAGTTAAACAGTTGGGTTTTACCTTTTTCGAATGTATTCAGCTGATTTTCTGATATTAGAATATCAGTAAACAAACAGTTTCTGGTCTCATTGACCTCCATAGTATTTATTTTTTTTCTACTATGGAAGTCAATGAGACCAGAAACTGTCCGGTTACTGATATTCTTCTGAATATCAGAAAATCGGCTGAATGGATTTGAAAACGGTAAAACTCAACTGTTTAACTCTGGGGGAGTTGTAAAATGAGCCTATTTCCAAAAAAAGTGGAGTATCCCTTTAAGGTGACATACAGTGTCACATGCCATTGCTGATTTCTCTGTTGATAGCTAAATAACTTTTAGATGAAGTTGCTTATCGGATGACGGGCATGAAAACGGGTCGCACTGCAGCTTTTCACTCTTAGCAGATGACAAGCTTTGAGCCAGAGATCCTGCAAAACTGCTGGCTCACTGTCTTAAACTTCCTGCCAGCCATGCAGGTTCACTTCATAAATACTGACATGATTAATCTTGTCCTTTTGTAAAAAAAAAAAAGGAAAAAAGATTATGCATTTAAAACAGAACAACAAAGTCACTCAAGGTGAGGGGCACCTAAAGCATTAGACAGACAACAGCAAAGGCAAAGCCGACTGCAACAGTGATTTATTGTTGTGTTGAGTCAATGTTTTTACATAAATTAATTGGGAGGGTTTTCACGAATGGAAAATTGTCATTCCAGCAAATGGATTTCTTACTTATGGCAAAGACTTGTGGTGATATCATACTCTTTTAAACTGACTTCTCTAATGAGTTGCAGCACTGAGACACTAATAAAAAATTCTTTATCTAAAAGTCAGTAAAAAAACAGTGACTATTAAATGCATGGAACATCTTTAGGAATAATACATGTCAAATGTATTTTTGTGTATGTGTGTATTTATTTACTTTTTTGTCTCAATAATGACTGCTATCCATATGAAACTTTATAAATAATAAATTCAAAAGTAAATTTAGTTAGTTAGTTATAGGTTTGTTTTAATTTGCCAGTTTTCTTTTGGTTTTGACTTACAACAATGACTGTCCAGTCTATATTAAAAAATTTTTAACAATAAATTAGTAGTAATAATAAAAAGAAACTGTTAGCTTTTTTGCACAGGCCTATCTAAAGGGTTAATGGTGTTCTATACATAATTATATGGCTTTTCAATCAAAAAATGTGGTTATTATGGAAGTCAATGGGTCAAAAACAGCCACTAACAGTAAATGAGGGTAAAACAGTTAAAATCTGATGCTAAACTAACAATGCATCAAAACCAATCTTGTTTCTAATCTTTAACATGTCCAAAACTGTGATAAAAGAAAAAAAAAAAATCCAGTCTACAATCACATTTTTAATTGAAAATAAGTCATTTTGTGTGTGTTTTTCCCCCAAATCAGTGACATCATTTATGAATTTGGCAATTAAAGAGTTAAAATCCTGATTTTTTTTTTTTTGAAAAAAACAAAACATTTAGTAGTTTTGATCAGGACTGAGGTTGATTAATATATCTGACACATTTTATTATAAAGTAGTGGCTGTTTTCAGCCACAAACACAACAAGTGAATTTGAACAATCCACAATAATGACATAATTAATGAATAATCTCCACGAAATCCTAATTCAGTTGTAATATTTTTGTTAAATAATGGGTTTTAAATTAAAAACAAAAACAAACACAATTAATCTTTAGGAATAACAATTGAAACAATGAAAAGTATTTCAATATTTTCCGTTTTAAATCATTTGTTTGTTTGATTTTTGTCTGTTATTGAAGACTGTCGTAAGCTCTCACCCGACAGACGCACATGATGTTTGAGGCTTATCAGCTGATTTGTTTGTGTAAACGTTTGAAAGCTGCTCGACGCTAAAGCTCATAACTTGGTGTGCGTGTTTGCGCGCGTCTGTCTGTCATTGTGTCTGTGAATGCGTGCCATGTTAATCCGTTGTCTGGCTCGTCAACAAGCCTCAGATAATCAGTGGCCCCCAGTTTCTTGTTACCGTCGGAAAATCCTTTGTTCCACCACATTAATTGAACAAGATTTCCATTTTAATTGAATTTCAATACCCATCTGCCTGTACTTAAAGATGCCAGGTGTGAGATGTTAAAAGCTCATTCTCTGATTCTGGCAGAGGTTATGTGCAGTCAGACAGACTCCCATTAGCCATGTTGAGGAGAAATGTTATGGCCAGAACTGTTACTCTGGAGAATTCTGTTTCAGCCTGGCCAGGCTGTATGGGTCTGCTCCATTGCAGAAACCATCTGTGATATAGGGTGTTTATCACATTTCCTTTGATTCAACGTGATTTCACCAAGTACCACATGTTCTTGGATCAACATCTTTGTTGATTCTGGATCAACTTTCCAATCAACAAATCAGATTTGAGGGACAAGTTACAGTTTATGTCAAGTTTAGGCTTAGAACCAGTACTTAAACAGCAGTGTTATTCACCTGTCATTAAGCTACCCTCTGATTTTAGGGAAAAGTTGTGGGTAGGTTAGGTTTAGGGGTAGGGATTGGGTAAGGACTACATTTTGGGACAGGAATGTTGATCCAGGACCATGTCTTATTTGGCAAAATCACGGTGACCATTCATTTACAGTCTCTTTGTACGACTTTTGATCGAGGCTGAGCTATTAAAAGTGTTTGATATGCACCTTGGCGGCAGCGCTAATGAGAGAAAATGCTTTACATGATTACCTATAACGCTCGCTTGACACAGCACTTATTTGTTGTCAGAATTATAACTTCCCAAGTCCTACGTGGGAATATGTAGAGCCCTTAAAAGTATGAAAATGATAATATTTAGTCCAGTAGCCTACATTGAACATTTGGACTTTAAGTGCCCCTGTAGTCAATTGTATCCCTTAAAACTCATCTTTGACCAATTTGTCATATATCCTGTAAAGATGACTTAAAATATAGTTGAAAGAAACTCTAAACCCTTGCTTCATTTAGTATGCGGACCCTAAATGACACACAGACATGCTCACAATGTCTGGACATACCTGTTCATATTTCACGCTTCATGGCATTATGAAGCACACAGTTGGAAGATGCTTTCTTGTTTGGTTGGCAGGTGCCCATGCTGGGTTCTCAAAATGCAAGAGATAAACATTAGAAATTTTTCCTGATTATTGATGGCTTATGGCTGAGGAAATTTGTGCCGGCTGGTCAGCAATCACTCTCATGGTCAGCAGCCACCATTTTCTCTCCCTCTCTCTCACACTTTCTCCCTCCTACAGCTTTCATTTTGCAACAGGGAGGTTCTCTGTGTGATTTTACTTCTTAAATTGGCATGTAATGAAATTTGTGCATGATATATATTATTAATAATATACATATACATACATACAAACGATAACTGGAATATTTTGCACAAGGGAACAATTTAGTTCTGTGCCGTAACCATTATTTTTCCAGATGACTTCTTCACCTAATATCCATTGTGACTGTCAGGTTTTTAACGTCACAAGGCTTCAAATGAATGGTCTAGGAAAACGAGAATGCGAAAATCAGCCCTCCATAAAAACAAAAGAGATTCTAGTTTGTTGTCATTTTGAAAGATGCTGTTTTTGCTCTTGAAGCTATTGTGGCATGGCTGATAGAAATTAATTAAGTGACAATGTGGCTGGTGTTCATTCAACAGCATTCAGAGAACGAGTGCAAAATGTGCGTGAGAAGGAAAGAAAAATGGATGCCGGAGATTACGCAGCAGTTTAATTAAAATTCCTGATGGAGTTACACATTAGAAACTCCCCTTAGAAACAAGTCAAGTTTGACTAGCAACTGCGTCTCACTTGTCTAATTTGATAGCCAAGATTCACTTATATCATAGGATCGAAGTTAAGTTTTGTGGCAAAATGTAAGATATAGCTGCATATTTACTTCAGGTTGCCATTACCTCACAAACAGACTCCATTACAACGCTCTGACAAACCGCAGAGAAAGCCAAACAAAAGTGGAAAAACTTTGACTTTTTCTTCTTTGAAAATCACTTTGTGGAACAGATTCTTCAATTGGGCAACATGAAAAGGCAACATTATGACTCTTATCTCTCTCACTGGACTGAGACAATATGATTTGTTCTATTACAAACTAAATTCAATCCCATGCTTCACAGCTGGCAGGCCACAGGATAGAATGGCGGTGTTGACACAAATCATCCGATCCTAGATAATAGTCATGATTTGGGAAAACCTGTTCTTTCTTTGGAAACGAATCAATGCACTTGCCGTGCTAGAAGTGTACATTATTGGGATCAATCTATTGTTTTTCATTTGGATTAGTTGAATGTTTCTAAAATTATTCTAATTTCAGTCTTTGATATTTGTGAGTACATTATGATCAACATCAGCATGATTGCCCAGTGCGTTATTGCTTTTATTCAACAACTTAATAAACGTTAATCTTAAGTATCTTACATTTTAGACGCAACGTTTCATTATCTGGTTTTGCTCTGCCAATGAAAATAGTTTTAAAAAAATCAATTCATGATCACAGTACAGTAAGTGTGTTTCATTCCTGGATGAATCGTGTTTTTAAACGAATCTGTTCAAACTCAATATTGTCACTATTTAGGGCCATGCCGATGTAACCTACAAAAATAGTCAATGAAAATGCCCACCATATTAGAATGAAAACACAATTTTCTATGAATGTGTGAGACTTTTAATTCATTAGCCACCATCCATTTTATTTTTCACTCAAGAGCTGCCATTTTTTAAATATAAGGTGTTAGATTTCCGGTAAGTCACTTCCGCTAATCATAGTTGTATTGTGAACCCATAGTTTTGTGTCAACTGCGTTTTTACTTAACATGGCACTTACTTTTAATATGGACAGATTGGCATCCTTTGCACAGTTATTGCCATAATAGCTGGCTCAAGCGTAAAAAATACCTGCAAGATGTTTGTTTTGACCGTAATCCACGCAACTCAATGTAAATGTGGGGAAGTTGAAATAAAGTCGTGCAAAAAGTATGCGCAAAAAGTATTCTCGACGTTTGATAAACTTACGATTGAGCCACTGTAATCACACTGTAAAAAATTTGGAGTAGGATTTACTTGAAAAAACCTTGCTAAACGATCTCACTCAGAAAATGCTACTAAATTTACAAAGATTTGCCAAGTAAAAACCTAAACATATTTATCAGTAGCTTTAATTAGAAATCTTTAAGTTAAATTTACTTGGAATGTGGAATTAAGTAAACTTTACAAAAAATAAGTAATTTTAACTCGGCTTGTGAAAGGTTGATTAATACCGATTTCCTTTGCCTTTGTATTACACTTCACTAAAACAATTATCTTGAATTTTATTAGTCATTTATAGTATGTTCTTTACTTAGATCATCTAAGTAATTTATATATACATCATGTCAGACTTTAAGCCTTATGTGAATGCAAACACCTCAATACTTGGTAGACAATACACAATGGTGGTAACATTTGATGGATCGTTTTTGTGTTTGAATGTGTCATTTTAAGCAAAAAATTTACTCGAAATGTCACTAAATGGCAATTTACTAATACTGAAAACAAAAATCAATGATAAAACAGTGTAAATAGCTGGAAACCAGTGAAAAATGAACCTCATTAATTATTCAAGGTCCAGTGCATGATGGGAACCCCAGTATCAGAAAAGTTGAGTAATTTTTACTTAATTTTATTGAGTTGATATTACACTTTCATTTCTACTCGCTTGAAATAAGTACTGATATGGAATTTACTTAGTTTTTTAAATTCTTGCCTGAACTAACTTTTTCAAGTAAATTACATTGGGTTTTTTCACTAGTATTTACTTAACCAAAAAATCATTTTTTTACAGTGCACTTGGACTATTTTAACAATGTCTTTAATAACTTTTCGAGGCCAGCAAGTTTCAATCCCTGAAGAAGCCTATGGACTAGTAGTATGCAGGAGTGATCCAGCTCTCAGATTTCATCAAAAATATCTTAATTTGTGTTGCGAAGATGAATGAAGGTCTTACGGGGTTGGAACAACATGAGGGTGAGTAAATACTGACAGAATTTTCATTTTTGGGTGAACTAGCCCTTTAAAAATTCGAATTCAGCATCAAATTAAAAATGATACAGTTTTACCTCTCTCTAACAGTATGTGGCTGCACGACAACAGAGATAATCAAAGCAAACAGTCCTTTAATAAATAAATCTAAATGCCACAGGAAAATAAATCCAGTGGAGCCATGGTGGAGATTTCCTTGATGACAGATGGAGAAGGATCCCAAAGTGTGGACAGAGAGCAGGTGTACCAGTACTACACCACAGGCTATGGAGGCAACAGCAAAGCCATAGTGACAACCCTCCGAGATGGACCAAAGGTATTGGAGGGCTGAGATGGACACAGCCATTGGAGTGGAGAGATGGAGAGCAGCTGATGGCTCGCAAGTCCATGGCGTAGACGAGGCGACATCCAACTGATGTGGAGCAGGAGGGTCGAGAGAGCCAAGTGGAGCTGTAAGGCTGATTGTCCCAGGTGGAGCCAAGGGACCAAGGCAGAGGAATCAGGGCAACGGACCGTGGTGGAGTGACGTGAACATCGGCTAGTTGAGGAGTCGGGAATCCCCTTGCCAGGGCGGAGCTCGAGACTGGAGGACCCAAGGCAGATCCACAGAGAGAGAAGCTGAGAGACTGATGGGGACTGATTTTGAGTGAGGAGGCAGGAGACAAAGGTTGGGAAGGAATTCTGGGAATAGAGGAGATTCTGAGCGGTGGGCATGGCGTCTTATCCGTACATCGACTCGGGATGGTGGCTGGCTATTCTCTGGGTGCGGAGCAGAGTGATGCCGGTGTGCTGAAGCACCCAGCCCAAATACTTCAACAGGCTCCTCTGTTCAGGATGGAGGAGAAGACGTACCAATGGTAAGTCCATTTTTAAACCTTACTCGTTTAGACCATGGAAAAAATCTAGCAAAGGGAAAACAAAGCCAAAACAGAACTATACGTGACTTTCTCTGATTGGTGGAATTTTCTATAAAGCATCATGGCTAATATAGTTCTGGACCACGAATTCCACTGTTAAATACACACACACACAAAAAGTTGAAATACTGTGGCCTGACATAAGCAAATACCATTGATTTACAACCTTGTAGCTCACATTTGGGCTGTCTTTAAAGGTTGGAAATTTTGACTCAATTGTGCATGTATTTTTGACCATTCAAGAGCAACAAGCCGTGAAAAAGCCGTCTGAGAGAGACGGTTTTCTTTGCATGTGCTTCAGGTGTGTGTCTCTAAGTCAGCGCGGGCACCGCATTGAGATCTTTTAGCATTAAAACATTAAACGTTGAATGCGTTTAACATTAAACTGGACTGATTACCCCGTTTTTACAAGATGTAATGTAAGTCTTAGGTGTCCCCAGAATGTGTCTGAATTTTCAGCTCAAAATACCCCACAGATCATTTATTATAGCCCACCATGTTGTAATACCAATTTTTGAGGGGAAACACAAACATGCTGTTTTCGTCCATGTATCTTTAAATGCAAATCACTATTCAGGGGTGCGTTTCCCGTACAACGACGTAGTTCGCTGCTTCACTACCATAGTACGATGCATCGTTGGAGAAATCAACTAGCTAGTCACGACTGTTTCCCAAAACCCATTGTCGCAAAGTATCGTTCAGCCATGTTGGTTTCGCACGTGGTGGAGTAATAACTACTTTTAATGAAACTGTTTGAGATCCAATTAATGCTAGATTTGTTTAATATAAATTACGAACATGTAATCTGAGGACTATTTCTAATTGTTCTCAGTTATTTTGCTTTATTACCAGACTCAATGTTTGGCTCGTTCTTACATAGTAGAGCATGTTCGCACATGCGCACTCTTCAAACACGTTACTTAAAATCTTTTGACAAACTAAAAGACGTAAATTCCATTTGTATGTATTCTAATTAAAAGGCACCGGTTGTGCTGAATGTTAGCTTGCTTATTTTGCTCAAGGTAAGGATTTATTACCTCCAAATGTCATGCAATATAGAAACTATGCTTCTAACCTCAGGTCGAGAGCTGTCGTTCAAACCACACAACTTTGCGATGCTGTTTGCAAATGTTCGTTGGAACGATTGTTTCGGGAAACACCGATAACGACGGAACTTGCGACCATAGTTGTCTAACGATGCTTTCGGGAAATGCACCCCAGAATAGTCTTATTATTCTGCCTTTGCTGCTTGAACCCCGGATACTCTGCCAAAAAACAACAAAATTGTTTTGATTGTCATTATCTTTTAAGATTAACTTTTTCACATTATGAATGTCCAGCTTTTTATCTGCTATGCAGATATAATTTACATACTGTGATATTATAAACTATAGAAAAATCTCTAACGGTATCTTCACCACGATATACTGGCCAGTCCCAGTAAACGGTAAAACTTTTTGCACCACAAACCTTTGCCGTTTTGTTTATAATTACAACAACATAAAAACAATATGACTATTGCAATGTCAAGCAGCCTTACAGCTAAAAATTACTGGAAGCACATGACATGCGTTTTTTAAAAACATACCACACACACACAGCAAGAGATGTAAGACGTGAGCGCAACTGTCAAACACGTCAATTTAGCGCATGTTTACAAATAAAAATAGCAGAAAAGCAGCTCAGTGGAATGCAATAATGTGTTCTTTGAGAATGGCCACTTTAAATAGAATTTGACTAATTTATCTTCATAATAATTGTTTGTGGATGTCACCAAGAGCAAAACCTATAACTTCCCTTCAACTGGTGTCTTTCTATGTGACACCTATTTTTCACATCCAATCAATGATGGATAAAATGAAGTCTTTTCCTACTTTTACCCTTATTGAATATTTCAGATTAGCTCAGTAAAATGGTTTGTGAACACATTTCCAACTGACTTTAAAGCACCTGCCTTTATTGTTCAACCTATAAAAGTGTCCTTTCTGCCGAAGCATGTGATTTTACTGGGATGTCACAAACCCATATCTGTGTGCTTTATCACTGCTCTTTTGCTCTCACTGCATTGCATGAAATTAAACTGGCTCGCCATCTTCCACACAATCCAATTTCTAGAAAGTAAGTAGACCATGTAAGTAATTATTATGATATTTCTGGTCTACAAAGGGTGGTATATCAAGATCTTTTTCATTTGAACATCTTGTTAAAATTTCCAAGGTCCTCATTTAAATGAGCCAAAAAAATTCCAATTTGGTTCTTTTGCTGTTGTCGATGCAGTGTGTAACACCATAACATATGAAAAGAGGGTGTTTAATGCATATTATTGTCAAGTTGTATAAGAGAAATGTTTCATTAGAGGAGTTTTTCGATGTGCTGTAAATATTATGACAAGCTTTGAAAATGTGAGGCAGGCACAGAGAGAAGATTAGTTGCAACAACCCGCCCTCTTGTCTCAAAGTTTTTTGTTTGTTTGTTTTTTCTGGCGAACAACTTGGTGGAAAACTAAACTTCTTCCTTCCCTGTCTGCACTTTTGCCTGACCTCTGCCGTTCACCGTGAGTAATTAAAATTAATTAACTTGTTTGGTATGTGCCTGAAACCAATTTACCCCAATGTAAACTTGCCTGTCAACAAACTGTTTTCATGTGAGTGTTTTTGGGCCGCTTGTTAAGATGCAGTGGCCTCTTCTGTGGGAGTGAGAGATGATGGATGTTTACCTGCACCGAGGTGGGCGAATCATGATTTGAAGCCCAACTTAATTGCAACATTTCGATTAGTGAATAGTACCACGACAACATGATCAAACACACTGTAATAATGATAATTAATGTGCTGGTTTAGGAAGGAGTCACTGAGGGCATCTGGAAATAAGTATATGGTAAGTTAATAACCTCTTTAGCTAATGTTTATTTACATTTTGTTATCTGTTGACTTAAATTCCAATAAAACGCTAGATGCTAATTTTTTTTTTCTTTTTTATGTCTTTTGTGTAACCTCACAGGATAAAAAAAATCTAATATATTTGAAATCTTCATAAAAAATGTATGTAAAATATATTTTCTTAAAATAGGCCTATATAAATATATAATATTATATATATATATATATATATATATATATATATGTGTGTGTGTGTGTGTGTATATGTCACATTTAAAGAAAAACTTTTAATTTAATTTTTGAATTTAATTTTTTTTTTAAATAAAATTTTAATAAAAATCAGCAATGAACATACTTAACAATGTTCCAATCAGTAAATAAATAAAAGAATAAATAATGCATCCTTGCCACAAAATGTTTTCATTTTGTTGTTTGATGAATAAAGATTTGCCAGCTAGGAAGGCAGTTTAAATTTGTGGCTGATCAGTGTGTTTTGGTCTAAATGCAGGCTTGGAAATTTAATTTCTTCCCCCTGAAATACATTTTGAAATATATTTTGTTATATAAAGGTTGAAGTGAAAAATATTATATTGTATATATTGTCATGAGTACTATCATCCTTCAAATTTCATATGTTTTTAACTAAATTACTTGGGCAATGTAAACGCTTAGATAAGTCTTTTAAAAGAGTTGCTTGCAAAAAATGTCAAATCTCATTTAAAACACAAAATACTGTGTTTGTGGAAAGTTCCATACAGAATATACAAATCTGAGTTGTTATTATCTTAAATTGCTTGGTCCACGAGCGGATGACCTATAATTCCTATAATGGCAAGCTTTAGTCTATTTGGGTTTGAGGTGAAAAGGTTGTGACTGCGGGCTGTGGCATTTTTAACCTCCGCTGAAAGGCCTCAGTGTATCGTGGAGGACAGGGAAGTTCCCCAGAAACATGAGATCTCCACATTTCCCTGCTCTCCTCAGGAAAAAAAAAAGCATCTGATGTGAGTAAAAATTCACTTTAATGTAATATATTGTTTCTGTCTTCTACAGTGTTCCTTTATGGGACCAATTGAGCATTTGTTTTATGGGCCTCACGTTGAGCTAAAATAATGTAATTTAATCACTGTTAATATCCCTGGAAATTCAAGCCTCAGCTTTATTTCAGAGTGGACTGATTTTTAATACTTGTATAGCCACTTAAAAAGCTCATTTTCATTTTGTGCCCCTAAATTGCTTTTAAAGCTGAAGGTGAACTTGATTTCGATATCGCTCAGATTACTAACTTGCCCAGTCGTACTCTTAGAATAAGAAGGTTCTATCCATCTTGTCTGAAACTGGCTGAACAGTGACAAATACAGTCTGCAACTGCTAAACTAAAAAAAAAAAAAAAAAGAAAAGCGCTGACGTAGATGCAGATCCCCGAGTAGATTTCATTACACCTATTTGTCAGTTTTTATTCTCTGTGCATCATTCCACGAAACCCAAACTTCCTTCTCCCTACAGGGGTCAATAGTTCCAACGCAGCCGGCCCGAGCGAGAGAAAAGTGAGGGAAACGTTTCACTGCGCCCCAGCGAGCTGCGTGCAGGTACACAGAGGTGAATAATGCCTGATGGACTTACGGGGCAGCTTGACATCCTCCTTCATGGTACCTTGAGTGGCCCCAGGGACCCCTGTCAGTTATGATGGAATCACTGCTGAGGTAGTTGTTTAGCTCAATGTTTCCCTTTTGTTTTAATGCTCCCAGTGGGGGCCAAACTTGGCAAACGGTTGTTTGGTGATGGATGGAGGTTGTGTAGCATAAGGCTGGTTGACATGGTCCTGTTGGAAAAGTGGTGACCGTTTTGGTGCGGACAAATACACTGTTTAAAAATATATGTGTATATTTAAAGTATTGGCGTACGTTTTGCAAATAAAATACAACACAATGTCGATGATTTGGTGAACTGGTGGCTAATTTGTGTGAATTAGGATTATCTCATTTGTAAATTTTTGTAGAATCTGCTTGCGCCCCAAGAGTTGCTATGCTTAGGGGTGGACCTTCATGCTAACTTTTTTTTTAATATATATATATATATATATATATATATATATATTTATCGTATGTTTACTATGTACTATTCACATACGAAATTGCCACTTTGTAACATAAACTCTTATAATATAGAATATAAGGTTATATAAAATCTTAAAGGTTTCTGTCAGGTGCTTCATAGAACCTTTTGGGGTTCCCATCATGGGATCATTTGGTATTTAGTTCTCTAAATCTTAACTTATCTTGATTACATTTTATAAATTAGCATTGTCAATAGAGAATACTGAAATAACCTATTAAACAAAAGTATTAAAGGGTTAGTTCATCAAAAATGAAAATTCGCCTTTGGCTAAGCCACGCCCTGGAATGTAGATTGACCAATCACAGCGCAGCCAAGAACGAGCTCCCACAGAGTTCTGACAGTTTTTTCACAGCGCTCCATTGACTTTCAACACAGGCATCTCATATTTTTGGTCTCGGAGTCGGCAGGCTATTACCGTCGTAGTTTTATCAAAAATATGGTTAAACGTTGTGCCTGGGGCATTTGTAACACAGATACGCGTTTCCCAGAGAGGTTGGAGGGGGGTGTCCATTTTTTCCTTTCCCAAAACCGAAATCAAATCCTGACAAGTGTCGTCTTTGGATTAAACTGAATGGACGTCCTCAGTCAGCTAAACCCCTCAAACATCAACAAGCACATCTTTTTTGCTTATTAGACCTAGTTAGTGTAACGTTTTAGGTTATGATTTCGGTTCTCATACCGGTTATCGATACGCTAGCACATGCTGCTAATAAATACAACGTTATACTCGTGTAGTCCGTTTGCTTTATAATAACGATTATAGAAGTGAATAGAGACCTACCCAGCTTTGCATGAACAGTGTTGCTCCCTGATATTGTTAGTCCCAGCCTCCTTCTCGATTAGTAGGATATGCGGTGGTTCATTTTTGACTGCGACCGGTAATGTTATGCTTTTGCCTCTATTTGGATTCCTACATGTATGTTATTGCAACCCTTTTGGCTTAAGGCTCAACCTTAAGTTTATGAAGCGACGAGAATACTTTTTGTGCGCAAAAACAAACAAAAACTACGATGACTTTATTCAACTACACTGATAAAAATGATTTTGTGGTGAAGTAAATACTACAGAAAAAAACAATTTAATTTACATGAAAAAGGTTAGTTCAGGCAAGAGTTTAAAAAAATAAGTAAATTCTATAGTAGAAGTCAAGTATATCGTGTAGAAATGAAAGTGTAAATATCAACATTATAAAATTAAGTAAAATTACTCAACTTTTCTGATACTGGTGTTCCCATTATGCACTGGGCCATGAATAATTAATGAGGTTGATTTTTCACTGTTTTCCAGCTGTATTTACACTATTTTTTCATTACTTTTGTTGTTAGGATTAGTAATTTGCCATTTTGTGACATTTGGAGTTCATTTTCTGCTTAAAATGACACATTCAAACACAAAAACGATCTATCAAATGTTACCGTCATTGTGTATTGAGGTCTGCATTCACACATGCTATATCAAAAGTGAAGACATGATGAGACACACTGCAAATAATGATTACTTAAACAGTGTAGTCTAATTCAATGTTATATTGCATGAGTGAAATGTTGTATTAAGTAAAAATTCAATTAAATAGAATAGATTTTACTTAATCTTTAATTAGCTAAATAAAAATTACTCAATTTCTTATGTTATTTTCACTTAACTTGGTTAAGTATAGTTTACTTAATTATATGTGTGAAATTTACTCAAAAAATATCAGTGCGAAAACTTGCCTTGAAAAAAATTAAGTAAATTTTACTTATTGTTTTTTACAGTGTATTCATTTCCTTCTGTGTGGGCCTCTGAGTTAGTTCACAAGAGCACCACGACGCATATATGAGAACTGAGGAGATGACGCGGATGGGTCTCGATGTAGTGTTTCTATGTATTGAGTTTTTTTCCATGAGATCAGGTTCAAAATTTCACTTTTAAATCAATTTGTTACTTGCCTTTTCTTTGTAATTATGAAATCTACTATCAAATTCTGAGTGAAAACTGTTTCTACTACAGACTTGTTTCAGTGTAGTCGATAATCTCGCCTCCCTTCCAAAACATGTTCAAAAAACCCACATTAGAGCCAGGTGAAGGGGTCTTAACATTAGCAGACAGTTGCCTGGCAACTTAATCATTAGACTGTCTTCAAAGCTTTCATCAGGAGTCTGGAATTATATTGTTAAACACAGTTGTCAAGCGATACAGGATGCTTTTTGATTTGTGAGTCCTAGGAAGCCTCTATATCCTTTTTATGGACGCAATAATGGCAGATGATCGCACTTGCCTTCAGGCTGGCAAATATTTGATTGCTTTTTGGCAATGTTTTCTGGCTAATGAACACAGCAAATAAAATTGTCTCAGGATTAAGGTTTTGGTCCACATCTAAACTTGATAACGGCTTTAATCTTCTTGTGTTCCAAGAACACTGTGCATTATCCAAATGTAAATGTTATTGCCACTCATTTTGAACTTCTCACAGACACAGTATGTCATTCGTGGAGTTTAATAGGCTCTGCTTTCATGTAGGCAAATGCATATAATATTTGTGCAGTCGTTCGTTCTTTTTCCCCTTCTTTCCTGGCTGCATAGCAACTCAATACTACAAGTAGGGCATTATATCCAAGTAATTATACTTTCCGATACTAAAAAACAGGCTTTTTCCCAAAAAAGCATTGCACCCCAGAGAGTACAATTAAATCTTGTAATATGAATAGCTGTAAATAACTCTTCATTTCCATTTTCACTGTGCTGAAATTTAGTGGCATAATCTAATGTAGTATATTAATAAAACATCCATTGTCGAATAATGCAAATGAAAAATTATGCATTCATAGTGTTAAAATGAAGTCCACCGCTAAAACGATAAGCAGAGGAATGGAATTGTTGGAATCAGTTTTTTTAACTGATTGACAGCCAATCAGTATCCACTTTACTTAACTGCAATTAGTATTCCTAATAGCCTATCCACCATTTTGTTTTTATTACCGAGAACAATGTAAGTTGCGGAAGGCTGCATCCAGTATCACATAGCCTACTTCTAGGCGAAAAACAGTATGTTACAAAAGAAGTATGTCCGAATTCACAGTACCCCTACTCATAAAAGAGTTGCATAAAAAAGCTACCAGGATGACCTACTTCTGGCCATATTCTGAAGTGTACATATGATGGACACTTTACTGTCCCATGAGGCCACGGGAGAGGATTTGAAGCGAAACAACTGACGCTGATAGGTTGTGAAGATGAGAGGATGCCCAATGAATGTCCTGTTTACATTCTTTTTCAGCTGTCATGAAATAATTACTTACTAAAAATAAGTAAGTATTTATAGTATAGATTTAGTATTTATAGTATATAAATATATAAATAAAAAGTATTTATAAAGTATTTATAAATTTAACCCAACAGCTGGGTTTGTCCATATTTTACCCAAAATTGAGTTAAAATAACCTAGCATTTTTTTGTAATTTCGGATGTGATTTTATAGACTTGTATTCCTTATGATGACGAGTACCCTGGTGAAATGGCTTCTTGGGGAAAAAAAAAAAAAAAAAATAATGGATGTAGGCTATGCTTATTCCTTTGTAGCCTATGTTCCCATTCTCTGCAATAATAATAAATAAAAAAAAAACAGGAAAAAAATAGTTTGCTATTGCAGGTCACAACAAGAGAGAGGCTATATTAATTAAAGATTATGAGGGCACATAGCCTAAGTTTGGGTTTAAAAAAATGAAACGCGTGGATAAATCATTTATTACAGATATTAGGCTAAGATATTCCATAAAAAACAAGAATTGTCCATTTTTAACTGACTTTAAGATAATGCATGTAGGCTGGCTGATTATATTTATTTGGTTTAATATAGGCTAGCCTATGGTAGGCTACAGTCAACGGTCATATATAGGCCTAGCCTAACGGAAAAAAAATTAACACTCATTTGCGATATTATACACTATTTTATGGGCACTAATATAAAGTGTGACCTCTGGTGGTATCAGAAAAAAAACAACTTTGCAAAGCATTCCTAAACTTTTCAGGGTGATCAAAAAATTGAAAATAAAATAAATTGTTATTAGGGCTTCCACTCTCTGTAAATTCAAACGTTCTTCTGCAAGAGAACTGTTGCGCAAACTAGAACACCCCCATTATCAATGTCAATGAAGCTGTCCACGCGCTCTCTTGCAGCGCAGACAGGCTCGTTGGTTCAGTGGGACGCTCTGGTCTTGTTCGCGTCGCGTCGCTCGCAGTGTAGGCTAGTAGACACTCTCTGCCCGGAGCGCTTCACACAAACTGCCCAGAGAGTTTAGACTCGCGGCTCTGCTACACGTCTTTCCCCTCTCCGCTCACTGTCGTCTGAGAAACTAGTGGAAGTCATTTGTTCTCATTGCGTTCGTTTGAGGACCAGTTATAGAAAGCTGCGCTCATACGGACTATTCCCCCGTTGCGGACTGTAGAGATATTGGGATTACACGTCACATTTCACCGAACTCTGCTTCTTCTCACCTAACTCACATGATAAGGAGGAATATTGTGACACTTCTTTTGGTAAGTAACCCATTGGCTATGCTTTTCTCCATACGCGACTCAGGTGTTCAAATAACCAGCGATATGTAGGCTAAATCTTATTTGCAGTAGCCTATACAAATAACATGCCGTTCTCTTGTGTTTACAATAACAAGTGTATCTTTAGAATGAATTCAGAACAATAGCTATAATATTTCGCATTCAAAACATTATTTATATTTATTTTTCTCTCACACACACACATTAACAAGGAAAACATTGGCGAAATCATAATAACATATCGGGCTATGCTTTCATGTGCGTGTATTGTGGAACTTTTGCTGATGAAATCATATTTACCGCGTGGTGGTGCTGCCTCAGAGTAGATTAGTCTGACAGAGATCAAGCTTTTGACGGCAATAAAACAGTCTCACGTCTTAATTCAGGATCCTGCATAAACTGCATGAAAATGATTGTAATCGAAAATTACTTTGTCTACACCTTAGCTGTGAATATTATTTTCCTCAACTGAGAGGACCTAACTTCTCTACAATAAATATACTTCTCTTAACATATTATTATAACTATTAAATTATTATTTTCAAGACATAAACGACCAGCATACAAGCTGTCGATGCTACATATGTGATCTCATGTATGTGTATTATAGCAGAGCTGTTTGCAATTTTGCAACAAAGCATTTTTTTTTTTGTAATTCAAAATAATCCTGTATACTGCACAATTAACTTTGATGATTTATAATCTTAATAATTTAAGAGAAGAAGACGATTTTCACTTATTGGTGAATTTTTGTTTTATGGTGATGATTTAAGACAAATGAAGACATTTTCAGAATGATAAAGACTCTTGTGGCTTTTTTAATTTGTATTAATGACTGCTATACGTTTGATTGTCTCCTGATATTTACAGGACAATCAATCATGAAACGTCTGTGTTCTACTTTACCAGATGTCCCACTCTTTTTTAACAGCCACATTGAACCATGACTGTTCAAGTTTATTCATTTTACCAATAGTTATATAAACCATTTGATTTTTCAGCATTGTGACCTTTGTAGTGTGTCCAAACTGTCTCCACGCTACTATTGTCATAAAACATCTCATTTCATCCAATAGAGAATGTGTCAGGTCATTAGGCATAATGGCATCAACCTTGGACATTCCTTCAAACGGTCAACTTTTGTCAAATGTGATTTTTTTTTAATCACTCTCTTAATGTAACAGAGTCAAATTTATCATAAAATGGGAATGATCGTTTGAAGTACTTTGCGAGCAAATGTGTTTGCCTAATGACTGAAAATAGTGGTTCATGTGGCTTTCCTGTTCCATTGATCTCTCCAGACTGTATCATTATGTATTTTACCCATGCTGAATATATGATGCATTGAAGCGCTGGAAGATGTCCAAGTTCCCTTCAGTGTTTCTTTACTTGCTTAAAGGTCGTTGCACTTCAGCATAAGACTAATCTCTGTATAGTGGATGTGTATAGTGTATCACCACCCAGCAGGCTTCTGGAAAAACGTCACCCTGGTCCAGATGGTTAAATTACTTCTAGATCATAGCAGTGAAAGTCCTTTGAGTTCATTCACCTGCAAAGGCACGGTCGTTAACGTCCCGTAGGACAAAGAGGCTCGGGAATGTAAAGCAAAAAAAAAGTGCTGAATTCTGAAAGAGGATGATAAGATACCTCTGGGCAATGAGAGCAGTTCGGATTTCAGTGCATATTCAACACGGAATCTCAGTGGACGTGTAAAAACAGTCCTAAAAAAAAGAAAAATACTCCAGGGCATTGATTTTACCTAACCTCTAAACTCTTTAGCACTGTTATTGTCCTAAAGCGATAATTTAGTCTACATGAGATCATTGAGTTTATGGTTACCATCGATACAGATTTGCAAATGTCAGCCATTATGCCGTACACTGTTACATTGAACGTAACTTTGTTATAGAACGCCCTGTGGACGCTTTAGTAATATGAAGACTGACTTTATTCCTAATTGTAACCCAAGTTATTAGTCTGCCAGTGGCCTGCATGTGTTACCAAGGCAATGTGCAGCTTTTGTAGTATGCAGTCACTATCACATACACATCTTGACAACTCTGAGAGCCTGTTGGTCCACTCACCTCCCCTGTTTTTATTAACATAATCAGCAGCAAACACAATACCAAAAGGCATCTTAAAGGGATAGTTCATCCAAAACCTCTGTATATGACTTTCATTCATTTGGAATAATGGAATTATGTTTTTGAAAGAAATATTTTATGCTCACTGATCAAATATACAGTGTCACATGATCCATAAGAAATCATTCTCATATTAAACAGCAAAAAAACTGCTTTCAACTTTGATGATAAGAAGAACCTTTAATTTATATGTGAGCAGCAGATTAAAATGACATTTGAAGGATCATGTGACAGACAAGTGAAGACTGGAGTAATGGCTGCTGAGAAATCAACTTTGCCATCACAGTTGGAAACTTGAACATAGAAAGCAGTTATTTTAAATTGTAATAATATATTACTTTGACTCTATTTTTGAACAAGTAAATGCATCCTTTGTGTAATTAAACTATGAAATAATTAAATTACTTTAAAATATATACATATACATATATAATATACACATATAGGGTCCAAAGTTGTTTTGGACCCCATTGACTTCCATTGTTTGTGCAAAAATGGCTTCCTCTGTGTACTCATTTTTGGGTGAATTGTCTTTTTAAATTAGATAATTCCATTCATCACACTTTTCATTTCACTGCCAGCCAGTGAATTTTTCCATTGTTTACAAGCGGTTTTGTCCCTCTCTATATTTAGCTCTCAGCTCGCCACATCTCCACTCAGGGCTGGTGCTCTGGCACTGATCACAGAACAGTCCTGGCAGTCTTGAGAGAAGAATTCGGCTATTGCTGCTACTTTATTACCCTTGTAGAGCAAGTCAGGCCTGAGGAAACAGCTGGTCTGAAGAACAGACAGGTCAGGGCTAATGAGGCGCCAACTTATTCAGTCGGTAAGACGCTTTGAACACAACATTGATGGCAAATCAGACAACAATGGAGGAGAGAGTGTAACATGAGGCATAATTGTCTCCTGTAAAAGTTTATTGAGGTTGTCCCAGCTACTGAAGTATATTAGATAACTATGTTGTATGAAAACATGAGCTCTTATGTCAGGACAGGGCGAGCTGAGGTGGTTGCAACTCTTTGTAATTATCACTGATTGTATTTCGTCTACGATTCATATTCTTGCTCTTGATGTTGGTGATTATTCTAATTGCTGTTGTTTGCTTTCCATACACATTATTTGCTGTCTCCTTCAGGCTGTAGAGGGAATTCATTGTTCGTAATTCTTTCAATTATTTGTTTCTTTTATTTTAGAAATGGTCAATTGAGAATAAGATGTGAACAAGATATGGGTATTATTGTAAAATCAACCTTGAAATCAAAATGAACATTATAAATAATTTATGCATGCTCAGCATTATTAGCCTAATCTTTAATTAAAATAACTACCCCTCCCTCATGCAATGACATTTCTTCTCAAGGCAAGGGGTTTCTCAAAAGTTATGAACAAATATTCTCGTTTGTTGATTCAAAGATATCTGGTCTCAAAACTTTAGGACAGTCAAAACTGTTATTTATACATCGTTCGTCATTCAGAGAACATTCAAAAGTAGTATTCCCATGGAATGTTCTCTTAATGTTCACACAACCAAGAAAAAGTGTTAATATAACATTTAAAAAATTTGGAATAACTTGTGAAACGTTGGTTCACACACAAAAAAAGTTGCTGCCCTGCATTTTTAAGTACAATCAACCTGGATGTTTAAGTCACTTCAACTTAACATTAAACTGACAAAAGAAGTTACTATATAGTTGAAAATAGCTTAAAGGAGTAGTTCACTTTTAAAAAAAAGCGTTTGCTGATAATTTACTCACCCCCATGTCATCCAAGATGTCCATGTCATTCTTTCTTCAGTCGAAAAGAAATTAAGGTTTTTGATGAAAACATTCCAGGATTTTTCTCCATGTAATGGACTTCAATAGGAACCAAACGGTTCAAGGTCCAAAAGACAGTTTCAATGCAAATGCAATCTGTTCAAAGGGCTTTAAACAATTTCAGACGATGAATAAGGGACTTATCAAGCGAATTGATCGCTCATTTAAAAAAAAAAAAGTTTAAGTTTTATAAGCTCAAATGGTCGCCTTGCTCTGTTCTGTGACTCTCCTGTTCGAACTCGTTAATCAAAATTATCAAATCTTTTCCTGAGTCAGCTAGTTCATGTTGTTCATTGAATGAACTAAATGACACGAAAAAAGATTCGTCCATTTTGATAAACGAGTTCGAACAGGAGAGTCAAACTGTTTTTTTTGGACCTTGAACTGTTTGGTTCCCATTGAAGTCCATTATATGGAGAAAAATCCTGGAATGTTTTCATCAAAAACCTTAATTTCTTTTGGACTGAAGAAAGAATGACATGGACATCTTGGATGACATGGGGGTGAGTAATTTATTAGCAAAAGTTTTTTTTAAAAGTGAACTACTCCTTAAACTTATTTTGATGAGTTAAAGCAATGTAAAAACATGTTTTCATAACATATTGATCATATCTTTTTTTTTTTTACAGTGTAAAACATTCCTAGACCATTTTTGTTAGCTAGGAATATGAGAAAAGACTATTGCAACTTCAGTTTAATGCATATAAAAAAGTCTCTATACCTATAAATCAGCAGCTTCAAAGTTTGATTGAGAGTTGTTCATAATAGGGGCCTACAAGTCTAAAACAAGTAGAGGTTTGTGCAGCATAAAGGGTTTTTTGTGAACGTACAGAACACAAGAGAGAGACTTGTATCACACTCGAATAGTTGACTGGATGTGCAGCACTGCCAGATTGGAGCAGGACTAGAGTAATATGCACTGCTTTGAACAGCCTCTGTTCTGCAGGTTGATGCCAATGCTTTCAGGATGATTTTTGAGTTTTACAAAGAAAGAAAGCTGATTTGAATGTGGTTTGAGTGAAAGAGAGAACGCTCTCTGCTTTGATGGAAACAGATATGCCCACATTATCAGTGCAGATTAGCACCATCTCTCCACACTGGCTGATATGTTTACGTAGTCCTAAAACCACAAAACCTCTTTTGCTGTCATTTTAAACCGCAGTCCTTATATTTAGCCCTGACTCACTGAATGTAAAACTTCACATTGACAAATCCCTTCGGCCTCGGTGTTTCCATTCTGTGCTTGTATGAAAGACTTTTGTGCATTTAAATAAGGACAGTGCTTCAGCAGCTCTAATGGAGGTCCAGTTTATAATCCCGCCAGACCTCGGGTGTTATTTTTAGGAAAGACTTGGAGAGCATCCTGTTTATGTTTGAAACTCTGGACCTTATGTTCTTTGAGATTAAAGGATGAGAGCCAGATCAGGAGTTTTTTTTTCTTTCCTTCAGCTTACCGTAGCTTATTAATGTGATACCATTCCACCGGCAGTTGCTCTTCGGGTTGAATCATGAGTTGTCAGTCTTCTGAAAATGATTTTCCATGGTTTCTAGGCCCGTTTTAAGAGACTCGTAATTTTTATTCGGGTGAACGACGTTACAAAATGAGTGAAAGGGTTGTTTGAGTGATTCTGAGTTTATGGGGACACCAAACTGCCTTGAAGATTCCTGAAGACCTTTAATCAAATCGCTGACATGTAAATGAGGATGGTTGACATTTGTTGTAAAACTGAATGGATTTATTTTTTGTGGTCCATTTATGTGGAGCTTTTAGGACCTCTTTCTTGATGTCAAAATTTAATGGAGCATAAATTAATAGCCAGTGAACTTGACTGATGGTCTTATGTTCATCTTTTCTAATAAAAACACTAGTTTGTACATTCAGTTTTTAAGAGCTAATGACAACAGAAATAAAATTAAATCATAAGGTGTTTATTACTGCATTTGAATGGTGTTAATAAATAGTGATTTACAGATATCCGGCAGGCTAATTAAATTACTCCTAATTATTTTGATATATTTGTCTTTTGTTTTGTGATCAGAAAAATCTATTGATATATTTAAAATTATTTTGATTAGATAAATGTTATTTTCCTGGCATCGCTTGTATGTATGCATAAAATTATTGTATAATATATATATATATATATATATATATATATATATATATGTTATACATAACATATTATATTGATTGTATACAATATATATTATGTATTATTAAGTATATTATACATTGTATATATTGTAGATATATAATGTATAAAATATATGTGTAATATATCATTTACGATATACTGTATATATATATATATATATATATATACTATATAAATGAAAACTTTTACCAACCTAAATCATCCATTTTCAGGACTTTCCATTGGGCTCTCCATATGGTCTGTTTTACAGAAAAGCCTCCGCCTCTTTTGTAATTCTGTGCAAGTGTGTGTCTGATTCTAACAGCATTGTGACCATAGACTGTGTGGGGAGAGTGATGCAGATAGGGAGAGAGCACTTAATATGTATTTAGGGCTTTTTCCAGATAGAGCTGTAGCCTCCCGCCTCCCCTGCTGCTCTGAAAGCTTGTGTCAGGCTGCGAACACCATCCATCTCTGTCTGGGGTCCTGGAAATGTGGCAGAGCAGATAGAGAGAGTGAAGCCGGAGGTTTGCTTCAGGGTGAAGGAGGTCTGCGTCCAAAAAGAGGCTTTAATGAGTGGCCTCGGAAGGTGGTCCGCGTGGTTCTGCTCCACAGCTGTTTTAACACTATGTGATTCTCTCACTTGCTGTTTCTGTGGACTGTAGAGTGAGACACGGGTGCTTATGGTTTTGTGTCAGTTCTGCTTTCTGCACAGATAGTTTGACAGTGTTATGTGAAAACTGTGAATGGATCGTTTGCACACAAGCTCAGACTTGCACATGTGATATCAAGTTTGTGACTCGGTTTATTAATGTTGTACTTAGCCTGTAATTGTACCGTCTTCATTTTAAATCTGGATTTTTATGCAATTTACCTTTTCTTTCCTGATATTGATACCTGTTCTGTTTTTTCTTCATTCAGTTTAGAAAGAAACGTACAATCCTATCTACAAACTTGTTTATTAAAAAGAAGAAAAACATTTACTCAAATACATTAGATAAAAAAATGGTAACTATATGCTACTGTACAAAACAATAAAAATCAGCAGTATTTCCTGTTTAGCTTTCTGTAAATCACTTAGTTGAAAAAAGTGAACATAAGTGCAATCTAAACTCGAACCCACAATTGCACATTATGTCAGAAATATAAAGCAAGATTTGATGGTATTTTTGTGCTTTTTGGAGCAGTTAAGCCCCATTTACACGAAGGGAAGACGCAGATATTTCCCTGTGATTCGGCCTCTCATTTACACGAAAACCCCGTTTCTTAAAACTCCAGCCAGAGTGGAGATTTCTGATAACGGCGGTTATGTGCAAGGGGGTAATCCACCAGCCGGAAACTTGAAGTCTCCCTGGGGGTCGCCGTTGGCTAGCAAGCCTTCACCTGCTGTTAGTATTCCATTGACTCCCATTCATTTTGGTGTCACTTTGACAGCGAATAACTTTACATCTCCAAAGACTCCATTTGTACATTATTTATTTGTAAAGGAACAAAGTTTAAAAGGCTCCATTACCTTGTATCTTAAGTCATGGCCCCATAGAAGCTGTTTTTGTAAAAATAGGCTAACGATTGCGTCATAACACGCGACTCTCTGTCGCACAGTAGAGAAATAGACATGAGGAGAAACTCACAGACAATCGGGGGGATGTGGAGGCATAAAGTCAAGGGAGAAGCCCATAGAGTTGTAATGTTGCTCCTGCTGCTAGCTCATGGACAGCTCCTACTCTCTGTCTCTGCAAGATTTGGAAGGGAATGATACAGATTCCTCTTGGCACATCTACTAGAAGACATACAACTGTGAGAAGTCATAGACAATAAAAGAAATGGACACAGTGACCTAATAGACCAGAAGTCCATTAGAAGCACTTCCTGATTGCCATGCGCACTGCGCAGGCTCAGACTGAGCTTGACGACGTAGATGTGACGTGAGCAACCTGTCTCACAGTTGTACTTAGTGCCGCGTTTCCACCGCAGGAACTTTCCCCAGGAACTAGAAACTTTGGGGTGGTACTCGGTGTGTTTACACCACAGGAGGACTAAATGAAGTTCCGGGTAAAAATCAACGCACAGACTGGGAGGAGCAGTCATACACAGTTCAACGTCCCTACATAATCTTCCCGGCCCGGACCGGTACTTTAGTCGGCGGTGTAAACGCAGTAAGCAAGCTGTCTCGGGCAAAAAAATGTTCCTGGGACAAATAGTTCCTGGAAATTGCGGTGGAATTGCGGCTATTGTCGTGTTTCTTTAGAAATGCTAACAGCAGGTGAAGGCTTGTTAGCCAATGGCGGCCCACAGGGAGATGGCTGTGGTTGAAGTTTATGGGGTCGCTGCGTCATATGTGTAAATGTGGATTTTTTTACTATTAGATACTACTATACTACTGTATTATTAAAGCTGCCGTTGGCAACATTTTTTTGATCATATTCAGTGAAATCGACACTATAATCCGACAGAACAACATAAAGTGGTTTTAGAAAAAACCCAGAGCTTCTAACTCCATCTGGAGCATGTTATTTGTTTTGCAAAAATCCAGCGCTCCCGGATCATCGGGTGCAATCAGCGCAGGGGGGTGTGAGATCTGACTGTCAATCACAGATCGGGCACACGCCACCCCTCGCGCACGTTACAATCACATGCACACGCCTGAAGTTCGCGCAGTAAGGAAGAGTGATGGTGGAACTCTAACAAACCAAGTAAGCTCATTTAGAGTATAAATGATGTTAGCAATTGCAATATATTGGTAGATTAGCCAGGGCAGCATACCTCCAAATAATCCATGGTGTTGATGGATGCTGATGAGACGGTCACGTTCACAGATAACCTGGTGCGCACGCACTCGAGCACGAACTCTGTTGGAGGGTATTCGTTGATAGTGGGAGTTGTAAACATTCAAAATTTTGCCTAAGTCCACTCAATCTGCCAGACTTGCCGACTGCAGCTTTAATAGTTTAATTCGAATTTTTTGGTTTATTTCTTTATTTTTTACTATTTTATTTGAGCTTATTTCAGTAGGTTGTTCTAATTTCCGTTAACGTTAAGAAAACGGAAGTAGGATGATGCAAGCCGGATTTAAACTTGTGTCCTTGTGGCTCAACGCGTGGGAATACGTGCGCTTACCTTTAAGCTTTGGACGCGATAGAATGACTCAGACTCTGCGTTTTGCTTTCTTGACATCTGATATTTGTGATGTGTCTGCACTGTTCATCTGCGCTATCCAAATCTGAGGAAGCATCAGGGGACTTGACATCATCCCTGACAGGTGAGAATCCGCAGGCTCAAAAGATGCAGTGAAGTCAGACGGGATGTGACAGAAGAAAGAGAAAAAAAAAACAACCGCTCTCCTCTACTTCATACAAAACACCACACCATCCAACAGAGAGAATTGACAGCTATGAGGAGGATTTTAAATATGTCTTTAATCGGATAGTGTATTGCAAACGTAATAGCTGTAGTTGTTTTGAAAGCCTTTAAATCTTTTGATTGTAAGTAAAAGGATGCATTGTAAATATGTGCAGATATTAACAAACAAAGCTACAAGGTCACCGTAGAAGCGTGGGCAACTGGGCATGCAGAAAATCCCTGCCGTATCAATGAACAGCTTGATTTTATGGAAACCGAGCTCTTGCTAATCAATAGAAAACCTCCTAAGTCCTGCTTAAAGCATCGAGCGGCTCCCTGAGATGTCCCGCACGGCTCTCCGGCGACTGATGGGACCGTGCAACGCAATTTAAACGTGTCGACTGGCTCCTCTAAGATGGATGGATGTTCATGCAGTCTATATGAAGGGATCAATAGGAGATTTGCTCTTACTTGAGGCTTGTGTCGTTTATTTATATTTAAAATCTTCAAATGGTTTTCCAGTGATCTCTTTCCAGATGTCTGAGGGAGGCACGTTAAGAAGGGGTGTTGAAGACAGACAAACAGTTCTCAGCGTGAGGAGGGTTGGTGTGAATCCCCCTCTAGCAAACACCGACAGTTCCTCCCTGCTGAGAGGAGCACTGAAACTAAACGAATCAGAGAACAGCATGCGGGTTTACAAATGAGAGAATATTTTTAGCAAGCATGTTTGTTTGGTCTGTCTGTCTGTCTGTCTGTCATTCTATCTATATCCTCATCCCAGATGATCTCACCCTAATTTGTTTAAAATAGTCTTTATAACTGATGACGGTCACTAATCAGCAGACCAGCATTTGTCATTTAAGGAAACAAATCAATGAATGGAAAGCAATGAAATGGAGTTTCATCTTCCTTGCCTTACTTATGGCAGGTTTATATATATAAAAATGACCTGTTAATACAGTATCGATCAGTATTTTAGCTACAAGTGTCTCTACACGTGTTTTTCCCATCATTTATATATTTCTACACCTGTTCCGTTGACCTCAATCAGGCTTAATGATGCACCAAAGTGATACTTAAAAGCTAATTGGTCTGAAAGGTTACTCTGATAATGATGGTCATTTATGCGGAAGGAAGCACATTTCATTTCTTCTCCCTTTCAACTTTTTCACTCACTGACCTCAACTTGCACATTAAAGAATAATTCAAATACATGATATGCATAGTAGTAACAACTACATCAATACCACCATCCAACTTTTTTTTATTTGCTTTCTTTATCCTTCTTTGCTTACTTCCTTCCATCCATTTTTTCCTCAATTTTACCCAGCCTTCTTTTTTTTATTGCCATCCATCCATCCATCCAGAGTTGACCTCTGACCTTCATCATAGTTTCTTTTTAAATGGACTCAAAAAGATCATGCTCTAAATACAATAAACAAGCTAACATTCCACAAATCCTATATCATTCATTCTATTTAAAAAAAAAAAAATATATATATATATATATATACACTGTAAAAAAATATTGATGGTTTAACTTAAAAAAGTAAGTAACCTGGTTGCCTTAAAATTTTAAGTTGATTGAACTGGAAAAAGTGAGTTAATACAATGAAGGAGATTCATTTAATTATCAGAAACTCAAAATAATAAGTTATCTCAACTAAATAAATTATTCTAAAGTTGATTTGACAAAAGAAAATATGTTGTGAACAAATCCTGAAAATATTTTTTTACAGATATATACATTTTAATCAATATATTTTGTGTATATTTTCAACAATCAGTGCCATGTTTGAAGAGTGTACATATGCGCAAGGGAACTCTGTCTGGAGGGAACCTGTGATGAATCTTACATCAAATAAAGCAAATTGACATGGAACAAAAACAGTGGGATAGTCATTAGGTGCCATGTTCGTTAGCAGCATCCCAGAGATGTCATAGAGTGTAATTAGCAGAAGTTATTACTCCTACACTTGCCGTGATGCCATTAACATTAGTCCTATGTTGATGAACCAATGCCTGTTTCTGGAAACTTGACAAGTTTTTCCAACGATGCACCAGCACTGTGTGATACAGTCTAAACATACGTCCATAGTTACAAAAAAAAAATCATCTTTCAACGGCCAGTGTTTGGTTGCGTCAAATGGATGAAACAGCTCCCAATACTTTTAATTTAACAAATTGTATTACTTGACGTCTGACATGTCCATGTTAAGATTGTAAACGTTTACCTGTGGGACGCCCAACAGTCGAGTGTGGTGACAGTTCAAATGTGCTATTTAATTTGCATTCACTTTAGATAAATGTCACTGGAGGAGGGCTAGTTAGCTGCAAATAACCCTACACCTGTCGACCTCGAGTGCATGCCGCGAAACAATCGGCTCGCTGTTACTTCCTCTGTCCTCCTTTCATTTATGTCTGTTTTTTTTCCCACCCTCTACACCTTTCAAAAAAGACAAATTCAGCTTGGAAGAGAATACCGAGTTAGGAATAAAAAGAACAGAACTCACCTGTTGTGCTTAAAACGCCAATTAAGCCCTCTTGCCTGCATGAATATAATATTAACAGGAGTCTTTTCTGTGAATAGTGTTGAATAACATTGAATAAAATATGGTGAGCTCTGAACCCTCTAGTCATAAAAAAGTCCTGAAAAATGTGTCAAGGTTTCCACTAAATATTAAGCAGCACAGTTTTCAACATTTATAATAATAAGAAATGTTTCTTGAGCAGCAAATCAGCATTTAAGAATGATTTTTGAAGGATCATGTGACTGGAGACTGGCGTAATGAATTCAGCTTATACATCACATGAGTAAATTTAATTTTAAAAGATATTCAAACAGAAAAGTTATTTTATATTTTAACTATATTTCAAACTGTATTTTTGATAAAAGTCTAAGCAGCTTTGGGAAACTTAAAGGACAACTCCGGCGCAAAATGAACCTTTGGTCTAATAACACATTGGTACCGAGTCGACTGTTCTCTGGGATTTGTTTTAATGATATTCGAATGTAAAGAGTTTTATCTCTTTGGAAAACAGTCTCGACCAGTCGAACCATGAACGCCGTGCCAAGTGAGCTGGTCGATCGGAATTACGTTTGTGAAATCTAATTACATGAATTATATGAGTTTATTAAAATATGTGGGTGATTAACTACAAGGGAAGAAGGGGTCCCATACTTTCATATGAGATTCCAAGTCCCAGTTCAGCTCGCTTAGCACGGCGTTCATGGTTTGACTGGTCAAGACTGTTTTCCAAGATGGCTCCTGCCTGTATATGTGAAGTGTATTGTCTTTATAAAGTATCTTCTTATTAAACTGAAAAAAAGTGAACTAGGAAGGTTGTGCACTTTACATAATATATTTATATTTAGCTTACTTATAATAATTATGTTTTTTGACTTGAAATGTTTTTTTTTCTATTAAGGTCTATGTAATTATGTCTCAACTTAACAGTTCAAAATCCTTACGTGTTGTCTAAACACAAACCATTTATGTTAAGTAAAAAATTTCATACATCCAGGGGGTGGCTGTCACGGGGTGGGTGCAGGCAGAAGAACAGGCGGAATCCAAAGAGCTCCAATACACGGGTTTAATAACAAATAAACTGAAGACAGGCAGGCAGAACACAGCGTAACATTCACATTGACCGACAAACACAGACTGAAGGAGGGAGAACTAAATACACAGAGGAATCAAACATAATGAGGTGAAGACAGGTGAAACAGATGAACAGGACGCTGAACGGGAGGCTGATGAGGGAGTGAGTTCAGGTGTGCAGACGAAAGGATTCTGGAAAGTGTAGTGCTGATGACGCAGACAGGATGGTGCAGACGAAGACTGTGACAGTGGCATTATAGTGCGTGCCAACTGCCACTTTGCCCGAACTTAATTTGATTGTGTTCAATCTGCTTAAATATATGTACAATTTAAGTTTACTTAATCCGTTTGGGTTGGATTACATGATTGATGGGCGGTGCTTGTTAGTTCCCAGCATGCTTTGCATATGGTTGAATTAAGAGAGAATAAATGTTAAAAGTAAGTGTTATTTTATCTTTTATTTGAGAAATTTAGAAAAGGCGAAGACTTTTAGTGTGTAATTGTGTTCAATGTAAAATTACATTGGAATTATTAGAACCATTTAAATTACAGTATGTTACCATTGTGGAGAAGAGTGGAGTATTTTGTTTGGTTGTCGACGGATTTAACTCTTTTCAATTTCATTGGTTGAAGGAGCATGTAAAATTTAGCATTTAAGATGCTAATATGTGCTACAGCTAGCAAATAGCTAGCTATAGTCTATCAATTTAATTCTGTGTCACTAAAATAAATGAAATATTAATGGATTAATGAATACAGAAAAATACCTGAATCATGTTAGGAAGCCTTTAAAAAATCATGTTGAGACTACTTAAATTGGGTCGGTTAAAATTACTTAATTTCATGATGTTTAAGTTACATGAACAAATTAGGTTTGTTTAACGTAATCCAGTTATGTGGAACCTGTTGACGAAATAAATTTAATTAACACTAGAACGGCCACAACGGTCATTTTGACCGTTTTGAATTTTATATCTATAATAACTTTGTTGAAAAAAATAATAAAATCCTGCTGGTACCTGACTTTTCCTAAAATTGTCTGTATTTTCATTTAAAATGCTTTTCATATAAATTAAGTTACGTAAACGTAAGGCAAAACAAAAAAAAATGAACATATTTACCTATTTCGGCCATAGACGGTCATATTGACCACACTGAATTTTGCGGTATTTTTTTGTTAAATATCCCGCGGTTGATCGCGTTCTCTCTCAACTGTCAACAGAATGGTCCGTCCGGTCACCTCTGTAGCGGTGTTTGCTATATAATAATTTCTACATTAGTTGTTGATCAGAAATAAGCAAATAAAACCGGACTACAGTTATCTATAATTCGGATGCAGGGGAACAATCGGAGGTGGAAAGTGACAGCGACGTTTCCTGGGTGCAAGTTAACATTTCCTCCTCATCAGAGAGTGATTCAGAGTCAGAGTCCACATCAAGCAAAAAGAGACGGCTGCTATCATCAGACACGGCGGATCCAGATGTTCTGCCCTGTCCTGCGCTGTTTGTTTTGCTGCATGGGCTGTTCACTAGTTCTGCGAGTCCTATTATTATAGCCTTGACCGCGTCGCAAATCGTCACTATCTAACATTTTCGTCATAGTTTTTGTCATTCAAACCTAGTTTTTATTTAGTTATCGTCTCGTTTTCGTCTTTGAAAAAATGTGGTTGACAAAAATAATTACTAAAATTATTCATCAACACTGTTTTGAATCTAACGGTCAAAATGACCGTTTGTGGCCGTTCTAGTAGTTTTGGAATTCTGGCACTTCTAGTGTTAAAGCCAACATATAATTCAATGCTTCGGTTTGCATGTATGGGACCCTCATTATGTTACTGTGTTAGTGTGGGGCTATTTTGAGCCTTGTTAGTGGTATTAAGTAGTGATTTCTTTTTACTTATTCCATGCCCTATATATATTGTAGCACCATAAGCTAAACAGTTTTTAGAGATAAAACTCTTTACATTCAATTGTCATGAAAACACATCCCAGAGAACGGTCGACTCAGTACCAATAAGTTATTACACCATAGGTTGATTTTGCACCAGAGTTGCCCTTTAAGAGATTATTTTTTAAAAATTACTGAGCCCAAACTTTTGAACGATAAGGAGATTCCTTTCAAAACATTGAGCAGATTCCCCCCAAAGCGCTTAGAAAAGTGCTAAATAAATATAACAAATTATTATAAAAATTGTATGTGCATAAATTAAAAACTAACATCAAACCATTCCAGAAACTAACAAAAAGTACTCTGAAATGTAAAGTGAATTTAAAAAAATGCGTTTCTTGCAGTCACAATGGAATAATTATTCTTCATTTTTAAACACCAGACACTTGTTAGTGCCACTTAACCTGGTCCATACGGACCTTTCGGCATTGGAAAATTTCATGTTAATTGGAGAGGGATAATGAGGATTATGCATGCTAGGATTTCCCTCTCATTCTTATAGGGGATCAATGTTCTTTGGAAACAATTAGTGGAACATATTGGTTCAATTCACCATGACTTCTCCCCACACATTTTTATCTACAGTGCAAGATGGGGGAAGGGAAAGAGAGAGGAAGAATTCTAACGGTGATCAATGGTCAGGATAGGTTAAGAGAAAGGACTTGAAGGCATGTTCAATGGTAGTCCTGGATGATTTAGGAATCGGAGGTGTTTGGAATAATTTTTCGTTGGTCTGACTGGCCCACCTGGAGGCCACATGTGCTCTCTAGGAGCAGAAAAGCCACAGTCATCATTAAAATGAAGGGTGAGGGGGCTCATTAAAACATTATTTATGTGAGCTGCGATATTTTATTGCCACCATATGATTTCATAGTGCTCTGTGAGGGCATGTTCTGCAGAGAGAAGAATAACTTATTGTTGGGCTTCCTGAGACGCCAATCGTTAAAAAAAGAGAAGTTGGTGTGTGAGGCTGCACTGCTTCCAATGCACTCAAGAGCGCATATTTCTCCATCTTGTTAGCACCTGTTTCTGGTGGTGTTTGTTTATGAACTGTTCAGGGAATGAACTCAGTTCCTCTTAAATTTAAATGTTGACAGGTTATGTGCTCGCTGTGCAAGGTTTATGTATGAAGAGTTGCAAAAGCCTCTAAGTGCCATTTGAAATTTTCTTCCAGAATGATCATTTTTATTAAGCTTGTATATTTAAGTTCAGTGATTTCACTTAAATGGCAATGATAATTACCTATTAATTGTTATTTAAGTGAAATTACTTAACTTAAATATACAAGTTTGATAAAAATCATCATTAAAGAAGAAAATTTCAAATGGCATTTAGAGGCTTTTGCATCTGAACTCTTCGTATGTTCTTCTGCCTCAATGTTGTTTATCTGACTGGACGACTATAAAACCTTTGAGAGATTTTGTTTGCCATTATTTTTTTGTAATAAAAAGAGTAACCAAAAGGGTACATCTATTAAGATATAACTAAATTAGATAAGTATTTTTAATAGTTAACATTTTGTTTCAGTTAAGAAAAATAATACGGCCCTATGTGTATGTAAGTTATTCAATATGTGTGTGAATATATATATATATATATATATATATATATATCAAATACTGATTGAATTATATTGAAATAATGAAATATATATTTAATTTATATTAAAATGGAAAACATTTACCGTTCATGTCTGTCTGGCAAGAATTCGATGAGTTTTGTTACATGCTCCAGAAAAAAAGTTAACGAAGACCAAGACAAGCACACCCTGTTTGTTATCTTTATTTTACAAAACCACAATGTTTTGTTTTGATTGTAAGTGGACACATGTAAAAATAGTTAATTTCGAATAATGTATTATTTTTATCTGGATGACCATAAATGACGTATGAGGTTGTATTTTAAGTACATTTTGCTGCTGTGTTCGGTCGTTGACCCCAGAAGGTTAAATTGTTAATATTTCACAATATTACTGTTTTTACTCTGTTTAAAAAAATAATAAATAATTATAAAAAAACAGTTAATATTTAAAAAATCATATAGACTTTTAATTTGTAGTGTACATTGTTAAATTTCACTACCGAACTATTTTATATTAACACTTTTCAGTATTGAATGTATTTTATGTTTATTAAAATTGCCATTGCCTTGTCCATCTTTGATAGATTTATATTTTTAGTTGAATGAAATTCTTTTTTCAGCTAAGACTACATGCTGTCTAAAAGTCTGACTAAAGAAATGAGGTACCTTAGGAGGTATAACATAATCTGAATCCTTAAATAATTTATTCATTTAATTTAATATGTAATAAATTAATATCAGTAATAAAATAAATAAGTTATTCAAGGATTCAGCATTTCACAATCACTTGTAATTTCAAAAAGCCATGTGTGTCTGACACTTCAGCCACAGTTGGTGTAGTTCTTGCTTGTCCAGCTGCACCCACTCGCTTCTCCTTCTTCCCAAAATGCCTGTTTTCTTTCTTGATACTTTAGGGAAAATAAGGGTCCACTGTTGTGGTGGGCTATTTGCGGTGAGCCCAGGTGCTCCTCACCCCCGTCTGTCTGGGTGAGAGGGGAGAGGAAGTTGTGGTGTCTCTGTAGAAGGTAAATTCATGCAGAAGTGTGTGGTAAGTAATAGCTGCCCTTGCAGTTTAGCAGATGGTGAGGGTTAGGGACTGGGCTGGCATTACTTTGGAATCTTTCAGGGAAAAAAAAGAAAAAAAATGAGGGAGTTAGACTTCTCTTTCTCTCAGTACATTTTTCTAGACATGCCTAAATCTCTCTGCTGGAAGGGTTAGTGTGACCCAGTGGTAACATCCAATAATACAGAGCCATTTTAATAATACAGATCCACATGCAAGAGTTTTTTTAGTACTGTATCAATACTGTTTAAAAGTTGTAAACATTTTTGAGTCTCTTATGCTCACTGCATTTGATCATAAGTATTGTAAAATATCATTAAAATGTAAAATATTACAAATTTTAAATTTGATTTATTTCTATGATGACAAAGCTGCATTTTCAGCATCATTACTCCGAATTATCCATAACAAATCACGCTAATATGCTGATTTTGAGCTCAATAATCATTTCTTTAATGTATTCCTATTTAATGTCAAGAAAAATCCACTCTACCTCCTAAAATGGGAAAAGGAAGACAATAACAGAAGAATAATGGGTAACTATGCGTAAAACACAAATGAGTACAACAAATTTGGATTCATGGTGGGAATTTACTAGGAAAAAAACAATAAGGTTTCTCATAAACCCCAAAGTAAAATATTTGCAAACTGGGAAACAAAAGCCTGGTGAATGCTGGAGAAAAATTGGAAATGTAATGGCTGACCCTTTTCACATCTTTTGGGACTAAAATTATTCATACTTACAGGTACTAGCGGGATCTGAACAGAGATATAAATGTAGTAATGTGGTTTAACCTTGAGTGTAACCTTAAAACAATGTATATTTCTCATTCAAAAATAACAAAGAAGGACATATACCTTTTTAATATAGTACTAACAACTAGTAAGAAGGCCAACAAGGAAATGGCTTAAGGAAGATTCCTCTGTTTATGAATGGCAAGAAATTGTAAATGATGTGTACAATATGGATACTGATCTTTTCAGGAAGTCAACAAACGAATAGAATTTCATCATATTGGGGGAAATGGTCGAAAAGATTACGTCGGTTACCATATCTGGCTTTTAACCCATGGACTGTGTTGGGTGTGTAACCCTTAACATTATTTTGTACTACAGAATTTGATCGATTCGTGATCAATGTAATACCTATAAGTTATACTCGATGACCAGTGAATGCCTCTGTATGTGCTTAAGTATACATCCTGTATGTACATGTGTTCACAAGACTATGCGTTTATTATGTAAGGATGACGATGTACATATTATGTATTGTTAGTATATGCTTTTTTTTCTTTATTAGTTTGGAAAAAGGGACACAATTATTTATTTTTCCACAATATATGGTGGAAACCATGATGCATTTTGTGCAGTATTCTTTGATGAATAGATAATTCAAAAGTTAAAATATACATTTTTCTGTGTTTTTTTATCCATTTAATGCATCCTTGCTGAATTTATTTGCTTTAAAAAAAATCTTGATGTCAAACTTTTGAACAGTAGTGTATTATGGATAGTCTGTATCACATGCGTGAATGTTGATTTATAACATACACAGCAAAAAACAAAAACAATATTGGCCATACAATGCAAGTCGTTGGGGTCCTATGTTGTTTTGTGTCCCAGAACAACTGGTGGCAGAATTGGTTGAATACCACATTTGTTTAAAAAAAAAAGGGCAACGTGTCCCACTGTCCGTCTCCATAAGCGATACTGTTACACACCCAACACATACACTTCAAGGTTCACGTGGGTCCCCAAGAACTGTGGACCGCCACTACATGTACTATATCAATACGCCAGTGAGTGCTTTGTTTAAACACTGTTATTCTGCCCAAAAGTGCACTTAGTACAGCTTGGTTAGTTCTCTAAAGTTCAGAAGGTGACCCAATGTTACCTGACTTGAGTGCAATAACACAGCTGCTCAAACGAAAACAAGCTCTCGTCTGGTACTTAAGTGACTGCTGTTGGCCCAGCGCATGGCTCTCGCTGCTTACAAACACATATGAAGAGTGATGCTCTCAGTGGAACCCTAGACATCTGCTACGAGTGGAAACCGCTCACAGATGGACCGCCCAGTTTGTGTAGGTACTGTAGTAGGGTCGACATTAAACAAATACTAGAAGCACAGCAAACAAGTTGAAAGGTCAGCATGTTTGGGGTCTTGTAATGACAATCTGAGTCTCAGATAGCTATTTACATCATGAATCACTGTATGTGATTGATTATACTTCTCATATTATGTTGCAAAATACGATGTTTTAGTAGAAATTGGGACTCGCATTTTGTTTTGCTTGTTGGTTTAAATGCTCACTTTTAACACCTAGTCTAAAACGGTCCATAACTCGTTATGCACATTTTGGAGGTGTAAGCGACTGCTAGCGGCATAATTGGCCAGAATTTCTGCTCAAACATTTTAACGAGCAAAATTTTCTGCAGATTCTTAATGAACCAACAAGAACCTATTCTGAGGGTTTCACACCGATTATGTGGATTTTTGTAATTCAGCTGACACTGTCTGAAATTACGTAAGGCTGTCAACCCAAAGCACCTGGAAGTTGCTTTTTTAAGGCATAGGCTGCATCCCAGTTTGCATAAACTATGTACTTCACACTGGAAGAAAGGTAGTTTAAGAAAAAATTGAGCTTGTGGTAAGACGTTATTGCTTAATACAATCTTTGATCTTTGTCACCAGTGTCTGCGTGTGCATATCATAGGTTGATTTTCCTTTGTTTACATTTGGTTTGGTCTGGTTTGTTTAGCATCATAACCACATAGCCACATTATGTCACTTAACTTTTAAGTTCAAACTCTTAGAAATGTTCCTCACATTCTTTGCTTAAAGGGGCTATGTGTAGGTTTTTACTTAAAAGTTTACTTTACTTTAAAATCGTTAAGATAGAGTCTACATTTGTAAATTTTTGAGCCAGCCCTAATGTAATAGAAAGAACGACACATTGACTGTCCACCACTGTTGCCTCTCTCTGTAAAGGCTCAATTGTGTGTGGGGGACTTGTCATGTGCATTCTCGTCTACTTATATCCGTACGGCAGCTCGCACTGACATAATGATGATTTTAGACACTCTAATTCTGCTCACATAGGCTACTACATGGCATTGTATATGAATAAGGATGCAGCCACTGCAAAACTGTGCTTTGAATAGCAATAAAACTCCAATCTCTACTTATATTATGTCTCAGACCGCCTTGTGGATCGTTTGATCTCATCCTGGATTTGACTGCTCATATACTATCTAATTAGCCTGATGGGCCGCCGTATTTCAATTACGTTAACGAGGCCTGCAGGATAAAGCATACGTCCCCTGTTAAATTTTATTGTTTAAACTTCATTGTTTGATGTCCAGACGGTAGTATTTGGAATATTGCCTCTCATGCAATTGTCAGACCAGTGAGTGAGAGGAAGAAAGAGAGAGGCTAGTGGTTGCATTCTCATGCAAGTATGGCTAGCAAAACATCGGCAAATCATTTAACACTACATGCTTTATTCACATATCCTTCTCTTTACTCTGTATAATTATCTGTTAGAACCTAAAGAGCTGTGAATAATGTCGCAGACAGTGTATTCTTTTCCAATAATAATTAATAAAAAATTGTGTTTGCTGTATCATTTTCATCCTTATTACAGTTGTATTTTTTCCAGTAATCTGTATTCAGTGCAAGGATCCACTTGAGGCAAATTGTAGCGAGAGAACCCAAGTGCAGTTTATTATAACATACAACAAGAACATAAAACAAAGCATGACGTGGCATGAAACAAAACTTTGGACATGGACTCACGCAACAGAGGTTACAGAAAACAATACTTGACAAAGACACATGGCAAACATGAGGGCTTATATACACAAGACTAATGACACCTGTGAACAATGAACAGATGATTAACCAATGACAAGATGGCAGGATCACATGACAGAGACAAGACCAAATCGTGACACATAGTTAGGTGTTTATATGTAAAATGTAATTTCTGTGTTTATTTGTTTGTTCAGATGTTGCCTTTGCAGCCAGTTTGTAACTTCAACTTTGAGATCTTGAAAGGAATCCGTCAAATAGAAAGTGATGCAACAATTACCAGCTAATTGGGAAAGTTGAACAGCATCTCTTATAATTTCTTCTCTGGTGAGTTTTCAACAACTCCTTAATGTGGGTATAAAAAAATGGCATTACAAGCCTATACTGCAGTTTTACTTGTCAAAGTCCGTATAAATTCAAGGGAAAGCAGTGCTGCTTTTTTTCTGAGCAGAACTCTTGGTCTCTTGTCCGTTTTTATATATATTAAAAATATTATTGTAATGTAAAATACAACAACAATAACTTTTGACCAATGATATCCAATCCTTGCCAAAAAAAGTGTTGATCTTAATCACCCCACACTTTTGAACAGCAGTGTATATGATTAATGTTTAACTCATAATAATGGAGTCTTTGGAGAATTCAATGCATGTTTTGATGTTTGAAAGTGAATCCATGTGGAATCCAGTGTCTCATAATGCAATTATTCAGTGTTCTTAATACCTTAATTGGTTTAGATCTACTTTAAAATTCATGTTGTTTAATAATGTGCTGCATTTCAATGTGGCATACGCCATCAGACTTTATTTTCCTTCTCTCTAAGATGTTAATAAGCTTATTAGGCGATGTTTTTAAAGGCAAAAGCTTCTCATCAGAGGAGAAATATCTCTCTCATGCACACATTTCTCTTGACTTTGCTCCACATTTCGTATCTCTAGAGACAATGGAATACAGGTCATTAGGTATTAGGCTTATCTACATACAGTAAACAAAAGTTCATCATACAAGTCTACAAATGTCCAGAAAACATGGCTTTTGGTGAGTTTACTCACAGTCATGTTGCTCCAAACATTTCTTTTCAGGAACACAAAAGAAGATATTTTGAATAATGTTAGAAATGTTGTTATCCCTACAAAGACAGTCAGTCAGGTTCAACAGCATTTGGATCTTTTTACACGCTCCTTTCCCACATATAGCACATACAGAAGTAGAATTAATTCTAGCAAAGGCCTCAGACCAAAGCTTTTCCGATGGCTTGATTTGCAGCTCATTCTCCCAAATCATCTTTAGGCAGGAGAGAGAGGACGTACTAGACGAAAGTAACTTGACTTAGACAGAAGATATACGACTACCACCTGTAGGGGTTAACAATAAATACTCAACCAGATATTTTTCTGGTAATTTAGGGAAACTAGGGAAGTTAGTCTTGTGTTGAAAATACCTGAATAAGCCTGTAGTATGAAAGTTCAATTTTGAAATAAGATTGGTGAATGTTACAAAAGAATTGTCACTAAAAAGATCTGAAAAACAGGCCATCCTCTTATCTTCGATATCAATACCTGGTGGTAGAAACAAGTGATTATTGCAAATAGGACTTAAGACGTATAGTGACTCCTGCCGAAAATTGTTTCCAGATTTTTAAAGTGGATAGCACAATGGGATTTCTAGTATTACTAGAGGGATGCAGAGACAAAGGAGGAAGAAAGACAAGTAGCAGCTTCTAGAGTACAACAGTTGACCTCTGGAAATCTTAAAATTAATGGTGGACCACTAATAAAAACTAAATTTGGCAGAACTAGACCTCTATCACATTGGTTTCCTTGGAGGATAGTTTTATTCACTTTAGGAATCTTACCAGCCCAGATAAATGAGGAGATGGTTTCATCTACACATTTATAAAAAAAAAGATTTGGGTAGAAAAAAGAGGTAGAGACTGGAAGAGAAAAAAAGTTGCGGCAAAACATCCAATTTAATGGTCTACACTCTCCCAGCAAGAGAAAGGGGTTGGCTGCCATCGGTTTAAGTCAAGTTTAATTTGATCAACCAAATTTGTGAAGTTATTCTTAAGGAGAGAACTCAAATGTTTACACCTAAATATCGAAATCCTGCAGGAGAAAAATGAAAAGGTAGGGTAGCATTCGGACCCTATTAATGTTCAATGCATGGACAATAAAATCCTGTGAAATGTTCTTTAAAAAATCTTCATTTGCATTCCAGTGAAGTTTGGAACGACATGGGTGAGTAAATCATGAAAGAAATTTAATATTTGGTTTAACTATCCCTTAAAGCTATCACTGTTTCACCTCGCCCTCCTATTTCAGTTGTTATTGTGTTGATGTCTGTCTTCATATAGGTGTTAAAATATGATCAGCAAATTGCTTGGAGGATGGATGACATAAGTGTGTACTTTGTGCTGACAGTAGTGTGAGTGTCTGGCTGTTCTAGACAGGACGTGGAGTCACCAGAGTAACCGTCAATAATCTACCCAACTCAATTCAACGCTAGCTCGGCTATGCCTGCAGCTGTGCGACATGCTCGATCCTGTCAAGACGCCACGTCGTTCATAGCTGGGCTGCATCACTTTGTCTTGCTCCTTTTTTCTCTCTCATTCTCTTATTAGCGCCGTCCTATAGTTAACTTGTGCGACATTGTGTCTGCTTGCTTCTCCTTCGTCTTCTTTTTATGGGACAAATTACGAGCCACACGTGATTAATTGGTTCCACTGGAGCCGAGTAATTATTTACATTCCCACCCTCTGCATATCTGAAGACTCCGTAAAAAAAAAACCCCAAAAAAGTCTTGTTGATCAAGAGTCAGCCTTTTCCCGTATGCCGTGCCGATTGTGGCACCAGTATTTTTTTTTACTAAAGTTGTTTTGGAGTTTAATTATACAGCAGATGAAGTAGTTCTCTTGTTATTATCTTCATGCCATGACAGCATGTACTTCTGACCTGATTTACACTCGCTTACACCCTGCCGCTTGGCTTTCTCAGGTTGGACGTATGTGCCCAAATGCATTGATAACTAACTGTCCCCACACTTGATAATCAGTTGAAGATGGGAAGTTATCACTATTTAAAGTTAAACTCATTCAATACCATTCAAAAGTTTGGGGTCAGTAAATAAAAAAATGAATACAAAGTTGAATGCCATGAAACTCTAGATGGCGGAGGCTGATAGGTCCTTACTCAGGCCCCGTCCACACTACTGCGTTTTCGTTTAAAAACGGAGACCTTTTGCTACGTTTGCACCTCCCGTCCAGACTAAAACTGGAAAAACGAAGACCTAAAACGGAGAAGTTTAGAAACGCTGCAGCTGCGTTTTGCGTTTTGAATCTCCGGAGGGCGTTTTAGTGTAGACGGGACAAAACGGAGGACTTCAGAAACGCTGACGCTCGGCTCTATGATTGGGTGTTATCAGTCATGACGTATTCTTCCCTCGTCAATCTCTCTTCACACCGGCACGCGCATGCCCAGTGTTGTTGAATGGTCACGTGATCAGCATTTTCAGTCGTTTTAATGTGGACGGAGATTATTTCTAATACGCAGATAAAACGCTGGTGTGGACGGAGATCGTATTCGTTTTAATTCTCCGTTTGCAAACAAAAACGCAGTAGTGTGGACGGGGCCTCAATCTGCTTGCAATCACATCATTCTCTTTAGGGCACAGCTGCTGTCTGCTGTCGTCTATGTGTAGCAAGTCCCGTACTTGCTCCGCAGCAGCAGCAACAGCAGTGTAATTGATCATTAGTGACAATGTTGTAATTTTTAGCATGCAATTTTGGATGTAGGCTAGTGTATAAGATGTATTAGCTATTTTGCTAATTACATTATTATGGGTGGTCTAGACCAATTTTATATAACATGACAAATTACAGTACAACCAACTTGGGGACAACACTTCTATCCATTCAGTCCAATGAGCAAGCACAAAAAGAAAAAAAAAATCTTTTCATTGTAGTTATTAATTTTAATTTTGTATTAGCTAATACCCCCCATCCATTTTTTTGAGATCTATCTAAATGGCAAATCCTGCCTCTGAGTCAACTCGGATTAAACATTTGTTGAACCGCCTTTATAGGTCACTCATGAGTGTGAACCCTATTTATTCATAAAGGAGAACGGGTTTTACTGCTGAAGGCCTTCAATACTACAATGGCGACATGCAGCTGCGGATAGTGATAGTGTAATTTTCCGCAAGTTTCACCTAGCTCTTAGAGGCCAAGCGTGTAATTAAACCTCTAAAAATGTCAAATGTTCAGAGCGACAGGCATTATGGGCCTTATCGCTGCACCTCCAGGGGGGTGTGTTTGTGTTCTGTATGCATTTGGCATGACGGGTTAATTTGAACTGCATGCTTTTCAGTGGGAGTTTTGTGACACCTTAAACACATGTAGCAATTGGCATCTACCTGAAATGTCAGTCAATCTGTGTATCAGTGCGTGATTTAAACAGATTTTTACAACTTAGGAAAACATTCGATTTTTCTTGTCATCTCTTTTGAGAGCTTGTGAAGGTTTATGTCTTCAAAAAGGCTCCTGTGATGTGAGGGAGGCTCACTGTCATGCTCAGGCATTTAAATGTCTCCCAAAACCAAAGTTTTTGGAGCATGTGGAAAATAGTTGTATACTGTCAACTAAAAGTGGTTCACGTTATGAGTTAGAATTAATAAGGCTTTAAGATAAAACAGCCTAGTTGTTTTCTTGAGATTGCTCTTCTACCGCACATGAGACTTCATTTCAAATGCAGTGTTACATTTAAATATCAGCTTGGTTTGTCTTACAATTCTTCAAGAGCAATACATTAGCATAAATTAGACAATTAAGATAGCTCACTAAAGTTTTTGAATTTTTTTTTAGGCTTCTGAAACTCATTTGACAATTAAGGTTCTTTTTCATAGAAGAAAAGAGGGCTCAAGAAAATGTACCAAATTGCTCTAAAGTACATTTTATTGCTGTCTTTGGTACACAACTGAGACATGAAAAATGTTGAGAAAAAATGCACATAACTTCAGTAGAAGAACTTCAGTAGGAGTCAGCAGAACAGGATGGTGACTTTATCTGACAGTGATAGTTTTATGAGATAAACGTACAGTAAGTAATACTAGTGCACCCTGGGAACCTTGATATTGGCTTATATGTGCAGATATTTCTCTTGAAAGCTTCATATGTCGAATGTACTGATGATTTATCTTTTGATCATAGGGGATATAGAGTGAGATATTGAGATATCTGGAAACAAAAACAGATTATAGAGAGTGTTGTCTGCAGCATCACAGATGAAGTATAAATTCGCCAATGACAATGTTGATAGTATATGTACATGAACAATGTTCACTTTTTCTCAGTGTTACCTGGAACGATAAATTCTCATTTATTGTCAGCAAACATCTGCGAGACTATGCAAAATTTTGGCAGCTTTCTGGCAGCTGACTGCTTCAGGGCCCATGGACAGTCGAATTGACTGAAGGTTATTAACAAAACAGCTATTGTAAGAGAAGATTCGTCACTGAAAACTGCATCATGCTTTACTCTTTAAACAGAATAATGGCAAAAATATGACATCAACAGCCTTCGTAACGGCAGTCCTGTATGCTATGGCGTTTTGCTTCGGGAGATTGGGCAGAAAGTGCTCCCTGTTCCTTTTCTTCCTTACAAAACTGACTTTTCGTTCAGCTTTCCCAGCCATTTGGCCTTAACCCTCTGGGGTCTAAGGTATTTTGGGGTCCTTGAGATGTTTTGACATGCCCTGACATTTGTGGCTTTTTCAGTTGCTTATAAACCTATTAATGGCACAGGTGAAATTGCACTCTATTTAGCACAAACAGGACAACCATAATATGTGAACATCATGTATGTTCATATTTTAATTTTTGAGAGAATATTGTTTATGCATGGTTATTGAAAAAACAAAACACATAATAAATATGTGTCCACAAGACTTTTGACTAATGGATTTTTAGAGTGGACTTTTGAGTTATGGCTAATAGCTAAAACTGTAATGGCTGATGGCTAAAACTGTAACTGTTAGTTACAGTTCCTTTTTGGAAGCGTTTCAGAATGAACTTCACTGACAGAGAGAAGGCAAAATTTGCATCATGTTTATTTTTCTTTATTTGACAAAAATCTGAATACTTATATGTAAAATCAAAATCAACAAAGTAATTTGAGTCCATTTGAACTGATAAGGAAGTAGCTGGTGCAATAGCCGACCCCAGAGGGTTAAACACTGTGTTCGTAGTCATCCAGTTTTACAGATTTTCAATTCGCGTTCTCTCCATATTTACATTTATGATTCTTTGTAGCCTTTAGCCGCTGTCTATGCTCTGAATTCTTCACTGGAAACTGAAAATAACACCATTGTGACTTAAAGATTGCTAAGAACGATATCATACTAAAGCAAAGCAGTAGGGGTGAATTACAATAAATTGGGACCCACTGAGAGGAGCAGATTGGTAGTGGCCTTGAATGGCAGCATGCCCAGTATATTATGTGTGTTGAAGGTTTCCTTCCTGTTTGGTGAAAGGGAAGACATCCTTTTTCTCTGTTTTGTCTAGTCAGGTAGCACTCATTCCTGAGTTCTGCACTTGTGATCTGGTTAAAAGTCAACCATGACATAGATTTGTTGTTTCAAGGCACAGGTTAAATGCATCTTAACAAATACCTTTTGTCTCAATGTTTGTGAGCCTGCAGGCTCTTCTTCGTGCCTTTGAAAATGCTTCTGGATGGGTCTGTGTCTCAATGACCTTGTGATAACAGGCTGGCTCAGTTATTCTTGAAGAGAGCCACATAACTACAGAGCCTCAGCTTGCTTTCAGCATCAGGAAAGCTTTGTCTCGCACATATCCAAGGATAGTCAGTGCTAGTTCCATCAGAGGTCGTGTAGAGAAACAGATAGTTAAAAATAAAGGCTGTATACCTTGGGAGAGTTAGGGTGTGACTGGCTGAAATTGCTGGGTATGCTGTCCCAGATTTAAATCTGACTTTGTATGTGGCCAGCCAGCCCAAAACTACCCTTTAACAGCTCCAAAGCTATTGCACTGAACATAACCCTCAATATGTCAGTCTTTAAGTAGTATTGTTTTCGTAACTAGCCTGCAATTGTGGCTCCCTACCACCAACAAGTTGAAGCCAGTTCCAACCAAGCCCTCCATCAATTTTGCTCAGTTGTTGGCTGTCATTGTGTGGGAGAAAGGAGAGGTTTGCGTGTGTGTTTGTCTGTGTGTGTGTGTGTGTGTGTTACTTATTTTCTTTTTCTTTTTTCACTTAATATTGACTTTAACAGATTTAGCGTTTACGATTTTAAGATAAGCGGCTTGCTGTTGTCCGATAGTTGACAGATGTTGTCTGCTCAGATGTGCAATCTGTTAAAAGGGTGTTGGTTTAACAGATTGAGAGAGCACTGGACCCAAAAGCAGTATTAGATTTGAGATGGAAATGGTTCTGTCTGACTGAGAAGAAATATCAGTTGAGGATAAAGAGGTTGCTATAGCGGAAAATTCCATTCTCGCTTTGAAAAGTAGTAAATGTTTACTGACTGACATGCATGCGTTGCACCTGGGAAACTACAGCGATAGTTATTTGGTCAACCAACTATCACTTTAATATATACGTATTTTTTAATGCTCAGCTTTGCCTTTTGTTCTCTCTTTTTTATACAGATTTCAGGGAAAAAAAATTGTTTCTCTGTGTATTTTTTTTTCTTAACAATTTGGCTGGCTATGCAGCATTTTGTATGGTATTAAATGCCCTGCCATTACATATACCATTATTTATTTCTATGTTGCTGTGATGAAATTATCTGTGTGTGTATTTGGATTGAACCTAATGTAGACGGCACTGCAACAAAATTAAATGAAACATGAAATTACTCTTTTTGGTCATCTTAGTATCCTTTATATAGTTTTTTTGTATGTTTATATCTTAGTTTCCATAGTTACTCATTAGTTACTCACCTGTTCTTAGTTCTATTGATTACTCTGTCTGTGTATTTAAACCCTTAGTTTCCTATGTTCATCCTTCCATGTCATCTTAACCCTTAAACTGGCAAGAGTGGAAAATGCTAAGCAAAACATATTTGTTTTATATCATCTGGACTTCAATAAAACATATCCAGAAGAATTTTTGGTAACACTTTACTTGAAGGGGTGTGCATAAGACTAACATGACACCTTCATAATCATCACATGACATATGTTATGAATATGAAGGAAGTTTTATGCATGTTTATGACAACTGTCATTGAGTGTAATTTGCTCAGTTATGACATTTTTTAAGCAGACATGACATTGAGATGTCTTTGTTATGACACCTTGACATAAACCAATACACCATTGCCTGTGTCTTTGTCATGACAACTTGACATTACTAAGACAACTCAACCTGTCAGAAATATGTTATAAAAACGACATAGCAGATTAATTACCAAACTTAAGAAACCACGTAGCTTTATTGGTTAACATTACATTAAACTGTCAGGTGTTTGGTTTTGACATTGGCTGTCATGAAGCCATTATAACTTTTTTTAAAAAATTGATATATTTTGGATTTAATGAGTTGTGTCGCCTGGGTCACGTTGCCTGATTAGGGTATAAAAAAGGACCAACTCATTAATCTGCTAACTGTTACTGCCACTGCATGTTTAAAGGACAAGTTCAGTATTTTACACTTAAAGCCCTGTTTTTAGATTGTTTCTGATGAAATAGAATGGTTAAGATTGAAATTTGGACACATGCTGCTGGCTCGAGAATTTTAAGTTTCTCCGGTATATTTACTTATCTCAAAATCTGAATGTTCTGCACCACTGGAAGCCATGTTGGATTTAGGTCAGGCTGACTAATTGATCACAAAAAAAAAGATTTAAGCAAATCACGTGACCAGCATACTCAAGACAGACCAGGCTGTCATAAGTGATAAAAGGATTATGCCCCAAAGAAGACAATAAAAACGATGTGTCTCATGAGTCACGTTGCATGTTTTAGAGTTAATATTAGGTGATTGTACTATTATGTGTCCTTCGTGATCTCCTACTTGTAACCATTTGGATTTATCATTGAAGACGGTTTGTGTTGATATTCTCTATCACCATGCATTTACTATGGCCACAGATTGTGACAACCAGAGAGGGTCTTAGCTATTTTTTATACATTTATTTTGGAAGAATTCCTGAAATATATTTAAAAAGCAATGCAATATTTAAGTATAAATATATATACTTATCGGGGCCCTTAGTAGCCAGGAAGCAGATTTCAATTTTCCTTTGTTGTTCACTATAGGTTCACTTTTGCCTTACATCTCCAGAGTGAGATATAAATGCTATTTAGTTGTTTTAATTGTTGGTCAGAGACCCTCTTCTTTCCTAATAGTCAGAATACAGACCAAAATACACTATAATCTGGGTCAGTATGCAAGTCAAACGTCAAAACTCTGGCTATAGAGCATTCACAATGACCTGTCTGGATGTTACAGCTCAATAAAGTACTATCCTGTTACTTAGGAAACCCTTGTGATGATGTCAGTTCTAACACTGATGGTCAATTAGGATGTTTCTTAATATGGGGAAGGCTATTTCTGACAGCACGACTGAGCCGTTTTCAATCCTCAAGAGCTCGAATGAAAATGCCCTTTTATTTATTCTTTGTGTGTAGTGACGCCCGGAGGCAGCCTGAACCAGATGACCTGCGCTTTGCCTTTTCTGGACCATATGCTGCTAATGCCTCCTCAATCCAGTTTCCTCAGGGGTGTTTGTAGAAATATCCATTTTAGTGGAGACGTCAGAGTGAAAAACAGAGATGAGAAAGATTGAAATTGATCTAGAGAGGAAATAAATCTGTCTGTGACTGTCTGTGCTGGTTTGTGTTTCCTTGTTGTCAGTCTATAGTATAGGAAACCTATATTTCCCGTCTTGTCCCATTATTGTTTTTTTTTCTCAGGGTAAAAGTCTGCCTTGTATATAGCCGTGTTTCAACCGAAATTCCCTGGAACAATTTGTCCCAGGAACTTTCCCCCCAGACCTGTTGCTGTCTGCATTTCCACCGCGGTCTAAAGTTACCGTGAAGATTAGGCAAATTAGTCCGGTGATGTAGGACTCAGCAGCAGGAGCAACATTACAACTCTTTATGGGCTTCTCCATCGACTTCATCGGACTTTATGCCTCCATGTTCCCCCGATTGCCTGCGAGCTTCTCCTCCTGTGTGTACGGTAATTTCTCTACTGTGCGACGGAGAGTCAATTCGTTATTACGCAATCGTTAGCCTATTTTTTACAAAAACTGCTTCTACGGAGCCATGACATAAGATAGAAGGTAATAGAGCCTTTTATACATTGTCTTGTTTCTTTAGAAATAAAAAATGGTCAAATGGAGTCTTTGGTGATGTGAAGTTATTCGCTGTCAAAGTGACGCCAAAATGAATGGGAGTCAATGTAAAAGGTTAAATTCTGCTACATTGGCGCCTCCCGCGAGGCTTCAACTTCCGGCTGATTGATTACCCCCTGGGTAGGACTGTTTGCTTCTTTACAGTTCCCACTGGATTTCATCCTCTGAATTGAAGCTTAAAGGTTCTCTAAGCGATCCTGGGTGTTGACGTTCGGAATATTTTCAAACAAATCGGAGGCTAGCTAGACCCTCCCTCCTCCGCATCTCATCTCCTCCCTTCCGTGCCTCCTGAAATAATTGTGAACGTGCATAGTTCTAGCTAATTATATCCTTGTGTGGGTTTGGCGAACATAAGCGTCAATTTTGAAGAAAAAAACAATGTAACGTTACCCACCTGTCCAGCAAAAACAGAGCAACCTGAATGTCGTACTGGAAGCCCTTCTGCCGCCGGAGTTCTCGCCATCGTTCAAAAGCTTTGCTACCGATGTAAATTCGGAACTTCGCACGTTCTTTATCCGACTCCTTCTTTTTAATTTGTTCTTCAGAACAACGTCTATTTGGTCGTGTGTCGGCCATTTTTCAAACTTCCCTCTGATGCTTCTATCTCCTTCACACACACACCCCCTTCATGTGCACGCGCACTAACCCCCCAGACCCACCCTCAAATACTTCTTGCCAGTGATTGGCTGGAACACTGTTTGTTAGGTTTCGTGGTCCGGGTGAGACATGATTGTTTTTGTTGCCGTTTTTGGAGCCTGTGGTGTCTACAGAGACCGCGTTTTTTTTTACAGTGTGTTTAGGGGACAGGCAGCTAGCCGATAGTGAGGAGACGTTTGATGTATGTGACAAAAAATGTTTTGGCCCCACATCGCTTAGAGAACCTTTAATACACCCCGAACCTCATCGTATATATGTTAAACTCTATTGTTGATTCGAATAGCAAACAACTTTTACCGCAACAGATTTAAAAAAATGGTGGTTGAAATAAAAAGTATTTGTTCTGCGTGGAGTCAACCAATCAATATGTGGTATGAACTCCACCAATCAGCATGTTCAGTGTCCAAGTCCCACCCCTGAAGTTCCTGAACTTTGAAAAAGCAGCATATATATACGACGATAAGCCGAATATAAGACGACGATATACGACGATAAGCCGAATATAAGACGACCACCCCATTTTCCAGACTTATTTTTGGGAAAAAAATAGATTTTTGTGGAAAAAATCAGTTTTTCAACAGAAAATTATTTTAAGAGCAAATTTCCGAGGTGTTGTACCAAAGGCCTCGCATCACCTGTGCCTCGTGTAGAGGCCCGCTAGTTGGCGGAGATCGGCACATCCTATGCACTTCCTGTTTGGACCGTGACCACACTGAGGCCGCACTCACCAAGGGCTGCTGCCCTGAGTGCGACGGGATGGATTTAACCACCCTGTGGGATCGTCTGCTGGTTTTCGATGATGATCTCCCGCTCTCTCTCTCCCTCTGCTCGAGCCGTGCAAGAAAAAGCACCGTTCATAGAGGAGACCCGCCCCCTTCTTCCTGGAGGTACATGACGAGCTGACCAATCATGGAAGGCTCCATATTCAGCACGTCTGAAACCCTCTTTCTTCTCGACGGCGCGGGAGAAAAAGGCTATCTATCAATTGGTTCCTCCCCTCGAATATCAGACAACCCGGAATATACCCTTTTTCAGCCTATTTTTAGGACAAGAACCTCGTCTTATATTCGGGTATATACGGTCCTACCTCGCAAGCAGGGACTTTCGGAGGGGGAAATATTTACCTGGAAATTCATTTAGTCCCTGGTTCCTGCGGTGTAAACACGCACCCCAAAGTCCTTAGTTCCTGGGGAACGTTCCTGTGGTGGAAACACGGCTTACGCAATATGTGTCTTCTTCCACAAGTGGGTTTGAACACAGTTAAGATGGATCTGTGCAAACATGGAGAAAACACAACGTGGATAGTGAAGATCACATAAAGTGTATAATTATAAGCTCTCGCTCATGTCCATGAATGATAGCTGTGTTAGTCAGCGACCTTGCATGTATAGAATGAGTTTAATGACACCCAGAGTTTAAGATTTTTATTTGGTTGGCCTTCAAACTAGTTTGAAATCTGTTCTTTCATTTTTCTTTTTGATTATGGCTATCCTACCATAAATAAATAGTTCATAGAAAATGAAAATAGTCATCATTTACTTTCCATACAGTTGCATATTGTAAAAAGAATGAAACATTTTTAAATACGTCTTGCCTACTCTTTTTATGAGTAATGTAAATTTGGTAATGTAAAGTCACATTTTGTATATATGTGCTATTGGATGCAGCCTCAGTGACATCTAATTCATGTATGAATCATTCTTTTGAGTCCCATATTTTCAATTATCCCTTTACACTGATTCAATTATCTGGTTCCTTCAGTTAACAATGGTGATGAAAATGAGTCTATTATTTGTTCAATGCTATCATATGGCTCACTCATATTCATATAATCATATGGATCACTTTTCAGGCTACCTTTATGGTGGTTTTGCACGTTTTGAAGCTTAAAAGCTCTTGTCCTCTAACACGAACACTATTTAAAAATGTTTCTTTTGTCCATATAAGGGTGAATGAAATGAAGACGGTTCAAGATGGAACCAGATTGCATTTTATTGCGGAAGATAGTCCAGTGATTCAGCACTGAATATGGTAGACTGTAATATGTAGAGGATCCTGTGTTTCTATATGAATAATTAGATCATATTGACCAGTGTGATTTCCCATTACTTCTCTCTTGAATTAGAGTTTAGCTCATTTTAGCAGGAAGCCTCTCAGACCGCAGTGTGCATGTGTGAGAGAGAACACAGCCTGTCGGACTGGTGAAATGTTCCATCACTGTCATGTTCATTGTTATTTCCTGCATGACAGACAATGGACCACAACAGGAATATGTGATAATGTCATGTGCAGCTACTGTATGATTAAAGGAAATCAAGTGTTTGTGTGCTGTCAATGACATCCTGACTAACAACCAGCCATTATGTTGTCCTGTTGGTAATTGGTTAAGCTTGCAGGAAAGTAGAAAAAGAGCTGGAAACTATGGACATGGAATCTGGCAATCTTGCCAGCCAGATTCGAACTTGCTGTGTCCATTTGAGCACCATACTGTAACTCAATGTGTCAGGAAGCAGACTGTAGGTACGCTGTCTGGTAGGCCATATCTGATCTTTTCAAGTTGTTTCTTTGGATGTTCATGCTTGTCAGGTTTGGTTTGATTAAAACACACTGCAACCGGTGCAAACGCTCTGATAGTGTGGTTCATTTATATAAGTGTGATCGCTGCCATCCAAACCTTGGTGCTCAAAACAAGCGGACCAAAACCCACCTTTTCACTAGGTCTCAGTCTGCTTTCAGACAAACTGATGCGGTTCAGTGGAATTGTATATGCAACACGGACCAAAGACATATAAACAAACTAAAAACAGCATGTGGTGACCATTAAACATACAGAATGCTCAAGAATACCTGGTCCATCCTGTCATATGAGCTATGTTGCCCAATACAATTGGGTAAAGGTGTCAGAACCACTGATCTGTTAACACAGTCTCATCCCAAAAAGTCATATAACTGACGTCTTGGGACGTTTTTTGACCGTACGTCAATATCCGCCTTTTTAGGGCCCCCTTAAACGTCGGTAGATGGCGATCCCGGGCCGTCATACAACTGACGCTTTACCTTTAACGTCAGTTAGGTGACGGGTTAGGTTTAGGGTTAAGTTTAGGTCTGGGGTAGAGTTAAGATCCCATAACCTCATCTACCGACGTTTAAGGGGGCCCTAAAAAGGCGAATATTGACGTATGGTCAAAAGACGTCCCAAAACGTCAGTTATATGACGTCTTGGGATGAGACCGGGTTGGATCTGTCGTGTAAGATCTTCGCTTGCATATGCAATGGAGGAATTCCTGGCATTATTTTGATTCCTTTACACATTTTCTAAGCTCTTCATGATTAAAAATACCATCATAATGTACTCGCATACAACGAGTGCATTTATTCCAGCACACAGCATTGTTTTGAAATGTTCGGTAAGTTCCATCTAAAAATATACATCATAAAGGATTCAATCAATGTTAGAAATGACAGTGTGAATGCTAAGCAAACAAGGATTTATCATTTTCTGTTTTGGTCAGGACCAAAAGAACATAAACTAAAAGTGTGAACACAATCTTAGAGATTAAAAGCAAATCCGCTTGCATAAAACACTACTAATGGATGTTTGCACTTTTCACAAATCAACCGCTGAGTTAGTCAGTTAGTCGCTAATGTAATTCACATCTTTTATTTGCTTTTTTGTCTCTTTCTACATATATGAGGGGGTGGGATAGTGTTTAAGCACTGCAATGTGCTACAATATGAAATGTTATCTAAAAACGTATTTTCCCCCCATCAGTAACGTTGGGTTTTGAATCCAATTTCTAATATGTGCGTTTGATTGATTTTCTATCAAATGTACTGGGAATTGTTCATAAGAGAAAATCAGAAATCACTAAGTTCTGTCCAGTAGAAAGTGGTGGCTCCACTCTGTCCAGCGTCTGCTAACAGGAAACTGTGTGTGCATTCAATAAGACAAGGGGATGTAAAACCCTGTTTCCACGCACTAGAGACATGAGTCTCCAGACCCATCAACAAGCCATTCAGATCTGCAGTGTGTCAGTTACTGAGTCCCTGTGGCCTTGCTGATGAGAACAACTTTGGTCTAATCGAGTTTTGTATTGCCCTTCGCACAGACTGACTCAATTTCATCTGTACTGTCATAGTGTAGAGAGGCTAGGAAAGGAAAGATGGAGGGATGTTTGATTGACAGGTTATTGCACTGCAGTGGTAGAAGTTCTTGGCTTTGATGTAATGCTGCAAAGTCCATCCAACTGACCTGCAATCAGATTCTACAAAACAGAGACTCCTACAGTACTGTAAAAATGAATATGCTTTATCTAATCAAAAAAAAAAAAAAAATGTGGCAACAGATTACTATTAATACTATTTTACTATTAATTAAAAAAAAAAAAGAATTGAGTAATAATTAATCAAATTAATTCCTTAAAAGTTAACCATTTAAAATGAGTAAAACTTACAACAACAAACAGAAAAAACATAAATTGAAGTCACCATTATGGTGATCGGTGTTTAAAAATGACGTGATTCTGCTTGTTAACATCAGATGTCTTCAATGTTGGCAATATAAAATAAAGAGTTCTTAATTAATCTTTGATTATTTGATTTTTGGTGTAAACTTTACTCAGTTTAAATGGTTAACTTTTAATCTTTTCAGTTTAATAAAAGGAATAATTTGATTAATTATTACTCAATTCTAATTTGTTAAATTTAATTAATAATATTGCTTGTAATCTGTTGCCACAATTCTATTGATTAGATAAAGTATTCATTTTTACAGTGTATTATGAGTCAATACATTATTTTATTGTATTTATGTGTAATTAATTAACAGTAATTAGAGTGATTTAAAGGAATAGTTCACTCAAAAACTGAAAATTATGTCATTCTTATGTGCTTCCAAAACAATAAAAATGTCAAAAACATTCAACAAAATTACTAAAACTTTAACTGAAATGAAGTTAAAATGGAAAAATATTATTTAAAATTAAACATATTAATTAAAAAATATATCTCAAGATACTAAAATGATGTTGTTGCATGCAATTTAAGTGTCCATGATTCACTTTAGTGTCCATTAAAATGGAAAAATATTATTAAAAATCAAAAATATGAATAAAAAAAGATATCTCAAGATACTAAAACAATGTTGACAGTTTAGGTGTCCCTGATTCATTTCAATTATTCACTTATAAAGGGATAGTTCACCCAAAAATGAAAAAGTCATCATTTACCTGGTGTAGGTTTATGCCATTCTCTTTGTTTCTGACACACACAAAAAAAATGTAAATAAATATATTTGTCCCTCTCTGTCTCATCCATATATTGGCAGTAAATAGTGACAAGCATCAATCTTAAAAAAATATATATATAAAAAAAACTTGTGGCTTGTGCCATATATTTCAGGTATACAGGGGTTTGATATAAAAATGAATACATTTAATCTATTATTTAAAGAAAATCCAGACCTTGGCCCTTGTTTTTTTTTTTTTTGCATGACTGCATGTTCATGAGACTATTAGCACTGCAGTTCACTCCGACTCATCCAGAAAAGGCACACAAGTTGTGAGAAATCAAGATCAATAAAAACGTGACATGAAATTCAACAGCTCAAAATAAAAAAAAATAGCATGTACTTATACTTTCTTTCCTGAGTTGAAAATCTCTTGACCAAAACTCCATGGTCTCATGACCGTGCAGTTATGCAGAAAATACTAATTTAATACCATGTAATGTACAGGATTTTAATTTTTCGGTTTGTTTTTCACCAAACCCAATCCCCCAAAACACTTGGAAAATACGACGCATGGTCGCATAGGTCGCATAAGACCATTCTGTATTTTTTGCATCTTTTTTTTAAAAGCTTGATGCTGGTTGCTATTCACTGAGCGATAGAAGTACATTTAAAAAAGAAAGAAGGACATATGGCATTAGAAGAACAGGGTGAGTAAATGATAACTTCATTTTTGGGTGAACTGTATACATTTAATACACATATTTTTACACTTAGCTGTATTTTTTAATTTTTTAATTAATTTATTTTTTTTAATGAAAAGAAAAGAAGGATTAATCTTGGCACGATTTATAAAATTTGCTTTATGGGCAAATATCAGACCATTGCCTGAGTTCTTGCTCTTCAGCCCATGAGTCTGAAAATCTATAATCACACTATTTTCTCAGGAGTGCAAAACTACATTGAGTTGTGTGTCTGTATGTGAGCAGTGTGATGGCCCCCGTGGAGTGTGTTTACTATGTTCACTGAGAGTGTAGAGCACTTCAGAGGAGCTAGAGTGCAGATCCCTGTGCTGATTTGTGGAAGTGAGGTCTAAGGTCAAAGATGAGAGTGCAGGAGGATGGGGAGATGAATGTAGTGACCCCAACAGCTGCATTTTCTTTATCTGGCAACAATCTGTGCCTGATGCTCTTTTACTACAGTATGTCATGTTATGTTATTCTCAGTATATAGAATAACAGTATGTTTATACTGAGCTTTATATAATGAGGGCCACTTTATATGGAATTTAGAAAAACTCATTAAAAATATTTTAAAGAATATATTAATGTATTTCATTAGGAATATATAATATATTTTATATAATATTTGTTTTCTTTTTATTACTTATGTCATTTATTATTATTATTATTATTTGTATGATTGGTAAAAAAAAAAACCAATACATTTTATAGGCTATAAAATGGCATCAGGTATTTTATTAATATTTATGTTATGTTTTTAAATTTTATGTATCTGTTCAAATTTGAAATATTTAGAAACAATTATGAGTGATTAACTTCCAAAGTAATACACAGTAGGATTTATCCATAAGAAGGGGAGACAACATTTTAACATTATCACACATATTTTAACCATTATAGATTAGTGTTTGAGAATGTTGTTTCACGCTGTGGAAATAGTTAAGCAGTTAAGCAGAAGAACAAACTTGCACATGTAATTATCCAGGCAAATACAATCACTTGGCATAGACAACATACACTCCAGGACTTGGTAAAAATTACAATTGCGATATATAATTATACTCCTTCAATCTTTTGAAATCCTCCCATACATAGACTCAAAATTCTGAATGTTAGAACAAAAATAAAAAATCCAATTCCAATTTATTCTAATATACAGTTATAGCAAAGTCATTATGATCAGGTCCTGACTTCAAATAATGATCTGTTATATAGTGCTTTTTAAAAAAAAAATATTTATTAATGAAGGTTATGAAAGTTATTATAGTGTTTTACCAGCAAAATCAATCAAACCATATCACACTCCTTCAATCTTTCTCTCATTTTCTCTGCAGATTTCCGTGGCAGATGCCCAGCACCCTATGCCCCTGCCCCAGCAGTACTGAGCAGAGTCCCTTGGACCCCCATGGCTCCCCCCACGGAGGGAACGCCCCTGGCCCGCTGCCTAGTCCTGTTGCACAGCCTGCTGCTGCTGTTGCCCAGAGGGGTGCCCTGCCGGGGGGCCACACGGGCCCCGGAGTCCCCCTGCCACAGAGCTGAACACCCACTCATCTCTCACACAGGTCAGCATTTCTATCCCACACACCACATCATTACAGCAAGGTACAGGAGAGCTTTGTTCTTGATTTGGCATGCTAATTAACAGTGCTTGCTGGGATATACAACACTATTAATATCTGCTTGTCAAGCTGTGACGTATCAAATACTTTTTCCGGGTCCAGGAAATTGCTCCGTTTCAAGTAAAAATACCATCTCAACAACTGTTAATGGGCATTTTGCATTCATATCACACCTTTAAGCTAAGCGTTTAAAAACTCACAGTGTATAATACAGTCTCTTGGCTTCTGAACACCAATATTTTAATGATTCCGAAAAAAATTAATTACTGTCTAACCAAATTAGATTGTGGTATGGAGATAAAAGTTAGGATCGTGATTTTCCGGTAGTAGTACAGCACACTTTGAGTGTATATTAGCACCATTTGTTGTTTGCTTTTGAGATCTGATGGTGACAAAAAATGGTGACATGAGGCTTTACATTAGGCTTAGCTATATAAACTATTGACAGCACTTATGTCTCATGAAAATGATTTTCACCCCAGTTTAAAACAGTAATAAGTTTTATTTATTTTTTTGTACATTTATGAGACTTTCAAAAAATATAACAACTTCTAATTTAAATGACAAACAATCCCATAATAAATGTCATTTAACTGTGCCGGTAGCACTTTAGAATACTGTATCTTACTTGCTGCATAACTAATAGGGATTTATTGAAGAACTAATAGAGCATTCTTCATGAACTACTGTACTACTAAGGAAGATGGGTTAAATAATCAGTATGTAATAGAATTTCATAATTGTGTTAAGTATCAGTTATAACTACTGAATTCTGTCATACCTCCTAAGAACTACTACTGATTATCTATAATTAAGGTTCTAGAACTAATTTAGAAGTAACTACTAATGAACAGTCATACAACACTAACCTCAGATTATTTTTTATATTTTATATACAGTACTGTGTGTGTGTCCTACGCAATGAATGCCATTGAGTAAATTCATGTATTTTAGGCAACAACTGAGGGATACTGAAATTATAGGGAATATAAGGATTAGTAATTAATAAAGAATTATTAGATAATTATTCAATAATTTTTTTTATAACCTGGAACAGTATTCTAAAGTGAAAATACAGGAAACCGATTAGTAATTAATAAATAATTATCCAGGAATTAGGCTACTTATAACACTATACAGGGAACTTATTAGTAATTAATAGGGCTGTCAGTTAAACGCGTTATTAAAGGATTAGTTCACTTTAAAAAAAAAAAAAAACTTTTGCTGATAATTTAGTCACCCCCGTCATCCAAGATGTCCATGTCTTTCTTTCTTCAGTCGAAAAGAAATTGAGGTTTTTGATGAAAACATTACAGGATTTTTCTCCGTATAATGGACTTCAATGGACTCCAACAGTTTCAAGGTCCAAATGAGAGTTTCAGGCCATGTTTACACGGAAACGATTCTGAAGAGAAAACGCAAAAGTGGCGTTGCGTTATCACTTTTTATTGTGCATTTAAACGAGCATTTTTGGGTGGGAAATCCGCGTGCATATGGTGACGCAAAAGTGTGTGATATTCAATGTTGGATGCACTCCAGCCGGCTAGGTGGCAATGTGGAGCAGTGTTTCCCAACCCTGTTCCTGGCGGCACACCAACACTGCGTGTTTTCTTTGTCTCCCTAATCAAACACACCCGATTCAACCCATCAGCTCATTAACCCACCTGATTATGAGCTGATGGGTTGAATCAGGTGTGTTTGATAAGGGAGACAAAGAATACACGCAGTGTTGGTGTGCCGCCAGGAACAGGGTTCGGAAACACTGATGTGGAGCACTGCCACAAAACAACACCAAGTCCACACGCCTGCGTACAACCTTCACTGACAAGCAGACTTTTTTACCGTTTACACAGGAATGCGGCGATGGATTGTTTTTAAGATTTCCACTCTGGAGGGTGGTTTCACTTTTTTGCGTTTTTAAGCCCCAAAAACGCCGTCGCCGTGTAAACGAAAGGCACATCCAATAAAATATTTTTACGTTTTCACCCGCGAGTGCTCTCGTGTACACAGGGCCTCAGTGCAGCTTCAAACGATACCAGATGATGAATAAGGGTCTTATCTAGCGAAACGATCGCTAAATCGAACTTTATCGAACAATAAAGTTTAAGTTTTGTGTTCTGTTTAAGTGTTTGTGTTAAAGTTTAAGTGTTCTGTGATGCATGTTCGTGACGCTTCTGTTCGAACTCGTTCATCAAAATGAACAAATCTTTTTTCAAATGACTTCTTTTTTGAGTCATTCAACGAACGAATTGACTAGAGAAAAGATTTGTTCATTTTTATGAACGAGTTTGAACAGGAGTCATGAATGCGCATCATGATATGGCTATTATAATAGGAATAAATGCATTACAATGACATTATATATACATATAAATATAATACATTTATAAAATTTGTTAATTTGTTTGGAATGATTAGTGGGAAAAAAAAAGTTATGAGTTTTGGTATGTAACCGGTCCTACTCGACGCGCTCCGAGCGGGATTCAACCCGGCGTCTCTGGCATGGGAGTCCAGGGGAGTGAGGTTTACATGCACAGCTCTCACTAGATTGCCTCCATTACATTTGTAAACAGTCCTTGAGACATGTTTTCTGACTACAGCACTAAATCCATTTTCCCTAAACAGTGTGTTTTGGGCCAAATCATAGAAATCTAATTGCTTTGACAAACTCAGTCACCTTCCCCCCAGCTTAAATTACACGACTCCCTTCTGAGAGCAGGTATTATAATCAATGTAAATTTAGCAGGCGGATTTCAGTAAATAATTCTGTAGCTGAATGTCAAAACCAAAGGGGGTCTATTGGGGCTAATGGAGTGGAAAGGCAAGGTCAATGTTTTAGAGTAGTGATCATCAGCTCTGACTGTAAGAACTTGAGAACGAAGCTATAGGTCAGCATGAGCTAGTGAGCGTATCACAAACTTAACCCATTGTTTTTTAAATGTGTCCTATGCCAGTATACCATCTGTGTTACAGAATGAGTGTGAGTTTCAATATTTAACACCCGTCTCACACACACAAACGCTAAAACGCGAACCTTTTAATTAGCACCCCATTCATAAAATATGCATAGTGAATGCAGAGGTAATAGCTTTATATCAAGCAGCGACAGGGAGGTCTGTTTCACGCACATACACACACACACACACACACACACACACACACTGTTCATTCCAAACACATAATGCTCCATTGGCACCGTTTTGAAAATGCAATTCCTTTGGTAGCTCAAATAATCTCCGTTCTCCCTGTTTGACTGAGCTTTTGAATCAAAGCTTTCACATCGCTGAACGAGCCCCTGTCTACACATTTAACAGCCACCCTGCTGCAAAACCAAATACCTGCACGCTTTCACAAACAAAACCCCTTCTTCATAAACACATTTATTCTAAGAGCACTGGGATCTGCGGGCACTGGCTTTTTGGTTTTCTCGTATGTGTTTATTGAACTTCTCCACCAAAACTGCTAAAATAAGCCATGAACTCCTTATGCCCTTTATGGCCTCAGCTCTCATCTGGAGTTCAGATATGCTGTGCTTTCTGTACAAGCTCTTGTAGTTATTTATCCATTCTATATAACAACAACTACAAGTTTACTACATTTTGAAGTATGCTATAATATATATATATGTGTGTTTATGGATCTATATAATTATTTATTTGTTCATTAAAATAAATAAAACATGGGTAAATCTTAATTTTAATCAGTTTAAAAAATGCAATATAAAGTACAAAATCTTAAAGATATATATTTTTTTGTATTTTAAATAAGAGTTCTTGTCTGTATTACTTTAGAATATTTCATGTATTTATGTTAATAAAAATGGTAACACTTTACAATAAGATTAATTTATTAAACATTAATTAATGTATTAACTAACATGAGCAATACATTTGTTACTGTTTTTGTTCATCTTTGTTAACGTTAGTTAATACAAATCCAGCTGTTCATTATTAATTCGTGATAGTTCACAGTGCATTAACTAATGTTAACAAGATTTTAATAAAGTATTAGTAAATGTTGAAATTAACATTAACTAAGAATGAACAATACATCAGCGTTTGTTAATCTTTGCTAATGAACCTTATTGTAAAGTGTTACCATAAAAATATTACATAAATGCATACTATATGTTTCAATTTAAATGGATATTGTATTTATTTAATGTGTACTTTACATTACATTTCTGATCCACAGTTTGTTTACTAATTATTTATATCTGAAACTATCCATCGAATTGCAAATTCTGTTGCCGTTTATCTTCATTTGTATTTCGCTTAGGATATCAGTGTCTGCAACTTGATTTACTCTAAATTTGAGTTCGATAAATGGCAAATGATCAAATGTTATCTCAATATTGCCTTGACAATCTAGAATTCAACATATAGGCAAAAAGGCATTGCTTACTGAAGCTTTTCACACCTTAAATTGATACTTGCACACTGCCTAATAAATACCTTCTGTTTTTTAAAAATGTCGTGCTTTGTGAAATAGTTTCCTCTATAATTATAGTCGAACACACAGGCGGTTCAGTGCTTATCTTGACAAAGGCTTTATAGAGAAGAGTGATTGATGGGCATGTTTTTTTTTTTTTTTTTTATCAAAACCTTTCAGACTTTGTCAGGCCACCCAGTAGAGTGAATTGAACACTGAGAGAAACATTTTGCTCTCTCCTTTAATTTGCCTTTTTGAATCAAGCCTGCAGTCTGCATTTATAGAGGAGAGCAGCCTATTTGGAAAAAAAAAAATCAATAAAAAGGGTTGAGTCACATGTGTGTGTCGATCCAGACCAAAAGAGAGTGTGTTTTCCTAAATGGAGCACCTCTGTTCTCTTCTCCAGAGTGGTGCGGTGACACGTTTCTCCGTGGACTGCATAATCCATGTCCGTTTGGGATCAAAAAGTGGGAAGGACACCACGGACAGTCGGCTTTCCGCCCGGCAGACTGTAAAGAGTATAAATATACGTCCTCTCAGCTATGCCTAAACTCCAGCAGAGCTCCATTGTTATCTCTGTACAAAGACACACTGGTTGATTAAAACAAAATGTCCATAACTGTGCCATGAAGCCGTAGTGCTCTGCTTATGAGTGCCGGTTTGTACAATAATGGTCTGGACAGATGTTGCACATTCATAGTGAGTTAGGTTGGCATTTTGTTTAGACTTCAGAGAGTGTTTTTTTTTCTCTCTCTCTGGGAAAACAATGACAGGTTTAAGAAGCAGATGTTTCCTCACAGGTACAGTACATATATATGATCAGTAGGAGTTTTGTCTGCAGGAGCTTTTGCTGCATGACTTGGTGCAGAAACAAACACTTTTATTTTCGAATTTATCTTATTTTTGTAAGTTTCCTAAGTGAACAGTTTTTAAAGTTTCAGTTAAAGGGATACTACACTTTTTTTGGAAATAGGCTCATTTTACAACTCCCCCAGAGTTAAACAGTTGAGTTTTACCGTTTTCGAATCCATTCAGCCGATTTTCTCATATTTAGAAGAATATCAGTAACCGGACAGTTTCTGGTCTCATTGACTTTCATAGTAGAAAAAAAATATACTATGGAAGTCAATGAGACCAGAAACTGTCCGTTTACTGATATTCTTCTAAATATCAGAAAATCGGCTGAATACATTCGAAAACGGCAAAACCCAACTGTTTAACTCTGGGGGAGTGGTAAAATAAGCCTATTTCTAAAAAAAAAGTGGAGTATCCCTTTAAAATTAATTATCCTATTGATTTATATATGTGACCTTGGACCACAAAACCAGTCACATGGGTCAATGTTTTTGAAACTGTAGATTTATACATCATTTGAAGCTTTCAATTGATGTATGGTTTGTTTGGATTGGACAATATTTTGGTCAAGATACAACTATTTGAAAATCTGAAATCTGCGGGTGACAAAAATCAAAACATTGAGGAAAATCGCCTTTAAAGTTGTCCATTTATGATTGCGATTGTGCTGCATTCATTTACAAAATATCTTCATGGAACATGATCATAAAAGAAAAATCGATCATTTTGACCCATACAATTTTGGCCATTGCCACAAATACCCGTGCTACTTGTGACTGGTTTTGTGATCCAGGGTCACATATGTAAATGTACTTATAATAAATCAGTGTTGATTTATGCAACTTTTACATTCATATCTACCATGCTGATGTCTACAAAAACAAATTGGTGAACATTTTTTTTACTCAGAAATTGTAAGTGAATTTCAAATTCAATTATATAGAGGGCAAGTAACACATTGAATTACATTTTTTTTAAGTGAAAAACATGAATTATTTCTTCTAAATGTTTGAGAAAACTGAAATAGATGCCACTCTCAAAAATAAAGGTTCCAAGAAGAATCTTTAACATCCATGGAACCTTTCCATTCTTTAAAGCGAAAAGGGGTATCTTTGGATGATTAAAATGTTATTCACACAAAGAATAAAAAACTGTTCTATTAAGAACAGCTCACTGAAAAGGGTTTATGGCGTCACTGATAGGACCAAAAAACTAATATTTTTTTTCATAGTTTTCGTTGTGAGTGTTGTTGAAATTATAGTTTGGGGTAATAATGAAGGTTTTATACAATATCATTACTGTTATTGCAATAGCTAACATGAAATCATAATGAACAATATTTTTACAGAATTATAAATCTTGTTTCATGTTATTCTATGCATATACTAATATATTTTCAACATTTTAAGTTGTATAAGCTTTAACTTTTGTTAATGCTAAGGTATATGAATTAACAATGAAAAAAAGAATATTTATAAATTAACATAACCTTTAACATTGCTTTACAGAATGCTGTAGTTTGTAAGTTTGATGTCTAATCCATAAACTAATGTTGACAAATTCAAGCTTATTGCTAAATGTTTCCAGTTTTTGTAATTTAACAAAAAAAAAAAATGTTTGTAAGTCATTTGTAAGTCAGTTTTAACAAACGATCTTCTAAATGAATAAATGTCAATTAAGTCTTTTTTTTTTCATTAAGTGTCAACATTTGGAAACAATACACACTCTTTGTAAAGTGGTTTTGTCTCATTTTAGTCTTGAAATCCTCCCTGTGTAATTTTGGTCAGATAACTTGTTTAAGAGCCACTTTGTGCCAGAAGACCCCAACATTTACACAGCTGCGGTTTGTCAGATGTTCCTTCCTGTTCTTAAAGAATCTTTGAAACGAGCAAACATATTAATGTCTATTAAAAGCAACAGTCCTTGACAGTTCAAGAAAACAGAAGTTTTACAGAAAAGTTTTGACAGCCGTGGCCTTGAAAGCTTTAAATTGCTTCCATGCTGAGGATGATTTTTTGGAAAGTGCCTACATTGTTTTACATCTTCATGCTATTTTTATTTGACATGCATTGCTAAAGTGGCTCTGACTCTTGAGGTAAAGTTTTTTGCAAGGCGATTTGTGTTTTACACATTTCGATAGTATGTAGTAATCTGTTATTTGAATGAATTTCTCATGAATTGACACCTTTACCATATATAACCAAGTATACTGTATGCTGAAGGACACAAAGATAAAACGAACATGAACGTCCACCATTAGCCGTCATGAGAGGACTATAGGTTTTAAGCTTTTAAATTACCCAGGAGCCTTAAAAGAATTAATTTACATTTTCAACGTAGGAAACTGCTTCCAAGAACCACATTGAGCGTCTCCACATTCACTTATGAGTTCCACGTTTGCTGGAGTTAGGGCTATTCCATAGAGACATGCAAGATTTATGGAGGAACATCGTGGTAACTGATGCTGTGGATCTTTGGGGAATTCTGCCTTGCTTTTGTATGCTTGAGACACTCTTCTTCAGAAGAAAAACAACCCCATAAGAGTTAGAGGAAGCTTTATTCTTCAGTAAAGCTGTTTATACTGATTATTGGCAAAGCTGAATTTTCAGCATCATTACTCCATTCTTCAGTGTCACATGATCCTTCAGTAATCATTAAAATTGGTAATACTTTATAATAACTGCATAGTAGTGGTCAGTTAACCATGTATGTGAGCTCATCTAAAGTGAGGACTATTTGTGCCTTGTAAAGCATTTACAAATGAGATTTAAAGGCTCATTCATCTTTTAAACTGAAAAACGAACAAACACACAAACAAACACACCACAGTGATAGAACATAGAAACGTTTAACTGAGCCTTTGCCTTTGCTTGAATAGTCCTCACTTTAGAGGAATGCACAAAAATAGTTAACTGACCACTACTAAATTCTTTATCACTACCTGATTTAACCCTGAATTACAGTAGAAAATAAATGCTAAGCAATTTAATTTCAATTTAAAATTAAAAACCCTTCTCATTCATTTGGTGTGGAACAAAGCGTTTTGAGCAGCATTTATATGCCACTGCAACAGACGCATATTGCAGTATTAGACTAACGACTAATCATTTAATTGTTTAATTTAACCTCTTAACTCTCACCGCCCTTCAAACGTAAATGGTTGTAATCCAAGAATGCTTTGCAATATAGACGTAAGATTGGTCTCTTTTTAAAGAAATTTGGCAGATTTTTCTCGAAGCGAAATAAATTAAGAAAGTGAAACAGCAAAAAAGTTATAGAAGTTTGAGTTTATAAAAATGTACAATGTAAAAAAAATTATTATTCATATTTTATAAAAAAGATATATTTTCAAAACCTAGGCTACTCTAAAACTGCAGAAAAATCAAAGCCAAAAATCTGAACAAGTTGTGTTTCAAATTTTAGGTTGATATCTCAAAAAATGAGCTTTCAGTGAGATTTTGTTTGGGCGCACAACCAGACTCCATTAGAGCCCATATAAGGGCGCCTCCATTTCCATATGTGTTTTGAGTGATCTGAACCATTATTTTCACAAATTTCACACAATTTATGAAGTAGAAATCCTATTCAGAAGTAGTATGGGAAGTTTGGCAGATTTTGATATGAATTCAATTCAACCGCTAGGAATCACATACAAAGAACACACATGCCTGTTATAGCTTATTGCCATAACACAAATGGTGAATTTATTATTATTTTTTGTAATATTTAAAACATTTTCAAACCTTTTTTCTAAAATAATTGAATGGATGCTATCTTTTGAAATCTTGGCATGAAATCAAACTGAGGTTTCTAACTTTTTTTCATGATTTTTCATGTTCATTGCTATTTCAAAATAAAGGTCTCAACATGCCTTATGAGTATGAAAATATTCTTGTTGCAAATTGATAAATTATGACTCCTGTGTAAATTATTTTGAAAATCAGTCACCAAATATGGAAACTAGAGATTGTAAGCTTTCAAATGATATATAGTTTGTCAATATTACGTAAGGTCTTTTCTAAGATATCATTTTTTTTTTAAATATAATGGCAAGCGTCCCACCTGTGGGACGGTGACAGTTAAACGACGACTGGACATGGGAAATTTGTGAAAATTGACATCCCTATTGACAACACAAATCAAAACTCTTACAGTCTCAGCTTCAACTACAGTGTTCGAGGTCTGGTTAAAGTAGACTCTGTGTGTAGGCAGCCAATGTAGACCATAGACTGGCATTATTCAAATGTATTACATTGTCATGTGTAACAGGAAGTGAGGAATTGCTGACAATTCGTTTTGGCAGAATATTTCAGACGAGATCATTAAATTTAGCTTTATCTGTCATGCACTTTGATCTTTAAAACTCTGCCGACCTTTTTACATTCACAAGCTATATTACACACTGCATGAAAGGTAATATTTGAAAATAATAGGGGGCACTTTAATGTGAAACTACACCTCAGAGCTGGGAAAAAAGGCAATGACCAGTAGCACAACTTAACAAATTATAGCATTACTGGAACAGCTAACCCAGCAGCTATCCCATTACACAGAGGTAGGTAGGCAAAAAAGATGTTAGACAGGCCAAGATTGAGGCTTTAATGCTGGGGCCAGAGGTTAATATGAAAGGCGCCACAGCAAGAGCATTTGCTATGCATACCATACACCCGCACACAAACACACATGAATGCACTCTGGTGTCCACTAACAGAATGGGAAGTATTACAAAATATTTAACGGTATCTGCGTGATGAGCACTAACATGTGTCCTCTCTTGTTCTGCAGAAATCGAGCCTTGGATCCATCGGTTCAGATCTGAGGGCACCGTTGATTATTCACAGCTGACCTTTGACCCAGGCCAGAACGAACTAATCGTTGGCGCAAGGTAATGGCACCTTTCTCCATCACCATTATGAAATTGAATTAGGGCTCAGTCCATGTGTCTCAGTATACGAATGAGTGTGTTTCGCGATGTCAGAGGCTCTGACAATGTGTCAGCAAAGCCATACGTTCATATTTTACTATATTTTCAGCAACACTAAATTGACACCAACTGCGAAAATGTCACGATTGCCAGGTTTCCCATGATTAGCCCATTACTGACAAATAATATGAGTCTTCACAAAGCCACACAATGAAACTGCAGGACTTTTGTGGCAGACAAAGAACAGCATAGACCCTCCTCGCTGACAGTTACTTTCATAAAATATCGCACCATGAATGTGAGAATAGGATAGGATTTCTTATGTCCAGCTCTAATTAATGAGTGTGATGATTTCCACATAGACTTTCACACTGTCCTGCCATACATCTTCAGCCAAATTAATCTCATATTCCCGATCTGTCAGCAGCCCGGATGGTCTCCAAGCAATTATTTTGTGACAACCGCAGAAACGGGTTGATATGAGGCACTGTAACAGTTCATTCACCCACAGGACCAAGAGTGGTGGAATAATTACATTTTCTCTGAGAAGCAAGGATTACCGTTCACTTCACTAGTGTTTCATTGTATCTTCAACAGATTTTTTTTTTCTTTTCTTGAAAGTAACGAGATGGAAAGTGTTAGTTAGCTCTTAGAACCTGCTCATAAGTGCAACACATCATTATCAAGCCTGACTCGGCTAGAGTTGATAGTAATGCGGTTGGGGTTTTTTGTTTCTCTCTAAACATCAAAATGTCTTCCTGGTGTTGCAAAGAAGTACACATCACTGTTAATGGCTCAACTGAAAAAAATCACTTGACCTGTTGTACAGTAGATGTCACTTATTTTGGTTCAGGTTTAGAGACAGCAAACCCCCTCAAACAAGAAGGATACTAACACCTGGAGCTGAAAAAAAAAACCTTTCCAAAAAAAGTGGAGTATCCCTTTAAGTCCAACTTAGGTTCAGGTTGGGAACTAGAGATGCACAATAAATCCGCAGTCATATTAGTGTCAGCCGATAGAAGTTACTTTTTAATATTCTTAATAAGTTAAAGAGACAAGTATATTCGAGACAAGAAATTACAGACCAATTACTATGGGATGTATCATTTCTCATCCGGTAAACAAATTAATGTCCCAGTTACTTACACTATCAAAAAAGATGTATTTTAATGTAGACTTCAAATACAATTTTAAAGTTTAAATCTCATCTAGTTCGTAGGCAGTTACAATTTAAACAATATGTGAGCTGATGTTCGGTGGTTCTTTTTAAAACTCAACTCATTTTTAGATCATCAATCATCAAACGCTTTCACAGACACTGAGATGTACCTTTTATTTCACCTAGCTGGTTGTGATTACTAAAAAAAACCTCACAGCCATCATGTTTTCTGGCAATTTCAAGTTTAATTTTGATGTGTCAAAGTGGTGATATGTAAGTGGTTGATTTGTTTACTTAATTTTTAATTAGCCCTCCCAATAGCGTCATTTATTCGTTCAGATTCGCGATGCGGAACACGCATGTAAATAAGAGGCGGGATTTATCGCATGAACTAATCATAGGCAAATATCCAATCAGTGCAATGGAAGCATTGGTTTATTTTTGGATTATTTTCCCATCCAATTTTTTGAGGAGATGTTAAACAGATGTTCACTGTGTCTTCTGAGGAATCGCCCCTGACACATACACTCAGGAGATACTTCGGATAAAGGAATAATACACAGACTGGATGATCAGGAACACAGGCAAAACGGAACAGAGAAAATAAAATACATTGGTTGGTTATCACCCTTAAAAAATACATTCAAAGTTGGTTATGAGATCAGTGCATCCCTACTGAGAACCGCTGTATATGACAGTCATTTCTAGCCATTTTGGGAGGTGACAATCACAGTAAACAACACTGTATATGCTATGCAGATCACCCATCTTTCTGTAGTTAAAGTACTTCACTATGGATAGGATGAGTCAGGAGCTGTGGATCAATATTGTTCAAATTGAGCTGTGAAGAGGAAAACGAAAGTCTTGTCTTGGTTGAACTCCATGATTTTTTTTCGGCTCGACTGGTTGTCCCTGGAGCAGATGGGTTTTCAGTGCTCAAGGCCTCAGAAATGCACACACAGTCTGGCCTAATGGAGTGTGTGAAGGTTCTCCAGCTGAGCTGTGCCGCTTCATCAAGGTCACTGAACAACAGGGTTCTCGTGAAGATACTCAGCAGCTCAAGGAACATTTCTGCCAATTACCAACACCAGACTGGACAGACCTGTCAAAGCACAGACACTTAGGATGTGGAATATTGAGTCTGGTCATAGAACAACATTTCTATTAACCAATCATATTGTAGAGTTAAGGTTGAGTGTAAGTTGAGGGCATTTTCCTCATTGTAGGGGTGTCTTATGGTTATGGAAACATCATTTTTGAAGAGGGAAATTGTTCTAGGACCAACAGTTCAAAAGAAGTTGACCTACTTTGGTAGATTGCATTGTGCCTGATGCCCCATAAAGCTGCACTAAAATTCAACAACAAAAAGAAATAGTAATTAATAACCTACAAGCACAGTACGATCAGAATACCTCTATATTGATAGTGTAGTTGCATGGTCATTACAGGAAAAAATGGTCTACTAGTCTGTGAAAAGGAGCCATTGATAGTGAGAAGCTCAAAAGGCTTTAACGGTAATGCAGTGAAACACAATCAATAGACATGTCGATTCAGTAAATGGACCTTAATCACAGCAACCTGATCTATCATGTACTCTCTTATACAATAAGACAGGCTCCGCTCTCAGGTTATGTACCATATTGTTTGAGCAAATAAGTTTGTGCTTCCGTCATGCACAGATGAATGTAAAATCATGTTGGATGGATATGCGATTTGTAGATCCACATATAATATTGCATTTGAGATTAGAGTTGGCAGAACAGTATATTGCTACACTAGATTGTATATTCAATCCAAGATGTTTGGAGGAGGAAATTGTGTTGTTATTTTGCTGCCCAGAATTAAAATTCAGGCAGCACTTACAATCGTCTGCTGCTCCAAACAAGCATCTTACCCTTAGGGAAGGTCCAGCATCGGCTCATTAAAGTGACAGTAGGCTGCACATTTCGCAAAGGAGGTTTTTGATTCTAACACAAGGTTAGCCTTCAGCCAGGAATGCGGATCATATGAAAAATCTAACTTGAACTGTTACGCCAAGTTCAGTTGAAAGTGAATGTGTATAGGGAGCATATTAATGTGATTTATTCAGCAATTAATTTGGCAATTTAGTTCTGAATCCTCTGTTTTATTTATAGACTTGTTTATCTCTGAAAAAGCTCAAAACATTCCTCTCACAACATTGGCCAATTGCTATTACACATGGATTCACTTTAAATTTTGCAACCCATAAAATTCTCTATTTATAACCACAATGCCCTCCCACCCTCTGAGACAACCTGTGTTCGGATTTGAGAGGAAATTCATGCCTTTTTTTTTTTGTCTTTTCTTTCAGAAATCATCTCTTCAGGCTGCATTTAGAGGATCTTTCATTGATCCAGGTGGGTGAAAATGTGTCTATGTCTTTTCTGTCTTTCTTTTCCGAAATTGCTCAGACAGCTCAAGCACCCAGGATGAGACTAACAGGTGTTGTTGCCACCATGTGTACATGGATGAATGAATGAATGAATCAATGAGGCATTTTAAATAGTGCTGTTATATGTATTAGTACACCCGAAGCACTTTATAATCATATCAGGTGATCTCTTTCCTCAACCACCACCAGTTTGCAGCATCCACTTGGATGATGTGACGGCAGCCACCGTACAACGGTGCCAGTGTGCTCACCACACACCAGCTCTAGGTGGAGAGACGAGAGAGAGTGATAGAGCTAATTCAGTGGATGGGTATTATTAGGAGGCTATGACTGGCAAGAGCCAATTAAGAGAATTTGGCCAGGACAACCCCTACTCTTTACGAGAAGTGCCATGGGATTTTAAATGACCACAGAGAGTCACAACCTCGGTTTAACGTCTCATCCGAAGGATGGTGCTCTTTGACAGTATAGTATCCCCATCACTATACTGGGGCATTAGGATCCACACAGGGTGAGCGCCCCCTGCTGGGCTCTCTAACACCTCTTCCAGCAGCAACCTAGTTTTCCCAGGAGGGCAACTACTAACTAGGCTCAGCCTTGCTTACATTGTCTTCAGTGGGCAACCAGTCTTGGGCTATAGGGTGATATGCCTGCTGGGCTTCGTAAGCTCAGAGAGAAATACTTTGCTAATTTAAAAGTTGTCAGTTCGGCACAATGCAGACGTGACTGGTGTTTCGGCTCAATGCCCTGTGGGCTGGCGCTGTCTGTTACAACCATATGTACTGTAAACTTTCCCTGGGCTCCATTTTGCATTTGTGTTGTTTGAAACCTAATAATTATTTGGATGACCAGATGTCGGTTTGTGCTAAAAACTTTCTTTTTATTTCATGCAGGCACACAATCATGTTCTTAGAGTCTCTGATACTAGCATCGCATTGGGCATTGATAATGATATTCACTGATAAATATGATGAGGCTGATTAGGATTAGGGAGTCTTAAGGGATGTTCATACTGACTGCGATTAATTGCTGGACGCTGTTGCATGTCTGTGCTTTACGAGGTGATGGATCTCTCTCTAAGATCGAAAAAGGCACTCATTATTATTTCTTTAAAGGCACACTATAGGATTTTTCGCCAATAGATGTCGTTTATTCTAAACAAAGGTGTAGCTTGATGATGCCTTGATTTCGAGCCTTGATTTCGACCTCTACAGCCAGTGGAGAATACGACGAGACTCATATTTATTCCGGTCATCATATTCATGGATGACCGGTAATGTATTGAAGATTTATTAACGTTACGAAAGCCGTTGGAGCAGAACGAGGCCACATAAGAGACAAGCACGAGACACGGCTCAAGAGCATTGGAGCTTTTATTATGGCGTAGAGGACGCTTCTGCTTCTTCCAGTAGGGAGGGATAACGCAGTGCTGTTTTATCAAATTAGATACATTTGAGTGTGTTGAAAGCTGTTAAAATGTCGATCCAATTCTCCGGAGTGGGTACAGAAAAAGCAACCGACCCATGTGAAAACAATGATATCGGAAAGACATTACATGTAGTCACGCAATGCTTACGTTGTTAATATAAACAATTTGAGAACAAAGTATAATTTGCACAGTTTTGCGGGATATGATAAGCGATTTTTTGATTTAATCAGCGCGATTTACTGCAATGTCAGAACCAGATCAAAAGTGGATATTACTTACTTGTTCAGATGACTTTTCCCGGTGAAAATTATTATGTTGGTCATACTTCCAAAAATAATAATCTGAGATTCTGAATGCCAGTAATCCACACCGGCACAGTGACTGATCATCCGCGCTGTGCGGTGTCGAACTACAATGTAAAGTTGATAATTCCGCGAATGACTGCAATTGCAGATTTCGAACAGAGATGGAGACAAATAGGAAAAACTACGCACTGCAGCTTTAAGAATGAAATCATGATATTTCTTTAAAAAAATGTTTTACCTTAAAAATATGTTTAAAAATGATTATGAAATGATTATGACTTTCTCACTTGTCAGTTGGAAACGCTGCTTGTCTTTGGCCTCTCCAGTTGGACCTGAAAAAAGACCTGCATATCTCCCAAATTAGAACTTATTCCCCTACCAAATTTCAAACATAATTACCCAAGAGTAACCCCTGTCCTGTGATAGCTTCTGCGGCAGGCAAGTTACTCTCTCTCTCTTATTGCATTGAACATCTTACAACCCTGTAAATAACCATCCAAACATTGACATGTTTGTACATTTATTTGAAGCTTTTCCCAGTGTGAAGAAGTGGACTCTTTTGAGGCCTCCGAAATAGCCAAACACTGGCTGTTCAACAACTTAAACCTCAATAAAGCTAACCTCCTGGGGAAAAGAGCAAACAGACCAGACTCAACTTTTGAGATGCCTTTTGTTCTGACCTGCTCACAAAGATGAGCCCTGCCCTGCCATTCCTCTCCAGCCAATCGTTTTCTCCTTAATAGAATTCCTTCACTTGCCTCACAGCACGGAGTCTTGTGTGTACCCTTTCTTTTTGGTCTTTTAATGCCCTTTGTCACTGCTTCGGCTGACTTTGCTGAAGGTTTCTCTGAAAAGAGAAATGCCCTGATGAAAATGTTTTGATTTGCTTCACAATGTTTTGAATTGGTTCCCAATTCAGCTTGACCCAAAGCCCAATTCCATTGCGGTAAGCAAGTACTTGTAGGTTGTTTGTGTTTTTAAACGTTGATGACTTTGAGGAGAGGCATTCATGACTTGTGTGAATATGATTTATTCAGAACCTATCATATTTATTTTCCCCTTATACTGTTCAACAACTTTCAAGGAAAACTGGTGATATCACTGGCGATGGGATAATATGAATGATGCTGGAAATATGGTGCAATGAGAGAGAAGTCCTGAGACCTGAGAAGGAAATGACCTAGAAAGTACTGCTTTTATCCTTCATTGATCTCACAGAATAGAGCTTTCAGTATCAATGATGCATCAGCAATAGGAAAAATAAACCCGCTGAGTGACCCATCATGTGTCTGCAACACCTCCGCTAGTGTTTAAGAGCACAGGTCTGTGAAGCATTAAAAGCCCTTTAATGGCCGGATAAATGTAGCAGTGCTGTAGCAGATGTATATCGTTAAAGTATATAATCATTATATGTACATGTGCAGGGCACATTTTATTTCATGGGCTATTGGTACAAAATGGGGGTCTTTTGTGGGCGTCCTGCATATGCAAAGACTTTAAAATTTGGTAGCTGATAAAAAATGTATGGATTATACATAGTCCATCCATCCATCCATCCATCATCCATCCATCCATCCATCCATCCATCCATCCATCCATCCATCCATCCATCCATCCATCCATCCATCCATCCATCCATCCATCCATCCATCCATCCATCCATCCATCCATCCATCCATCCATCCATCCATCCATCCATCCATCCATCCATCCATCCATCCATCCATCCATCCATCCATCCATCCATCCATCCATCCATCCATCCATCCAATCTAATCTAATCTATCTAATCTATCTAATCTATCTGACTGACTGTCTGTTTGTCCGTCCGTGCGTCTGTCCGTCCATCTAAACATATTATACTGTTACAAATTTAAAGGCTCAGGGAAGCAGGAGGCATGATCGGCAAACAATGAATGGTACTTTTATAATGTGATAAACATAAACAACAAAACAAAAGTAAAGTGGCAGCCCCTCACAGCTTAAAACCATATCGTGCTGTGAACCATATAGTCCGGGCCTGGTCTTCTCTGTCGTCACTCCTCCATGTATCCTTCCGGAGCTCCTCCATGGGACTCGAGACCGGTGTGAGGCGCTGGGAACACACATTCATACTCAGCCAACTGGCCTCGCTCCTTTCCCATTGCTCTCTGTCCCCCCCTGCTTGCCACATATACATTATATCCCAACATAAATTTAAATTATACAAAGTGCTTGTGCTGTTTTTATGTAGAGGTAACAGATAGAGCTGTTCTATGTATGGGTGATTGTAGAGCTGAAAGTTTGGCACCATAATATACCATGACTTCAGTTTCCTTCAGACCCCTTGCTATAATGAAAAGCAGATCAGAGTTTAAAAGAGAACTATTTGGAAGGTGGAGCAGGTCAGATATACTTTAATGAGAAGTGAATGTCTCAGATGAGTTGAAATTTATTAGAAATCTTCATAATACAAAAAAGAAAGAAGTCCCAAAGTGATAGGCATTGTGAAATAAAGAGTGGTGGGAACTGTCAATGCAGTTCATATGTTGAGATACTGAGTTTTCAAACTTGCTGACAGGTCTAGGTGATATCCCCAATGCTTGTATACAAGAGAGATGAGGAAACAAGGTTGTCAGATGTGATTTCACCATGTAAACCTGCTTGTTGAGAGACAAACTTCAGATGGACTAATGTCCCAAAAAAATGTGTATTTGCTGAGAAAAGGAAAAACATTTTTTTTTTCAATATATATTTTCACATATATATTCTGAAACCCAGATGGACTGAACAATACAGTCCATGCTCCCTCATATATATATATATATATATATATATATATATATATACAGGGGTTGGACAATGAAACTGGAACACTGGCCAATGTTGGAGGTTTCACATCTATATGCCTGGCGGCCAATCTTCAGAGTGAAGCATGGGTGGATCAGTGATGGTTTGAGCTCCAATATCATGACAATCCTGATTGTATTTGATGGACACGACACTGCCGAGGACTACCAAACCCTTCTGGAGGATCATGAGCACCTGATGCTCAAACCGCTCAAACCGCATGATCATGCACCAACACACACAGCAAGACTTGTGACAGAAGGGTTTGATGAAGATGAAAGTGATGTTGAACATCTCCCATGGTCTGACAGTCACCAGATCTGAATATTATTGAGGTGTTTTGGAGGAGCGAGTCCACCAGCATCATATAGTGACCTGGACACTGTTCTGGAAGAGGAACGGCTCATAATCCCTCTGGTCACTGTGAAGGACTTCTATCTGTCATTTGGTGCTGTATTTGGATGCAAAATGAGGCCCTCACCATTCTAACAAATTATTGTGTAGTAAAACCAGGTGTTTCAGTTTTTTTGTCCAACCCCTGTATATATATTCGGGCAGACTTTAGATTAGGATCAAATTATCACTTAATACTAACAATGACTTTTGACTTAATAAACTTTAAAATTACTGCTTATTAATATTTTGTAAGGTAGTTGTTAAGTTTTGGGATTAAGGTATGTATAATATGGTCATGCAGAATAAGGCATTGATATGTGCTTATAAATAGAAATAAACAGCTGATATCCTGGTAAAATTCATGCTAATAAGCAACTGAAAATTGGACCCTAAACTGAAGTATTACCATATAGTGTATGTGTCCATGTGTGTACATGCATCTCGATAACACTTATAAGGTTTCATTAGTTACCATTAGTAGATCACTTAACATTAACTAATAATGAACTGCACTTTTACAGCATTTATTCATCTTTGTTAATGTTAATTTCAACATTTAGTAATAAATTATTAAAATCAAAAGTTGTAATTTTTACCATTAGTTGATGCACTGTGAACTATAATGAACAGCTGTATTTTTATTAACTAATGTTAACAAAAATTAACAAATACTGTAACAAATGTATTGGTCATGGTTAGTTCATGTCAGTTAATATATTAACTAATGTTAAGAAATGAAACCTTATAAAGTGTTAGCTTTTTTTTCACTAAAAATGTGACTATAGCATTATATAAAGTAATTACAAAAGATATGCATTGCATTGCTTATTTGAGGTTCTACCGGATACATTTAGAAAGACTCTATGGAGAGAGACTCACTGTGTATTATAGCAGAAAATGTTCAAAGAATTGCTTATTTTTTTGTAGATACATAAAAATACTGACCCCTGAAACAGTGTTAATGTAAAACATTATATTAGCTGTAATGATCTTCAATGTCAAGGAAACATAAACAATGGGCTCTTGGAAATGTAGATTGGAGTCAATGTATGACACTTATATAGAGTCAATAGGGTTCTGAATCCCAGATGGACTGAACAATACAGCTGCTCTCTCATTTGTCAAATGGCAGAGGTGCACGAAGAAGAGCAGGTCCATTGTTCGCTCCTTTTGGTCTCAGTCTACTCAGAGTCCACCTTGCTCAGCCGATTTTCCTCTGTCAAGTCTGCTCTCCCTTGAGTATTTTGCATATTGTACAGTAGCAGCAGCACTCCTAGGGCCACTGATTAATTTCCGCAATAAATGCATTGTAGTCACTTCATTGTGTTTCAAGCTTGACAAATGAATGCCGGAGTCTGTTTCCCCAGTACGCCTTTATTCAGGCAGATTGCAAGAGTAAATTTAAATCAGTTGTTAATATGCAACAGAGGAATTGCAGTCTTTATTACTGATACATATGGATAAGTTTAACACTGTGTCATTAAATAATTGAAGTATTTTACTCTAAGTGAACTGGACAAGGTCTAGCTGCTCAGGGGAATGTTTCCCAAAAGCATTATTAGCCAGCTAAGGTTGCATATTCTGTCGTTACCAACATATTTCAACGATTTGGAATTTCCCGAAACCAGTTCCACGGTTGTCCAAATGGGGTTAGAAGCATATTTTCTTGTTAATGTTGACTTGACCATGCTCTTGGGGACAATAAGCAAGATAACATGCAGTACATTATATTAGTGATTGGCGCTTCAAACCCCTTGAAACTACCAAAGTCACGTAATTTCAGTAGGCTTTGTTATGTCATAACTGTTTCGAAGAGTTTTGAAATCTCAATGATTCTCTGCTAGGGGGCGATCATCTCTGAACCCATTAACCAATGTCTTTACGTTTTTTCTTTTTTAAGTTTTATAAATATGTAGACACTTTTAATGACACTTTTGTATTATAAAAAGGAAGGGTTTTAGTTAATAGTCTATTATTGGCGTAAATGATGGCGTAAATTTTACACAACGTATACCTGACAATGATGTACTTAAAACGGTTAAGATTTTCCTTTGAGTTTTCTGAGTAGAGACTACACCATAAGACTAAAAATGCTGTATTTGGCCATTAAATGGCGATAAAACACTATAAATTCAACACTTAACACTCATGTGCATGGCGTCATTGTTTTCAGAGATTCACGTTTTGTTGTTTACTCGGAGACCGTTTTCAAGAACTTGCACATTTGAAACTTGTTTTCAAAAGTTTGCATTTTCAGGCACCCAAAACGTTATTGTCATGTAAATGAACGCCCAAAACGCATTTCATTTTTTTATGTTTTTAGTCGAAAACGGTGTTTAAATAGTACCTTAGTTTGTTTCGCTTCTGTTACCCGTTTATTTAGTTCTAGTTTCTCACCACTAATCGGTTCTCATGGACAGTGTTGCCACAGTTGCTTTGAAAAAGTAACTTAGTTACTTTACAGATTACTTGATTAAAAAAGTTAGTTACGGATTACTTGATATAAAAAGTTAGTTACTTTACAGATTACTTGATTTAAAAAGTTAGTTACTTTACAGATTACTTGATTTAAAAAGTTAGTTACTTTACAGATTACTTGATTTAAAAAGTTAGTTACTTTACAGATTACTTGATTTGAAAAGTTAGTTACTTTACAGATTACTTGATATAAAAAGTTAGTTACTTTACAGATTACTTGATTGTAAAATGTAGTTACTTTACAGATTACTTGATTTTAACAGTAATTTAGTTAAGTTACTTTATTAGTTACAGTACATTCAGCAGCTGCCGAAAATACCCCTTTTTAACAGTAATGTCAACAATGTATCTCCTGACATTTTAAGTTACTTAAAAACTAATTCCTGAGAAAATACGTTTTTATAAAAAATAAAATAAAGACAGTCTTTCTAGGCTTTCTAGTCTTTCTTTACTTCCCTTAACATAAATACTTGTTTTTCTAAAGCATAAAACAAAAGACAGTCTTTCTTGACCTGACTCGCGATCACTTCAGTACTCATTACTGAAAAAAGTGTTCAGATTAGAGTAGCGTGTTACTGGCATCACTGGTCATGGACATTGATTTAACAAGCACACCTATCTTTATTCAATTCATTATCTCTGTGTATTTAAGTTCCTCCCTGCATTCAGTTCTTCTTCCAGTACTGTTTTCTGCATGCTGTCTTGCATCATTGTGGATTACCTTAATAAAGACACTTTAATTTTAATCTTCTTCATCCTCTTTGGACTCAGCGTGACATCCACTACCTACGTGTGATTTCATTAATGACAGTCATATGTTGGTGAATCATGCTCCAAACAATATATTATGGTTGTTATGCAGCAAGTTACATCCTTGTATTTTTGGACCATTGCATCCCAGGATGTTCTGGTTTACCTTTGGCAGGCTCAAAGACGCTGTGAGGTTGCTTCTTATCTGTGTGACTTGTTGACTGATTGCCTCAGGTTAGACCCGCATGCCCTCTGCACCACAGCCTGTTGTGTGTCTTCAGTACACATGCACTCATAGCCCTGTGCTGTTCACTTACTCACTGTTTAACGCTGCAGTATAGCTCCTCAGCCCACAGCAGCTGTCTCGTTTGAAACGCACCAACCCGCACCTGCCATTTACATTCACTCCCGCAGCAAATATGGTAATCATTGTGATTTAAACCGGTGTTTAGCAGTTTGCTCTAAGGGGATATGCCCATGAGCACAATTCAACTCTCCGCTGTCCTTACACACATGCACCAGTGAGTTTGGTTCAGCAGAAACAGAGCCATTACCGCGATCGATGATTTTATCACGTCAGCTGGTTGCGTTTGTTCAGCCGTGACTCTGGATCTTTTGTTCATTTTTATCTTGTTTATATTTTATTGAGTGGCACCAGAATGGTGAACTCATAAATATTAAATAGCTAGATTAAATCAAATTATTTGGTTTATATACACACATTAAACCATCACATTGGTACTATTCATAAAGTGATCTATATATGCAAATGTACTTGAATTGTATGTCATTGAAAAACTATATTTTAGCATTTATATTCAATATCAAGAAGAGTTTTTTTTTGAGCAGATGTTTTTTATTCCCTTTTTTAAAAACATTTCATTATGAGAATTTAAAACTGGAAAGTCAATTTTCTAGATCAATAGGAAATAAATGAATAAATACATGTTTGCTAAGAAAGAAAGAACGAACGAAAAAAGAAAGAAAGAAAGAAACGTGAAATAAAATTAGCATTCATGAGTAAAATAGTGTCTGTGATTTAAAAATTAAAATTAAAATGAATGAATTGCATAAATTACACTCTTTCATACCTCAAACGTGAAGTTTTGAAACTATTGAGCGCTTCAAAGTTTCAAACAATTTGCCACATAAGGGATTTGCTTGTAAGTTAAAGTGCACTGTTGATTTCAATACACATTTGAGGGTAGACTGCATAATTAGACTTATCAGAGATTTTTATCCACTTGATTTCACATTTTCAAAAGAGTAGGAGTTCATGAGGTGTTGTTAACAGCATTTAGCTGTGATATTGACTTTAACACGTTATATCATTAACTTGCCTTTTACAAGCAATATAATGCCAATGTAAAAGAGACAGAGTGCCAGTAATGTATTTTATTAACCTCTCTTACTCACCGTCACTTTTACAAAATGACATGCACTGATCAACAGAACACTTGTGCTAATTTCTGAGGGCGGCTGTTTCAATTGCTTCCAGTTACTCAGCCATTTCAAATCATGAAATAATGAACCTATGAGCTCCCCTTCAGCGCAGTATGTACTGTAAACTCCATCAGATGTCTGATTAACAAGAGACTAGGCTTGGACTGTGGTCTTATATGCCAATTACAGTCAGATAATGGCTACTTAGCAACATACTTCAGTAAATGCTGCTGGGACCTTTTCCCATTTACATATATAATGAGTGGAGATGTGTTTGGGTTTTGGTAAAAGATCACTTTTGGCTAGAATTTCTGTTATAGAGGAGGATTCAATCTCATTTATAACCCATAGGCTGGATTAGATCACCTTAAACTTCCACACTTCAGTTCAGTGTAATTATGAAAATGCACACTTAATCCAATTGAAGAAGATACAATACTTTGTTATGTGCTGCTGACTGTCCCCTCACAAGCTACTTTACCAATTGTTGAAATGAGCAAAATTCGTTAAATACTCAAAGCGTGCCTGTGGTTGCATTCTTCAGCATGCACAACAGAAATGCCTGTAATCATTTATGCATGCCTTGTTTTGTTTTGGCAATGTAAATTCCAGGCAGAACTCGGAGAGAGCCGTGTGGTGGGCGACTCAACCCACACAGTGCTGACTGGCTCTCTTTGGCCCACCTGCTCCTGACAATGACCTCTCAGTTATAGGGTCTGCACCAACCATCTGGAACAATGGTGCAAGTCTACCAAGCAGAAGCGGTGAAGCTGTAAAGACATTAAAGAGTGCTTAAATAACTGCAGATATTGTCTGTGTTTTGCTTTTTATGGTGACGGTTAACCTTCTGTATAACCTCTATAAAGAAAACCTCTAAAAGCTGAAAGACAAACTGTTGAAAACAAAAACTGAATTTATAGAGCATTGTGTTCTATACCATGTTTCTTCTTTTACTTGTTCTCTTCGTTGTGGTGCTAAATACCAGTTAAATACAAAGTTAGTTCAAATATTTGGTAACACTTTACTTGAAGGGGTGTGCATGAGACTGACATGACACCTTCATAACCATGACATGACATATGTCTTGAATATGAAGGAGGGTTTATGATAACTGTCAATAAGTGTCTTTCGCTCACAAATGCCATTTGAAGTGCAAATATGACATTATTTAAGATGTCTTTGTCATGACAGCTTGACATAAAATGAAGTTAAACTGTCATGTGGTTGTCATGAGGCCATTATAACTGTGTCATGAATATTTTCCGTGACCTCAAGTGGTGACAGTGGTGCTAATTGAATTTGTCATTAAAAAGTTAGAATGGTTTCATGACAGCCAATGTCAAAACCAACCACATGACAGTTTAATGAAATGTGAACCAATAAAGCTAGGTTGTTTCTTAAGTTTGATTATTAATCTGCCGTGTCATGTTTATGACATATTTATGACAGGTTGCGTTGTCTTAATAATGTCAAGTTGTCATGACAAAGACAGTGACAGGTTATGATGTATTGGTTTATGTCAAAGTGTCGTAACAAAGACATCTCAAACAATGTCATATTTGTATTAAAAATGTCATAATTGAGTGAATGGCACTTAAAGGTACAATATACAAGATTTTTGAAGTAAAATATCCAAAAACCACTTGGCCAATACTATATATGAAGATTTCAGATGCAAAAGCCTCTAAGTGCCATTTGAAATTTTCTTCTAAAATGATCATTTTTATCAAGCTTGTATATTTAAGTTCAGTAATTTCACTTAAATGGCAATGAAGATTACCTATTAATTGTCATTTAAGTGAAATTACTGAACTTAACTATACAAGCTTGATAAAAAATGGTCATTTTAGAAGAAAATTTCAAATGGCATTTATAGAGGCTTTTGCATCTGAACTCTTCATATTGTGTTTAGTTGATTACTTACAATATCCCAAATGTTTCCAACTATTTGTAAATCATGAGAAAATTGTGATTTTTAACCAAGGAAACGGGGTGTGTGAGCAGGGGTGAGGGGACGGCAGTCAATGACATCATATCCGCGTTACCCCCGGTTTCCGCCAGATTTGACCTTGTACTGCAATAGTAACCATGGCGACAGGGTCGGTTATGCCCGTTATGCGTGCTCAACAGCGTGAGCGTCCCTAGCAGGGTTTTGTTCAAACATTATGGACCATGGCAAGCAGACTTTGTGACAAAGAGAGGACTAAAACGAAGATCAACATCTTTCCAGATGCCGAGAGCTCCACGTCCGCGACTAACTTCGACTTGACAGAGACGCAAGTGTTGCATGTTACTTGAGCAAATTGGTGAGCAAATTAATCATGTATATAAAACTAATCAATGTTATATAGTTCAACATGATGAAAAGATTCTCTAATGTTAATCTAGCTTAGTCTCATGCAGCCAACAAACAACCTACCTAACATTCAACACACTCAAATGCAGTTTAGTGTTATAGTGAAACTGTTAGAGCAAGTGAAGCAGTGCTGTGTTAACTCAAGTTTAATTCCTCTAATAAACTGACTTGTGTGAGTAATTCAGCGTGTAGTTTGGTAGAATTAAATGTCTTTATTCCTTTTTATCCGCAGGACTCGCGTTGCGTGTGGCGCTGGTATACGTCTAGCAATCGCGTCCTGCTTCATACTACAGTCAAGTTTAAAAACATCACTTTATTTACTAATCCCTAAAAGATCTGTCATCTTGACGACAAGATACATAATTCCGCTTAATGTCGAATATATGTCGTTAATATACGCTTTTGTTATTGTGAGAGGTTAGCGACCCCTGGTGGTGAAACAATCTTGCACATTGTACCTTTAATGACAGTTGTCACAAACATAAAACTTCCTTCATATTCACAACATATGTCATGTCATGATTATGAAGGTGTCATGTTAGTCTTATGCACACCCCTTCAAGTAAAGTGTTACCAATTTTTTTTTCTTTCAACAAAAATAATTCCGAAAGAAGCCAAAAAAATCAAGTAAGATATAAAATGGATCAGAATATGTGAGTGGAGCAGGGTGACAGCAATTTCCCTTCTGCTCACAGCGGTCTGTAATAACTCCGGTCAAGCTCCAGTCCATGTTTTTTTCATTTCCTTAAACCCACAGGATATATGCAGGTTATATTATTAAAGTCCCTCTGAGGCAAGTCATTTCACTCGGTGGCCATCTTTGAAACTCCTCTTGGGCAGCTTTTTTAGTCTTGCAAGTGCATCTATTTGAATGGTGAAATATCAAATTTTCCAAAGTTGTTCAATAAGCTTACAATTAAAGCTGTAGTATACGATGTTGAAAATCGGTCGAGAAAGCCTGAAACGGGAGGGAAGTTTTAAAAGACTCACCCCGCCTCTCCACACACACACACCCCTCCCCTCTGCTACCTGATCCCTCCCGGGAAACGAATTGAACAACGTCACTCAGTCATCATCATACTTTCACAACATTGCTTAGTCACTTCAATCTAATGACATTGCTAATGACACATCATATGTAAAATTGCCTTTAGACACATGAACTTAGTTGCTTCATCAACAATTCAATGACACGTTTGAGATCACGCCAACACAAGATTAGCAACACATGAAATGTTCTACACCACCACCATAAGTATGATATTAGTAGTATTGCGAAGGTTTTGAGTAATTGTTATAGCAGCATACAGCACATCTTGTTTAAATTCCGATCGGCTCGAACAGAAACCCGCTAGGCATACTGAAATATAATCAAGCACTTCAAGAAATATATTTACTTTGACCCGTGATAGGCGAACTGCCCTAAACAGCTAACATTCCAATGCCGACCGGCAGCATTAGCAAGTTGTCAGACTGATAAAAAGCTATTTGTGTAACACGTCACGCGACTCACGCCATATAAGAGAATCAGTGGCGGCTGGTGAAAATTATTGTTGGGGGGGCTGAATAAGAGGGGGGTCTAGGGGTTCCCCCCCAGAAAATTTTGAATTTAGTAGATGTGATTTCCTGCATTCTGGTGCATTTTAGGCCTTAGGCCATGCCCTTACCTATACCAATAAAATAACTTAAACCAGTCAATACCAATGGTCAAATAATACAATAATAATAATAACAGTTTGACAGTTAATGATAATGAACAAGTTGCATGTTTATTATGCTCTGTGTGCTGACAGAAAAAGTGCAAACGCATAATATTGATAAATTATAATATAGGTAATACAAAAAAAAAAAAGTAATACAACAATCTAGTTTAATCAATCCCCAGCTGTAGACTACATATTTTTGACAAATTGACAATTGGATAATGGATAACAATGTGTTGATACTAGAGAAAGAGAGAGAGAAAAGGCTCTGAAAGAGAGGGTGGGACAACGTTCTTGATTGTAACACCCAAGTATAAGAAGAAAGTTGATTTTAACTAGTATGAAACACAGTAATCTAGCTCAGAACTTAAAAACATCACAAAACAAAGCAAACACACAGGTATTAATATTCCTATAACTATTTTAATATCAAATGTGTGTGAAACAGTCTTTATGTGTGTGTGAGTGAGTGAGTGACAGAGACAGACAGATCAATTCCCACGACTAACTTTACATTATTTCCACTCGACGTCACTGGCGCTGCCATTCTTCTCTCATCTGAGGTAAAAAAAAATGTCCCGTGGTGCGCGTGCACGGTGCACTCCCCTAATCTGATACTGTGGGCGATATTTTCAGCGCCCCCAAACCATAAAATTTGACGGCGCTGATTGGCGAAATATAAACTTTTTTGCATAGCAACCGGGGAACCATTGGCTTAAATTCCAGCACTGTGGGGCTGAGCGAACTGGCGCCCTGAGAAGACAGCCTATTTGCTATACTACTACACCAACATGATAAAAGTAACGAAAGTAAATGCAAATATCATTCTGGTGAGTTCAAAACACTTTTCAAAGTAAAACCATTATTAGCATATAATTAACACGGATTATTTTTCAAAATGATAAATTATAATATATATTAAAAAAACAGACAGACAGGTCGGAGGGAGGGCGGCGCCCCAGCGCCCTCTATGGGCGAGCCGCCCCTGAAGAGAATAAATAAATGTTTAACGTTACCTGCTCAACAAAAAGTCAGCAGTGTCAGCATCGGTATTGAGTCCCAGTACAGATCTCGCTGAAGCTTTCTCCATCGGTCAATGGTGGACCCTATATTTATTCTCCTCAAATTTCGGCATTCTTCACTTTTTCTTGTAGGGGCAAGCAGGGGACGCTTGCTGTTGTCTTTTTCATTTTTATCCATTGCTGATATGCTACTGAGCTAGCTACCATATGCGGTCAGCTGCTAACGCGCGTGATTCTCATGACGCAGAAGGGGGGTGCGGTCGGGCGTGGTCAGGTGTGGTGGGGTGGAGACGCGAGCGCCAGGCGGAGTTTCAAGTGTAGCTGGTGATTGGATGAGAGCAGTTGGCCAATGTAGCTTTGCGTCCGCAAAGCTTTCATTGGTCAACTTTTATGCGGCTGTACAGCCAATAGAGTGAATGGATTTTTTTCGTGTTTTTTTCTATTCATATTGTTAGGATTGTACTATATAACCATAACCAGCATCTAACCGATGATATTAATAATGAACAATCTTTGAAATCGTATACCCTAGCTTTAAATTCCATATTTAAAAATCACCAATGAGATTGGTGATTCTGACAACAGCTGTCTCATAAATTTTGTTTCTAAATGCTCAAATCATGACCGGTCAATGTGCATGTGCAGTCATAAGCGTTCATCTTAGAACAATCAACAATGCAATAAACAATTCATGCTTTTATATCTTCCCGTTTAGACTGCCGCAACTCACAACCAGGGAAATAATAAGTCAATTCTAGCTTGGCTGAAACTAGTCCAGAATCCTGCCGCTAGACTCTTGACCCGCACACGAAAATATGAACACAATACTTCCGTTCTTGCCTTGTTGCATTGGCTAGAGAATATAAGATACAGAATCTAGTTCAAAATTCTGGTCTTGGTATTCAAGTCCATCAATAACCTCGCTCCATCTTATCTTGCAGAAGTCATTCCCTTCACATCTCTTAGATCCAGTGATCTTGCACTCCTTTCCATCTAAACACAAGGGTGATCGTGCATTTGCCACGTTAAAAATGGACCTACTCTCTTTAGCATTTTAAAAATAGTTTATGTCTTATGACTTAAACTATTTTTAACATAGTCTATTATTACTATGTTGATTATCTTTTGTGTCTACTTTGTAAAGCACTTTGGTCAATTTAAATTGTATTTAGACAGTGCTAACTAAAGCAACAGAAACAGATTGTTTATATAGCAAACTGAGATTTTAAAGGCAGCTACACAATGATACACAATGTGACACAATGGTTTTTTCAAAATTTACCATCAAAGGGTACACCTTAAATGTGAATATTAGTAGCTAGCTAAATTTAGTATCTAAATGTTTTTTTTTAAGTTACCTATAGTCACAGTCATGCTTAAATTAATTAAGAAAAACTTGTATCTTTCTTTTGGGATGTTGCTTAAACTGATTGTAAGAAATAGGAAATCATATTATTAATTTCAGAAGATATCACAAATTTCAGACAAAATACTGACAAAATGTGTTCATTTAAATAGATGTGTTAGATTGTTGACAATTATTGTTGACAAGACAAATTTTAAAAGACAAACAAATAATCGGTTATAGATGCGTGTTGACAAGAAACTGGAGCATATTTGACTGAAAGTAAAGAAATAATAATAATTATGGTGTGTTTGGTGTCTATCTGCCTCTTCCCCATTATTCACCATTAAAAGATCCATTCATCCATTCTCCAAACCACTTTTTCCTTGAAAAATGTCTTGTAAAATTGTTAAAAAGGTAAAAAAAAAAATGTTAATGGCCCAAGTTCAAGTTGGTTAATGGTTACGTTCAGCATTATTAGATCATTAAATTGCTCTACTGATGAATGATGCTTACTAACGAATGACATTTTTCAGACTATCCTGGAAATTCATAATGCAATTTTCCGAAGCGTAATTTAACCTAATTTGTCAAGTTAATGGCTTAGTAATTACATTTAATTCACGTTTTATACCATTTTTGCTGAGCTAAATGCAACACCTTGAGTGGGTGACTACTACCTCTTAGCAATTTGTGCTGGCACACACAAAAAATGCTTCAAGACATCTTAATGCTGTCCTCGCACTCGGAAACATTCTGCTGACGTGCAGTTTGTTTGTATGAGTGACTTTCCTCAAAATAGCTGGTTTCTAGTCTGGGATATAAGAATAAAGGCTGTTCCTGTTTCTTCTGTGACTAAGGCTTACAAAAGTTCATGAAATGCACATTTCTTAAAAAAAAAAAAGTAGTGTCAGTACCTCAGTGCCACTCCCTTGCTATAATTATGGCATATGACAATACATTTTGAAGCATAACAGGCTATAGTATTCTTTCCTCAGCAAATGCCAGCGTTTTATCTGCTTCTTCCTATCTTCCTGCTGCTGTTATGTCAGGTAGAAAGTGCTATATCAGTTGCTAATGGTTATTTTGACACATTGAATCATCTTTCATGTCACTTTGGATGTGAAGGAGTTTCCCCGTGTCCCTGTCCCTCAGTCTTTTTTGTCTGCTTTGCGATGGAGATTTGGCATGAATGGGGCCCACGGGGAAACACATTCAGCAGCATGACTGAGCGAGACAACAGATTTTCAGTCCTGCATTTGCACATTCACACCCTGCCTTTTTCTAAGTGTCATTCATAAGATCCCTTATTGGCCAGAGGGAATGAAAACCTGGATTTTTTTTTTTTTTTTTTTTCCCCACTGTGCTAGAAACCCTGCAACACCTTTGGTGTTCCTGGTCAAAAATGAATGGCCCACAAGAAAATAGCTTATAAATAATACAGGTTTTGTATTTATTTTTGAAACTGACTTATTGTAGGTCTCATTGACCTGAGCTTATATTTGTCAAAAAATGACCATCCAATGAAAGTGAATGGGGGAGGACGAAAATAAGATAAATGGAATTCCCCAAAAGTACAACAATTTTCAAAAAAGTATAAAGTTTGGAAAGAAGAGCCCCTTACAGACAAACCACGCTAATTTCACTTGTGCAAAAAAAACGTGATCACAATAAACACATGGAATTTAACACGATAAAACGAGTTGCCAAGTAAAACATCCAAGTGATTTCAAACATACTGAATTGAGTCTTTTTATGCTTGAATGGACAAATACACACACAATTATGTAAAAATACCTGTCTTGGCAAATATCCTAGTAAACACAGTTGGTCATCTCTAAAAGGTGCATTGCGCAACATTTCATGTTAAAAATAGCCGTTTTTCTAACCCATACATGCTTAAACAATTGCCTAAAGGGCTGAATGAGCCCTTCTCTGATCACTGCGATTGCCTATATAATCCTGTTCAGTAAAATAAATAAGAGGGTTTCGGGATTGAGACTGGGCGTGACGTTGCGCGTTCACGCTCGCCTGGCTATGTCTGGAAGGTTTGTGTATTCACCGCCATTCTCCGTATCAACTTGAGCAATAAAACTTTAGTCAACTTTCGACAAAATTAGAAGATGGATGGTGCAAAGAGACTGGCTTGTAGTTCATTCACCCCAACGCGAACTCCACATAAGACAAAGAAAATAAAACTTCTGTCTAGATCCAGGAGTCGGAATAAGACGAAAATCAACATCGGGAAAGCTTTCAACACAGGGAGAGATCTCCGGTCTGCTCTAGGGCTCAAACAGGTCCTATACAAAGTAATAACTTATATTGTTCATGAACGTGTTTGCATAATAATACAATCATAAGTGGATACAGTAAGCACATAAAACAGTTCAACATGGAGATAGATGGAAATAAAACCGAAGTTTTCTTCTACCCCTGTTTTACCCTCACACATAAGTGTGTAATTTACTCAAATGCCATTCCTTTCTTATATTTAAAATGACTTGCAGATTTATAACTTTATTACCTCTGAAGACATGACTGTAACAAAAGATTTGTGCGGCTGATCCTCCTTTGGTTATGAACAGCACACCTCTGGTTGCAGTTTCGCTTGTCGCCAGAGGGGCGTAGTTCTGTAAAAACTCAGAGACTTGCGCGATGCACCTTAAAGTGAACGTATAAATGTGACAAAAAAAAATGAGTATTTGTCACCATCATTCATCATCCCTGATTGCTGTCAGCTGTGTCTCATTATCTCACCCTATATGACCCCGTTTACACCTGGTATTAAAATGCGAGCTGTATCCAGATAAGTTATCCGGATAATAAAAAACGCATGTTAATGCAAGGTGTAAACGCGTTGTGATCGGATCGTGATCGGATCTGCCTGACCACATCTGGAGGTAGTCTGGCTCGCATTGTGTCCGGATCTTTACTAGGTGTAAACGCAATCTGGTTGTTGAAACCACATATGTATATTTTACTCCTCCCAAAAATGCTAAAAAATAAACGAGTGAGAGCGTGTTATATAGGCTATATGTCATGTTATAGCCTAGTCAGATGCGACACGCGACACGCATCACCGCAAATGAGCAGCTGAGCGTCTATTCAACGTGCAAACATCGCAAATAAAAGTGAAAGTAAGTCACAGACGCAGTTAACACATCTTCAAGTAAAGAAATGAAATTATCTTACCAGGCCTGTTGCCACTCTCTCTTATTGATGTCTCTGATTTGGAAATTAGCTGATGATCAATAAAATGCCGCTCAGATCTGTTGCTTTTGGTGGCGTGCAATCCAATAAATCTGCATATAACGCAGGAGGTGAAGATCGGATTTATATCCGTTTTGCAAAAACACATTTATGTGGCCAGGTGTAAATGGAATCAGTACTTATTATCCGGATAACTTATCTGGATACAGATCGCATTTTAATACCAGGTGTAAACGGGGTCTAAAAGCCTCAATCAATACATGACTCAATTCAATTCAGTCACTCATTGCTACAGCAAGTCTTGTATGTGTCTGTACTGCATTTCTGAGCATTTTTCTAGTCTCCTGTGTCTTAGTTTTGGATTCTCTGCCTGTTCCCTTGGACTTCTCTTATTTGCCTCTGCCCTGGACTCTGTTATTGTTTGTTTTTTTGGATTACAGTTGTTTATACCCTTTTATTAAATACTGCATTTGGATCTTCAACCCATGTGTTTCGGAGCAGTATGTGCCTGTATCATTATATTCAATTCATGTATTGGGTCTTAAAGTGATAGCAGCATAATATACCTTACTCTCGTGTGTCATTAATGTAAATCAACAACAAAAGAGAAAGAGAAAGTCACTCGCAGCTCTTCACTGAATAACTTTTGTAGCTTTAACAAGGATTCATCTCTTTAATTTGTTTCTTTGTATTTCCTTGTGATATTCCTTGTAATTTTTTTGCATTTTTTTTTCTTATTTATTGTTTACTTTATTACTGACTTGTCTTTAATAATGTTTGAACTTTACATTAGTTAGGCTAGTAGTTTTTGCTGTAGCTATCGGCATTGCAATTCAAAAATGGGGAATTTTCACATGTATCTAAAATTTTGGTGTCAAAATAAGTGTACAACGAAAGCAATAACTGTTTATTTAGTTATGTATGTGTTTGTTTGTTGTTTGGTTGATTGGTTGGTTGACAGGGCAAGTGAAATATTTGGCAGGGCTAGTAAAATTTTGAGCCACTGGCCCGACTGGGCCAGTAGAATTAAACCTTAGGGTTGAGCCCTGCTGTTTCCAAAGGGTCATACTCTGTAGTACGAATGGGAATAAGTGCTGTTCAGCTTCAGGCCAGTGTGACATAACAATCCCTTCACATAAAGCCATGATCGAAGGCTCTCTAGACAAGTAACATCTCAGCCAGCAGCCACAGGGCTTCTGCTGTGCTCTAGATCACTTCAAAATGAGGTTACTGTCTAGCCGGATTCGTGCCACCTTGGGGAATGATAATTTCTTATAAATTTTTCAGTTCTGAAAAGCATGAAAATGGTTGCTGCGCCTCTGTAAGGGATTGCTTAATTGTTTTTTGATAGTTAGCGGCTGCTTTCACTTGGCAAGCTTGAAGTCTCACACGTCTGGTTCCGAGCCAGAGATCTCATGGTCAATAAATGTGAGGAGCTCATTTGATATTAAAATCCATTTGGAGGCAGTTTCCGACATCAAGCTTGGCATTATCCAGCAGTTCAGTGCCAGCGGTGAAATGTGAATGCAGCCATAGTCTGCGGACGCTGTCATTGTCTCCGGGACCCTCATCTCTCAGTGAAGAAAAAAAAGCATGTTCCTCTGAAAAGCCTGTTGTTTTCCCAGAATGCCAGGGAGCTGAATACAAGTGATTACCATCCAAGATCGGCCTGCTTTCTATTGTCGAGTTCATTTATCCTTTCAGTGACAAATCGATAATACCTATCTAAACACAGAGATTCAATTAAAAAAAAAGAGTTTATTTTACACTATATTCTAGTGCTCAGAAATTTAAGAATCATTTATAGGCGTATTTCAATAGTCTGATGTAGCAGATTTGATTTTTCTTTTATTAATGATGAACACACACCACTTTCCAATGTTAGCAGGAAAACATATCATTTCTCTAATGTTCTTCTTCATGTGTGTCTGCTTACAGGAGGCAGAATGGCATTGCGATGAGTTTACCAAAGGAGCCTGTTTCAGTCGGGGCAAATCAGAGGTTAGTATCATGTGTAAACTCCCCAAACATTCCACATTTTGGTTGAATTCAATGTGTGAATAAGGAATTTTTAGAGGGACCCATTTTTTGAGGTAATTTTGGAAGCAAAATATGCAAATGAAATTGAGTTTAAATTTGTAGCAAACAGACATTTTTAGAAAAATAGGTTTATAGAGCAAAGATGCATTAAATGAACCATTAAAGATATCTATGATGTGTTAAATGATGAATACATGCTGTTCTTTTAAATGTTGTATTTATCAAATATTATGTGGCACAACTTTGAAATTCAAAGAAATTAAAATAACCATAATAAGAAAAAGGAATTGCAACCCTTAAATACTACCTTAAATGTAAAAAATAATTCAAGTGTAAAACTTTGTTTATTGCAAGTGTAAAACCATGAAATCAGCTATGTATAACCTATTTATGTTTTGTTGATATATTGTCCAAGACTGATCCTTATAGAAACCTCTCAAGCAGCATCCTGTTGCTATAGTAACCTCCTCAGGCAATGCGATTTCATTTGGCCCCACATGGAAATATGAGCTAACTTAACTAGTAATCTGACCTTTGTGGTTACTGAAACTTTGTAATACCTTTGTTTTGTCTTCCTTTGGTAGGGGAACTGGAAGTGAATTCAAACCTCCAAACCCCACTGTAATTCTCAGCCAGAATGAAGGTTGTTTTAAATGTTAACTGTACTTAAGAAAGTAATCGCCCTCCTAAAATAGCAAACCCATTATTTATGACTCCACTCTTGCTCAGGCATTCCCATGTCTCTTCCACTTTGCTATGGAGTCATTTCCATGGCACTATACAACACTGACTCCCTTGTGTTTTGAAGACTGACTGAATCAGATCAGATTTGTGCTACAAAATGTTTCTTAAATCTCCTTAATATTTCACTTACTCCAGCTCTGTCAAACATGAGACAGAGGGTCCCCCTTTGCTTTATAGTATGCTTCACTGAGTTAAGCCATTCTAAGTCATATGGGAGCTGTATAGGGACTGTGTTGCAGACCATCTTTCCAGTCTGGGCCGAACCCCAAGGTGTATTTCTAGTGGCCCTGTGCGGTTTCGGCCTGTGCAAACGGCCCCACCAGTGTTTTTTTAATTCGCTTGTAAAAAGTGTGCTGAGGCCCATAATAAGATGGATTACTCTGACCAACATTTGAGTGTAATTCAGAATTCCAGGCGGTGGCTGTCATAACTTGCTTGCAAAGAAGCCTTTCCATATTATCTGCACATGTCGTAGCTCAAAATGAATGAGTTCAGATGCAAAAGCCTCTAAATGCCAATGAAATTTTCTTCTTTAATGATGATTTTTATCAAACTTGTATATTTAAGTTCAGTAATTTCACTTAAATAACAATTAATAGGTAATTATCATTACCATTTAAGTGAAATTACTGAACTTAAATATACAAGTTTGATGAAAATCATCATTAAAGAAGAAAATTTCAAATGGAATTTAGAGGCTTTTGCATCTGAACTCTTCAAATATTTTTATAGTTGTAGTTCATCCCCCCCAAAAATTACGTTTGTTTCCAAAAAAAGTCATTCCAGACTTGTGTGACTTTCTTTCTTCTTGTTAAAAAATGGTTTGTAATGGTTTATGGTTTAAAAAAAATGGTTAAAAATGGTTTATTGACACTTTTTTATTATTTTACAGTATTTTTAATTGAATTCTATGTGAAATTGTCTTTTTCAACCCCTGCATTTTGGTTTCTTTGAGTCTGTTGCTTCAAGAACCAAGGAAAGCGTTTGATGGAGTGAATGCTGTTCTGTCGACTTCATTTTGTTTATAATGCAAACAACAGCCACTATATTACGCTGTGGAGTGTAGCCATCTGTCAAGGGTTTTCATAAACATGTCACATTGTGATGTGCTAGGCATATTTAATCTCAGTTTATTTACACATACAGCAAAGCAATGCCCCCAGCCAAATTGCATTAGCAAATGTAAATCATCCTTTTCTTTTCAAGACTCCAATAAGTGCATGGAAATGAACGGTTTCACGAGTTAACAGCCATTCTGATGAGGAAATAAAGTTGACCCCCTCAAGCACTGCCTTGGAACACCTTTAAATCAACAGAGAGAGAGAGGGAGACGGGGTGACAGGGTTTCAAGTACTTGAGACAAATGTGATTTACTGCCTCAAAAAGCCTTGTAAAACACACTGAACTGAAGCAGTATAATTCAAGAAGTTCTAAATACAAATGTTACTTAGCTTCTGCACTGTATGGGCTTCACATTTCTGGAAGTTTTGCCTTTAAAGTACCCCTGAATTCAGTACAGTTAACCCTTAAACCTTGTGCATCAATTAAAAAAAGTTACTCATAGATACATAGAGGACAAAAATGTCCATGTCAAAAAACTGTTGTCAAAATGTGAAGCTTGGGAGCACAGACTTAAGTTTGGGATCATTTTAAAGAAGTTTAAGCAGAAGATTATTGCTGAAGTAAAAATTATGTTATATAAATTATATATTTTATGAATTTTATAAATAAGTTGAACTCTAAAACAGCAAGAAAATCAAAGCCATTTATGATTTGTTATCACAACATATTTAATCAACTTAAATCATTTTTGTAGTTCATATAACATAATATTTTGAGTTTCTGATGATTAAATCAATCTCTTTCATTGTATTAACTAAACTTTTCCATTTCAATGAACTTAAAAAATGTAAGGCAACCAGGTTACTTCATTTTTTAAGTTAAACCAACAATATTTTTTTACAGTGCATAAATCTAAACAAGTTGTATTCCAAATTTGAGGACGATATCTCAAAAAACAAGACAAAAACAAAAAACAAACACGTCAGAAACACCCACGATTTCAAACCATGTTTTTGAGACCGTCTTTAGTTTATTACCATTTTAAGGAGAAAATACTGAGCAATGGTGTTGACTGAATGTGTTCATGGATTGTCTTAAAGCACATTAAAAACACCACATAGACATTTAAAAACTTTTAAAAACTTGATGTTCAGGGACAGTTCAATCAGTGGCCATCTTGGAAACAACGCAGAAATCTATTTTGTATTTCTGTTTTTTTTTTTTTTTTTTTTTTTACTTTCTATTCATTAAATAATTTGTATCACAGTTTCCATAAAAATATTAAGCAACTGTTGAAGGTCATTTTTTGATACCTTTTGCAAGTATTGTTAGTGTGCAGGATTTCCTTTTGTTTGTTTTTTTCAACATTGATAATAAGAAATGTTTCTTTAGCAGCAAATCAGCATATTACAATGATTTCTGAAGAGTCATGTAACACAGAATACTGCAGTGGTGCTGAAATTTTACCTTTGCTGTCAGGAATAGATTGCATTTTTACATTTATTAAAATAGAAACACATATTTTAAATGGTTATAATCTGAAACAATGGTAGTGTAGCTTCTACTTATTTTAGTGGAGAAAGAGAACTATACAGTAATTATTTGTCAAGATTGCATTTTGAAATAATGCAGAATAATGGTCTTACTGTATGTTTTTTCTTCATTCAATGATTTCACTCATACAAATATAATATAATATATTATATTAAATCAATATAAATATTTTTTGGCAAAATTTTGTATTTGTGATGCTAATAGTCATCAAGGTTGTTTTGAAACAATTCAGTAAGCAATTCGTTTCCACTAAAAAAAACTGTATTTTTCAGACTGATCCAAAACGCTTTAGAATAATCAAACTCTGTCAAATAGCTAATTGGCTCTTTTAAAAGAAATGTGGGATTTCTATTTGTAGTGTGTTATGATGAGTTGACATGGTGTAAATTGGTATTCATTTATTTATTGCAAAATTTTGTATTTGTGATGTTAATTTGATGAGACACTAAAACACCTAAACATATCTTCCCTTATGTTTTTTTTTTTCACAGGAGGAGTGCCAGAATTACATCCGTGTTCTACTCGTCAACAGTGACAGGCTGTTTACATGCGGAACAAATGCATTCACTCCTATTTGCACCAATCGCACGGTAATGTAAACAATGCATTCAGTATAATGCAGCGGCTTCCTGGCCTATTACTCTTGCTTTGTCCCAGCTTTCTCTCCCCCATTGACCTCTTTTGACATTTTCATCGCCGCGTGGGCAGTGTAGCATAGCATGTGGTATTTCAACCAAAGCCTGCGGTTTATTTCAGAGTTTTCTTCATGCTTCATCTCAATAGAAGCTTTCTTGAGATCTTGACAAAAACAACAAATAAGGCCTGTTTTTCTAATATGGTAGGGACTTTAAGACTATCTCTAAGTCCTGTGTCTTTTGTGGAAAGTTCACACTTGTTATGCAGGTATCGTGCATTTGCACTTTATCTTTGATTTAAAAAAAAAATCCAACGCATGGGTTGCAGAATAGTTGCTACCTATCGCAATAAGTGCCACTCACTGGAGCTGATTGAAAGATAAGCATCTCCGCCAAGTACATTTACTGACATCCCCCATTATTCCCCCTCACATCTCCTAGTTTTCATTCATGCATGTAAGTCTCTTGTGCTCAAACCCCTGAATTTGAATGACTGGATTACTTGTCTATCCTTTCCTCAAACCTGATAATGAAGATGACAGTCGATTCGCGTACGATGGCAATCATCTCCTCTGTGGCTCTTTGAAGGATGGTGGAAATTATTGACTCAAAGCTAAATCACCCCAGGGATTTACCATCATGAGTACCTGGTGCCAGCAGGAAAGGACTTAGCGCAGCCAGGAAGGCACGTGTGAAAAGTCTCCATCTTGTCCTTGTAACGCCGCCAAGTGAAGCCGCATCTTTAAACAAGCGGCTATCGGGACTGTAGTGCCGCTCGGTGTCTAGCGCAAAACACAGCTGCCAGTGTCCTGAAGAGGAGTCTTTCAACCCTCTCCATTAATGTGCATTATGGGTAGCGTGTCCATATCTACGAAGGCTTCCGAATGTCATTTGTCAGAAGGTGTTCCATCAATAAACGCCTTTCATCTTTCTTCGCGCCCAAGAAAAGGCACATCCGTTCAGGCATTGGCTCGGGCCGAAGTATCTCCCTGGCACCGGCGCTTAAAAAAGACTGCCTCGCCTTGCCAAACATGCAAATTCGCCCGATTTTATTGCCAGCTAAATGGGCCCGTGGGTCCCGAAGGAAGCCGAGACACTTCCAGCCATTCGCGGAGGTTTTCCTTCGAGCCAACATCAAGGATAATCCCTCTTTACATTGATTACACAGGGCAAGTGTTGCGGCCGTCAGCTGCATGTAAGATAAAAGCATTCAAGAGAGGCCACACAGGATCTAATCCGCCTTCGGGATAGACCAAGCACAATGCAGTATGTCAGATTTCCTGCTACAAAAATAAGCAAGTCACTGAAGGCATGACATTTCGTGCTGCATAGATAAATTCACTGCAAGCATAGCTCAATCCCAAAACCATTCACTTGTCATTTTTCTGGTAACAGATAGGCTACCAGATGCATGGAGTGTCATTATAGCAGAAGCTTTAATTTGATTTTTCGAAATGTGTTTTTGATGCTAAATGGTTTTAATGGCATTACTGTATACATAATAATAATAATAATGATAATGAACAGGATTTGGCTGCTTTCGAAGTAACCAAACTGACTACTCGTCGAAATCTATCCCTTGTGAAAAACAGAAGCAGTCCTTTAAATCAGTGTTTTTGAATTCAAGGTCCCCCCCCCATTGTCCACGATATTCCAAGTTTTCTAAAAATTACTGTATTAAACGCTTCCTCGTATATCCAGGTTTTCCAAGAAGCGACAATCCTGGTTTTTCTAAGACATTTACCTTTACATTTATGCATTTTACAGACACTTTTATCCAAGGTACACATTTTTATCAGTTCTTCCTTTACCTAGGAATTGAACTCATTACCTTTGTGTTGCTAGCGCCATGCTCTACAGTTTGAGCTGAATTAAAATAAGAAAGTTCTTGTTTTGTAGTTGTTTTGGCTTTTTGAATATCGTTTTAAAGCCTTCTTTGAGGTTGAGTCCAGTTGAAAACCACTGCTTTAAACCGATGTGTTTCGCTAATGGCTTCTCTAGTACAGTAGTTTAGATGGAGTGACTTTCTGGGTGTGGGCATGAAGGAACAGAAATCGGTTTTAAAAAAAAAAACATGGACCAGCACGAAAAGTCAAACCCGCTTCCTGTGGTGGCATATCCCTTGTGCTTATTGTATACAAATGGAAATTACCTCCCTGTCATGGTAGCTTCCCTTTGCTGGCTAAATGTCACGCTAAGCGAGAATCAAGACTTTGCCGTACTGCACATAAGGACAGAACGGGTGTGTTGCGAACGATTAGCATTTAGCCATTGCAGTCGCCACTAGGCATGACAACCAAGTAATGAGATAAACACTTTTACCGTCTCACAAAACAGCACATGACTCGTCTGGAAGTAGGCCGAGCGTTTCCACAGTAATAGATGATTCAAACGGTGAAATAATTTTCACTGCCACATCAGCTCCTCGCATATACAAAATCAGAAGAGCTTCGAGATTTACGCCATAGAAACATTTGGACATATTTTCTCTGCTCAGACAAAATTATTACAGGTCTGGCTAGATTTTTTTTTGTGGTCAATCTCTATATTTACTAGCATTTCAGGTATAAGAATTGCAGTCTTTGTGAATTCAATCTCTTTGTTTCTCTGCACAGCTGACCAACCTCACCGAGGTTCATGACCAAATCAGTGGAATGGCACGGTGCCCCTATAACCCCCTGCATAATTCCACCGCCCTCATCACTTCCAGCGGGGAGCTCTATGCCGCCACTGCTATGGACTTTTCTGGCAGAGACCCGGCAATTTACCGCAGCCTGGGTGGACTCCCTCCTCTGCGTACTGCTCAATACAACTCTAAATGGCTCAATGGTAGGCTTGAGCTATTGGATGAAAAATGTTTGATTGAATTATGTAATTAGGTTACACCTTATTTCGATTGTCACTTTAGACATTCTACTAACTATAAGTAACTTTTCAACTACATGTCAACTAAGTGTCATTACAGTATTAGTAGGCTGTAGTAGACTGTCAGGTGTTAGGGTTCAGGTTAGGAGAACAAGTTGACTTGTAGTTGCTTAGTTACTTACAGTCAGTTGAATGTCTGTTGGGGGACCAACAAAATAAAGTGTTAGCAGATATTAAGCTGACAGTCTACTGATACTCTAATGATAGTTAGTTGACATGTAGCGGCAAAGTTACTTATAGTTAGTTGAATGTCTAAAGTGGACTATCAAAATAAAGTGTTACCTGTAATTGTAATTGACATTGCAAGAAAAAAAAAACTAAGTACATTAATAGCAATCAAGTGACTAATGTGGTTAAAGGTTTTAGGAAAATGGCATTTCATGAAAATTTGCTTCTCTATAGGGATAGTTCACCTAAAAATGAAAGTTCGGTAACACTTTACAATAGGGTTCCATTAGTTAAAGGAGCTGTGTGTAAGATTGTGGCCAAAACTGGTACTGCAAACACTTTCAAATTACTGTTGAGGGGTGTATCCCCTCCCCCTCCCCCTGACTCGAGGTTGCCAGATAGGCTGCAGGATCCAACCTTTTTTTTACCAACACATTTGTGGTAACTAGAGCAGAGCTGGCAACCCGGATGCTGCAACACTACTGACTCCGTGATTGGTAGATCGGTGGAGGGTGGGGCATCAGACCGAAACACAACATGACAACATCAACCTCAGTTGAGGGCTGCAACTTAACTTTTTAAATGACAATTTCCAGGCTGGACTGCTGTTGTCAGTGATATAACTATTTGAAATGAACATGATTTCTTAATGTCTAGAGACATATCAGGGCCATTTTCTGATTATTTGAAGCACATTTCTTACATACAGCTCCTTTAACATTAGTTTTAGTTACCATGAACACCTCTGTTCAGCGTATATATTTGTTAACGTTTACTCACACATGTACTAATGCATCAATTCACCTTAACGGCACAATTAGTTAACATTATGCATTAGTTAACACGAACTAACCATGAACAAATGCCTGTAAATAGCTTTACAGTTTTGTTAGGTTAACTTACTGTACACATTTACATTAGTTTATGTAGCAGTTGACACACTCTTGTAAGGACATTTCTTACTCACCATGTTACCAACAATTAACACTTAACAACACTCTCTCGTGTGTATAAGGCATTGATTTATTGTTAAATATAATTCAGCAACGGAAAACAAATGTTAGTAACCCATCAGTTAATGTTGAATGGTGTACACTTTACAGTAAGGTTTATAAATTTCCTTTTTAAATACTTTATTAATGGTAAGTCATGTCAATAAAGAATCTACAAATGTTAGTAACACAGCAGTTAATGTTGAATAGAGTACACTTTACAGTAAGGTTAAATTCCATTAGTAAATGCTTTATTAATGGTAATTAATGTTTAAAAAAGAGTCTACAAATGTGAGTAACACATCAGTTAATGTTGAAATAGTGTACACCTTTCACTAAATCCATTAATAAATACTTATTTGAATGCAAGTAATGATAGTAAAGCGCAGTAAGTTAACCTTACAAAACAGTAAAGCTACTGTATTGGCACTGTTCATAGTTAGTTTATGTTAACTAATGTATTAACAAATTTTGCTGTTAATGTGAATTGATGCATTAGCTCATGTGTCAGTTAACGTTAACAAATATTAACTAATGCTGAACAGAGGTGTTGTTCATGTTAACTAATGCATTAACTAATGGAACCTTATTGTAAAGTGTTACCGAAAGTTCTGTCATCATTTACTCACCCTCATGTAGTTTCAAACCTGTACGACTGTCTTACTGTAACACAAATGGAGATTTAGGCAGAATTACACTTTCGTAGTATGGAAAAAAAGATTTAATGATATAGGAGTAAATGATGACTGTTTTTTTTTTAATTATTATTAATTTGGAGTGTGCTGTTGCTTTACCATGTCTTTTTTTAAGAACCCTGATTCTTTCATTTTCCTTGACACAACCTCGACACTAATTTAGTTCTTTCAGTAACTTCATCAGTCATTTGAGATCACGAGTACCTCATCCTCAAATCCCATAAACACATACTAATGTGACATTTTCATATCTTATGAACCTTTTACTGTAGAGATTGTTCTTTTGGCCTACTCATTGATTTTTTGTTTTCCTCCATCATGTTGTGCAAATGTGCTAAGCTCCTCACCACAAAAGAAAATGAATTCCCTGTCAGTCACCACCACATACTCACTTTGATTCTTTCAAAGTTGGCCATGACAGTTATTCTTTTTGCTTTTAAGAAGCTTGTCCTTTCATGTGTTTTGAATGGGGAATGACAATTAAACGAGTGAGCACGATTTGATCGTTTCTCACCGTAACCTTTCTCTTCTCCCATGACAAATGAGTTTGTCTATTACCTAACCATAAGATTAATAAATGCATCTCGATGGGCCAGCGGTTCTGCTCCATGTGCAATCCGTTATTAATCACTGTCATCCTGTCCCCCGTCAGAGCCCAACTTCGTTTCCTCTTATGACATCGGCAACTTCACCTACTTCTTCTTCCGTGAGAACGCCGTGGAGCATGACTGCGGCAGGACGGTGTTCTCTCGCGCCGCCCGCGTCTGCAAGAACGACATCGGGGGCCGTTTTCTGCTGGAGGACACCTGGACCACCTTTATGAAGGCCAGGCTGAATTGCTCAAGGCCGGGCGAGATTCCCTTCAACTACAATGAACTGCAGGGAACCTTTTTCCTGCCTGAGCTTGAGCTCCTCTATGGCATTTTCACCACTAATGTGTGAGTAATGTACGGTTTGATCACAACAGTTTTGAAGATATCTGCTGTTATCTTCAAGGTTTCAAACCACAGAAGTCATCTTATAACCCATTATTTTCAGCAGGACTTCAATTTTGTGATGTGCATTGTCAGCAAAAGGTTAATAATTGCCTGTGTGTGTGAGGTAAAAGGAATCACTATGATTTTAACTATTTACTATTTCATTTTTTGCCTACCTACTGTTATCTCTTTGGTAGTGTGAGGTGTGTATCACAGTCAGCAGTGGACAGATCCATTTTTCACATTATGATCCACTATGCTTTAATGATAGTCTATGAAAAAGTGTTGCTTATAATTGTGTGTGTGTGTGTGTTTGTGTGCTGACTGCCTACTTCTGACTGTGTTCTCAGCAACAGCATTGCTGCATCAGCAGTGTGCGCCTTCAATTTAAGCGCTATTACCCAAGTGTTCAGTGGGCCTTTCAAGTACCAGGAGAACTCACGCTCCGCTTGGCTGCCTTACCCCAATCCCAACCCTGACTTCCAGGTAAGCATCCAGCAAATGACAGTCACTTTTACGGGCAGTATGCATTCGCTCCATCTGCTTTAAGAGTTAAGTGGCACTTTCCACAAATAGGGTACAGAATAGGGCCTGAAACTCTCAAATGGTCAATGAAAGAAGGTGCTTAACCTTCAGAGAATGTTGACTGTCATCCTCATCACAGAGTTTTATTTTCGGTTAGATTAGTTCAACCCTGTTAACAAAAGTAGGGAGCTTGATTTTCGTTCTATTAAATAAAAATAAAAAAAACTCCCAGTTTACATTTGATATGAATTAAAAAAAGTTGACCAAGGTCTAGGCTTACTGAGGAAATTGAAGAGTTTTAATATTGAAAAGGAAATGCTGATAGTTGTGTATGACTAATTGAATCTGTGCTCAATTTTTACAAAATGCAAAAGCGGACTCTTAAGGATTGTAAGCATGGCTTGTAACATTGTTGGTGAGAAACAAGTACCTCTGTGCGATCTTTACACTGTGGCAGTAAAAAGGAAAGCCTCCTTAGGTACTTCCATTTTGTAGGCGGTAATGTATCTTTGGTGAAAAAAGATCATGTTTAAGAAGACCTTTATTCCAGCTGCCATTGGTATTTTAAATAGGATTTTTTTATAAGAGTGTGATGTGTACTAACCCACAAAATGAATTCCTATGCGCATTCACATCTGTCAAATGCTCATTGAACGCTTACAGACCCTATAAACGTGTTCTCAACCTGCCTCAACCCTCACAGGATGGTTTATTACAGGTGGCAGGAGAACAGTCCAATGATCTTAAATGCACTAAATATATGCTCAGTGCCAAACCAGAGAGCTATGTGCAGTTATTATAGAGATTGGCTTTAGGGTGATGATACACTGGGCAACTTTTTGAGCAATGTTTCCATGCGATGTTGCTTTGGCACTTTCCCATTGAGAATGGGCAACACATTTATATCTGGATCATTTAGATCAGGCCCTGTGGTTCACCTTGTTGCCCGTTGACGGCAACATTGCTCAGCAACATTTGCAGGACAAGAGGTCGCGTTAATCGAATATTTTCCGTCATAGTTTTCACAAAAATATTAAGCAACACAACTGTTTTCAACATTGATAATGATAAATGTTTCTTGAGCAGCAGGTCAGCATATTAGAGTGATTTCTGTAGGATCATGTGACACTGAAGATTGGAATGATGATGCTGAAAATACAGCTTTGATATCACAGGAATAAATTATGTCTTAAAGAAGAACACAGTTGTATTAAATTGTAGTAATATGCACAATAATATTTTTTAAAGAGTAACTAAACCCTAAACCAACTTTTTTTAGTTAATGATCTGTAAGAATGGATCTTTATTAATGCCAGTCATTGATTCAAGTAACTTTTTTGACATTTGTGTATGAAGTGTTTTATTTTTACAATATATGGTGTAAAAACGTCTTAGTGCTGCCCTCTTCAGGTTGAACGGTGGCTACTGCAGTTGAATTTTCCTATTGGATGTTCCACACTTCGTGAAGTACCCAGGTTTCAGCTCACCATGCTCTTGGTACGAGTGGCAGTATAAAAACCAGCTTCATTCGTCAAAACCACTGTAGCGAGTCAGGAGTAGGAATTGCGAGTATTGAAAACGATCAGGATAGAGTGTTTTAGCATCTATTTCGTCCCCTCTATCTGGGGTCTGCCCACTTTTTCAGCATTTTTCAAATATTGCCAATGGGTGGAGTCAAGCTCTGACCAGGGGTTTAGTTACCCTTTAAATGTATTTTTGTAGTAGCCTTGGTGAGCATAAGAGACTTCTTTCAAAAACGTTAAATAAGAACGGACCAAATGCTGATTTTGTAATTTTCTAAATGGCTTAATATTACATTTTTGGTCATTCAAATTAGTTAATAATATAAATTGTTTACATGATTTTGAAAATGTTTTAAATATGGCTTTAACAGATTATGTTAAATCATGACAATTTTAATTGTTTAGAACAATTGAGGATTTATAATAGTTTGGGTGGATACTTTATATTTTAAAAACTACCTACATTTCATTCTAGGTTAATACTAATAAAAAAATGTGGTATTTGTTTCTCTACTGATAAATAGAAGTATATTTGTGAAGAGTGCCAGGTCTTTTTTCTGTTGGCAACACTCCAGCAGTAAACAACCAAAAGAATAATTGACTTTCTCACCTCAAATAGCACCTATGCGCGCCCAATTAAAACGAGATGGTGACTGATGTTTTGGATTTTATTGCCTCATGTTTTCACCTGATTATTCTCAGGAAGAAAAAAATAATAATATGTGAGGTGAATTAAATTAAAAACAGTCCAATTATCCAAAGCTCACAAACATGAATCTGATAATATCGATGATTGCGAAGAGGAGACGGTTCGTGCCGCGGTTCCTCAAGTCTCCCTCAGAAATTCATTTGCCTCCATTTGCATGTTTTTGTAATGCTCACGGATTTATTAATAAAGTTGCCAGCCCTGCTTGAGACATTTTTGGCAGGACAATTGCAATGATAAGAACTAAAAAAGGCTGTAGTCATCTCCTGTGGAGTATTGGCAACCTATATTGCATAAAGTTTTAAGACTCTTCAGAAATCTAAAGTCATGGTCAGTGATCAGCAGGAATGTATCCACGTCTAAGGTATTAACCTTAAATTGCTGGCAATTGCTTGATAGTAAGAGAGTTAATCTAGGGCAGTTAAATGTGTTTTAAATCAGCTCGAGATCCATGACCAGGCCCAGAGACTTTTTATTTAGGTCTCCTTTGCTAAATTTGGGTGAAATTCTCCGGAATGAATTTAAACACTGTAAATTGTTTGGAAACCTGTTCGATTATACAGTATGCTTCACCTTTAATAACAAACACACAGGGCCAGATGCTCTGAACGACGTGTTCAAATTTCCTCAAATCTTCAGAGCTTTTCTGTGGAATGGGGTGCAGATTATATGTGGGCCTTGTAATGACCCCATTAAAATGACTTGACTACCATATCTAAACCATTTAAAAACTGTCTGATCAGCATGGACTTCTTTTTTGGATCAGCTGAATCAGACTTTCGTCTAGCTTATTGAAGCCGATCTCTGTGACCTGATAACTAAGTTTTTCAAGTCCATGTAGGAAGTATTTTAAAAGTATTTTACTTTATTCTTTTTCCCTTTGAACCACAAGGATTCGTACAGGAGTTCCACTTTATCTAGCTTGCTGTGACATCTTCATCAAGCATTTGTACATGTTGTTAAAGCCAGATTTATGAGCTTCAAATTTATGGCTTCCAGCGTTGATGGAAAATAGCTTGCTGTGTATTCTGTTCCTGAAAGACCAACATGCACCCCATTTGAGTAGAATTACGTCTGCGTTGATCTCCAGCTGATTGATGTTGATTATATGTGATCGGGGAGAGAGTGCAGATTTTGTGAGGCCAGCTAATTTGTTTCTTCAAAAAAGATCTCATTCGGGGTGGAAAACAGTAATTTAGGGGAAACAACTGCACTTTCCTAAATCCTTTCCTATAGGAAATTATAATGATTTCATACAACAAGCAACTTCAATCTGTGCTTGTTATTTGGGTTCTTCAGATCAACAGCTTTTAGTGAATTGCTTTTCCCCGCAGACTGTTAATCCTATTTTTTTCTCATCATCTGTATCTCCCTGTTTGTATCTCTCTGGTTCTTTCTCAGTGTGGCACTATAGATTACGGCTCCTATGTGAACTTAACGGAGAGGAATTTGCAGGACGCCCAGAAGTTCATTCTGATGCATGAGGTGGTGCAGCCTGTCGTTCCTGTGCCGTACTTTATGGAGGACAATGTGCGCTTCTCCCATGTGGCCGTGGATGTAGTGCAGGGCAAAGATATGCTCTACCACATCATCTATCTAGCAACAGGTATAGTACCACGTCACATCTGCATTGAAAGAAGGAGGTCTGTAAGTAGTATTTACATTTAATATAGTCTAAAATAAGCACCACATTAGATATACCTCACTGATGAAGGTTAATGGAGTTGCAGAATAAGATGCTCTACTAATAGTATACTGCTTGCTGCAGAATTGCTAATGTAGTCCATTAGTTGTGGCTAATAGGAACCAATTTGGAATAAATGTTTTGCAAACATATAAGAGTTATTTTCTGAGTAATCTAATTAGTAAAGAAGCTTGTTTCCCAAAATTCAAAAATAACTTTTAAGGTAATGTTCAAAAATAAAGTCACAATCGTGAGGAGGTGATGATGGCAAAGCTGAAATTACAGTAGCCAAAATACGTAATATAGCCAATGTGTATATATACAGTATGTATATATATATATATATATATATATATATATATATATATATATATATATATATATATATATATATATTAGTGTTATACTAGTATTATATATTAGTTACCATATATATATATATATATATATATATATATATATATATATTAGTGCTGTCAATGAATCATGATTATCAAACATTAAAGTTTTGTTTAATGTTTTTGTTTATATATATACAGTGCATCTAGATAGCAAATGACATTAAATTACATTTTATATATATATATATATATATATATATATATTAGTGTTATACTAGTATAATATATTAGTTACCATATATATATATATATATATATATATATATATATATATATATATGAAGAGTTCAGATGCAAAAGCCTCTAAGTGCCATTTGAAATTTTCTTCTTTAATGATGATTTTTATCAAACTTGTATATTTAAGTTCAGTAATTTCACTTAAATAACAATTAATAGGTAATCTTCATTGCTATTTAAGTGAAATTACTGAACTTAAATATACAAGCTTGATAAAAATTATCATTCTAGAAGAAAATTTCAAATGGCACTTAGAGGCTTTTGCATCTGAACTCTTCATATATATATATATATATATATTAGTGCTGTCAAATCAGTAAATCATGATTATCAAACATTAAAGTTTTGTTTACATGTATGTGTGTATATACCGTTATTAGTATGTGTGTGTCTGTGTATTCATGTGTATACTGTATATAGACACACACTGTCTATACAGTATATATATATATATATATATATATATATATATATATATATATATATACAGGATATAAAATGGCTGCTGAAATTTCAGATTTGTTGTCACATGAATAAATTACATTTTAAGATATATTAAAATACAAAAAAAATATAAAAAGTATTTAAAAGTATTTTGTATTTAAAAAAATACAAAAAGCTATATTACTGTTTTATTGTATTTTTAATTTAAAAAAATGCAGTGTTGGTCAGCATAAGGGACTTTCAAAACCATTTAAAAAATCTTACCGACCACAAACATAGATAAGCCAGTTTTTCAATTTACAAATAAGAATATGAATTGTGGATAGTTAAAAGAACAAATCTAAGCCAAAAAAAAAAAATCTGAAATAACATTAAAACTTGAAATAAGTAGTCAGAAAATCCCAGGTGGCCGACTTCTCATTAAACCCAGCTTATTAGAATGGTACTTTTACCATAAAAACTTTGTTGTGTGAAGTCTTCTTCATTGCCATAAGGAAGGCACGGGGGAAAACTGACTCTAATAATTGCCAGTCCACTTGAATCAATGGTCTTTGAAGCAAGCAACAGTTGGTCACCAGGCTGAATAAAGGCATTCGACACATAGCAGTGATGAAACATCAAAGGCAGCATGTGCTTACATAAGGAAAAAATGTTCTATACGCTATCCAGATGCACACCAGAGCCTGTCTGCTCTGGCCTGCGCACTGCTGAAGTACACTGAACAGCCAGTTACCTTTCAACAGAAATTAAATTACAGTGAGACACTTGTTGTTAAAGAACTGTGTCAGATAAACGCTTGTTAAACGAAAGAACACACTTGTTAAATTGTACAACATAAACACACAAGACAGTCAGGGTTTAAAAGCTGTTTGGTAATTGGGCAAGCAGCGCGTCTTTGATTTTATTTCTGGAATACACCGACTGTTTCCGATTATTGGCAGGAGTCAAAGCCTCATGCTGATTCAACAGCACTTACATTGTCTGTCTAGTCTGGCAATGAGGGAATAAAGGAATGTTATTGGAAAAAAAAGAAAAAAAAAGGAATCATTCACCCCCCAAAAAATGTCATTGTCAAAATGTCATGTCATTTCAAACCTGTGTGACTTTATTCCTTTGTGGAACAAAAAAAAAAGGAATTTTTTAATGGCCTTTTTTTTCATGTTTCTATTTTTAAAAGTGGCACATTTGGCTCATGTCTCCTGAAGGGACATGGTGATGGAAAAAATGTGAAGGGAGGAAAAAATTGCATCCCAATGCTTTTGCGTTCTCTCACAAATGTTTTGCGTTCCTTCGAGAAACTTTGCGTTCTTTGCGAACTCAAAACAAAAGTTATATTATATTATGTTATATTATATTATATTATATTATATTATATTATATTATATTATATTATATTATATTATATTATATTATATTATATTATATTATATTATATTATATACATATTTTTTTCCTATCTCATATTTTTTTCCATCACCATTTTCGGGGCTCCTGACATATTCCAAGTCTTCTAGAACTCAAAAACGTTTGTGAATGTTCAAAAGAAAGATTTAACAAATTGGACATCGCTACTTCTCTGTTGAACACATCATACATATTTGTTAAACACATATTTATTCATATTATTACATAGTAAACATTAGTACAACTTCAACTTAACCTTATTTATATCAGTTAATTGTCAAAGCACATTTCTAATTTTCATTCAAGTTAAGTTTTTTCATGTAGTATCTGTATTTTGTTTTATTTCAGCTTTATTTTTTATTTTTATTCTAAAAAAATGCTTTATAAATATATATATATATATATATATATATATATACAGTATATGTATATAATGTATTAAAATAATAAATAGTAGTTTTAGTTTCTCACGTAAACCTCAGAAATGACTTAAAAACTTCAAAAGTCTTGAAAATATTGCGCACACATTTATGGATCGCTTTTATGATATGTAAATGGTGATTCTTGCTACCTTAAATAATGTAATTGTTTGGAAAATAGCATCCGCCACTGTTCTTCAAAATCTCTCATTTTGTGTTCTGTGAAAGAAAGTCATACACATTTGGAACTAAATGAGGATGAATAGATGATGAGAGAGTTTTTATTTCTGCGTAAATTCATTATTTAAAGCTTAAAATCTCTGTCATCTGTCATGGACTTCCGAATAAAGACGTGCACTCAAGATCAAAATATTTCAAAGTTGCTATGAGAGAAATCCTCTGGTATGTATGGCAACTACTCCTTTATGCGCCATATTTATATTGTTAGCCTAAATTCAATTTATGTCAGACAATAATAGCTTGAAGCGTGAGGAACGTAGCTGGAATTTTACACAGTTGAATGAAATGAAATAAAGCACTGAACCCTGTTTTGACAAGGTCAAAAACCTAATCAGAAGCTCTTGTAGTATCTAAAAGTTAATTGGCCCACACTTCTATAAAATATCTGACAGACAGCTATGGTGTGAACAGAAGAGTAACAACAACTACTCCAAGGATAAAATAGATATTATATAGCTTATTGAACCAAATCAGGTCAGTCTTTGTGACATTATGAGCCCAAAGAACGTCCTCTGTGGAACACATGCTCCGGAGAGGGATTCAGCCGATAATTCTGTCCTTCTTTTGACTGCACAAAAGCCACCCTTTGGAGAAGATAATGAATCTTCTCTGGAGAGTAGTCCGCCCTGCTTGCCCTTTCTGATCCAAATAGCACATCCATATTTAAGTTGACAGCCCAGGTGGCAGACTAGCTCTTTATAGAATTTCCATGTGATTGAAGAGATCTGAGGTCATTCTCCACTCCTGCTTCTCTGACATCATTTCCTTCCAATCTCACCAGTCATCAAAGATGCCCCACTTGATCACCTAAACTCTTACCTTCTCCCTTTAAAGTCTAACAGACTTGTTCTCGAATTCCTCTTTCTAGATTACGGCACCATTAAGAAGGTCCTCTCTCCACTGAACCAGACCATGGGCAGCTGTTTGCTGGATGAGATTGAGCTTTTCCCTCAGAAGAAGAGGCAGCCAATCCGCAGCCTGCTCATTCTCCACAGCCGCAGTGAGCTATTTGTTGGAGTCAGAGAACAGGTCATCAAAATCCCCCTGATGCGCTGCAACTTCCACAAATCTAGAGAGTAAGTACTGAAACTACTCAGCTGGCTGATGTGCAGCATCTCAAGGTGGAAATTCATAACTACTTTCTTAAAGAAAACAGCTCACCCAAAATGAAAATGTCTATGTATTTCAAAAACGGACCTTTTTATCTTTGGAACGAAAAATGAGTTGTTTCTTGCAAATACAATAATTGAATGGTGATCAGTGCTCCCCGGCACATTTTTCACATGAATTTAGATGACTTATGCCTGGTTCAGATTACACGATTTTTTTTGTCTGTTACGATAGTCACTGTGTCAGATTACGTGATTTTGACTTCTAAAATCTTGTCGTGTCCTGGACAAGACACATGTCAGACTACACTTTGCTTCCTGACCAGTCATGGCATGCCGTCTTTAACGGTGCGCGTGATGTCATCGAGAAGGCAAAACTAGTAGCGAGTGACTTCCGCAAACGAACGTAAACAAACAATGGATGAAGCGGTGAGTGTTGTATTGGCTGTCCCGTTTTCAGGAAAAAAAAGAAAAAGAGAAAGAAAACCCGACAATGGACACATTCCTGGATTGCTCGAAGAGGACAGTATGGGCTGTCAATCCTCCAAAGAGAACTTGAGGTAAAATATTGTTTTCTTATTTTTACTTTTAGTTTTAACGTTAGCATCATCGTCTCTCTTTCGTTTCGCTATTTTTGAAAGTTGTGTACGGAAAAGCTTGTGCTCCTATTGGTCAACCTCATACATGTGATGGAACCGTCGTGGACGACCGTTAAAAAAATTAAACATGCTAGTCTTTTTGTCGTGATGTCGTGAAGCATCGCAGACGCGACGTAGGTTGTCGCCCACTATGACACACTATACGAGATGATACGATCTAATCTTGCGTCCCGACGACCGTTGCCATTTACGAATCCCCACGACACCCTACGTCAAACGGATCGTGCCAAAATTGGGCTAAAATCGTGTAATCTGAACCAGGCATTGGAGTATAGTCAACAAGTCATATGGAATATTTGGATGTTTGTTTGTTTTTTGTCCTTTTTGGAGCTTGACATATCCTACCACTTTGATTATACCATTTCATAAAAAAAAAAAAACATATTAACTTTCCGCACCAGACACAACTTTTCTTTTCTGTGCACTTTACAATGTGGACGATAAAGGGATACTCCACCATTTTTTCATATTAAACTATATTATTCCCTTAACTAAAACGAGTTGATGCATACCGATCGCACTTAACTAGCCCATTTCATTCAATATGGGCCAAGCAGAGAAGCGACCAAACACCTCCACGTTTTCCCTATTTAAATACAGTTACACGAGTAGTGTAACTCGACCTAGGATGGTGACACAAAATAAAACGTTGCGCTTTTCTAAGCGTGTAAAACGGATAACTATATTGTATGGCGGAATACCACAGGAAGTGCTTGGGAGCAGGAAGTGCTTTTCGTCTAAAAAGTCCTCTCCCCCTCTCACTCTCCGGAGTGATGATATTACTGCGCCGAGTCTATAGATAAATATGCGTTGATTCGAAGTGCTCCCAAGCACTTCCTGTGGTATTCCGCCATACAATATAGTTATCCACTTTACACGCTTAGATAAGCGCAACGTTTTATTTTGTGTCACCGTCCTAGGTCGAGTTACACTACTCATGTAACTGTATTTAAATAGGGAAAACGTGGAGGTGTTTAGTCGCTTCTCAGCTTGGCCCATATTGAATGAACTGGGCTAGTTAAGTGCTATCAAAGTGTCTCGCGCCAGAGCGATTGAGTGCACGCACTGAGATGACAGAGGTATGCATCAACTCGTCTTAGTTAAGGGATCTAATCCAATCTATTCACAAAGAGTAAAACCGAGTCCCAGCCTACGTTGTAGCTGACTATTTTGTTACACCCTTGATTTTTTTGTTGGTAATTCTTTTCAATAAGATTCTATTTGTTGGCTTTAGTTGATGCATTAGTAATCTTGAACTAACAACAGACAATTTTTACAGCATTGAATCATTTAGGTTGATACCTTAATGATATGTAATTATCCTAATGTTTTAATTGTTAATTGTTCATTCATAACCAATGGTAATTTATGAAATTATATAGAAATGAATATGATCCTAAATTAATAAATGCCTTAAAAGTATTTCTCATTGTTTTACTCATTAAAACAAGGCATTAAAGTTAATAGCTAATGCATTAAACCTAAACTGAACTTTATTGTTATGTGTTACCTGTTCATTTCCCTTGCAAATGCCACATTTTATTTCAGAAGTTAAATGCAGATGCCATCTCATGATGGCTTTTAATAATAACAACATTTTGATTCCTGGCAAGATAAATCATACTAATCTTACCAGGGTGTACATGCCTGCAACTTAATTTTACATTACACCAGAATAATCGTAATCTCACTAAGATCTTCTGCCAGAGGGCAGCAAAGAACAATCACCATGTTTGACATTGTGCCTCCAGGCCTTCATATCAAGAGCACTTCTCTAATCTTTGCTCATAAGGGGAGATGGCAGCCTGTTCATCATCTCTCTCCATTTGCATTCCAATGAAATGCGCTGAGTTATGTGAATGTGAGCTGAGTTTTGCCTGATGTGCTTTTTCTATCCTGTTAAGCGGTTTAAAGATTGGGAGAGATCAATTACTCACACCTCTATGCTTTCTGATACAAAAGAGGAGAGCTTATGCAAACATTTATTTTTTATAATTATCACATGCCACAACTTTTAAAAATGACTGGTTTACTCCACTGACATTTACATTCCTGTGTCACTGTACATCAAACTTTCTATAACTGAATGCTTGGCTATATCTTATGATGTGTATGTAAGCTATTTGGTGTGTCTCAGGGCCGTTCTCTCTTTCTAATGAAAGTCATTACCAAGACTCAAGGGAAATATTGCCAGATTAAGTTATGCCAATGCAAGCTATATTTATAATAAGAAGCATGAGTGCACTTAAACGTGTTTAACTATTTACAAGGATCATATCGTGTGTTTTTATCATTCTATCCACTTTAAAAATTATTCAAGTTTTTGCTCCACTCAGTGTCATAATGTAGTTTACAGCAGTGCTTCCCAGCCCTGTTCCTGGAGGCACACCAACGCTACATATTTTCAAACTCTTCCTAATCGAACGGACCTGATTGGCCTCATCAGCACAAATAGTCGAGACACCCAAGGCCTGAAATAGAAAGGTCAGATAAGGGAGACATCCAAAACTGTGCAGTGTTGGTGTGCCTCCAGGAATAGGAGGAAATACTTTCCAGGACCATCCTTTCTCTGCCTTTTAGAGGTCAACAGGCTGTTTTTTTTTTTTTTTTTTTGATGCTGTGCCTTTAAGATTTAAAGTTCCCCTGGTGTCAATCGTTTGATCCCGTAAAACTCATCTTTGATCACCAAAATGACGTATTTAAACGTTTTCCCGTTTCTTCATGCCTTAAAATAGCTTGAATGAAACTCTACACCATAAATATGCTAATTAGCCTCCAGTCACGCCAGCTCATAGATTCACATTTGGCCAACTTACTGAGGTTAACACCATCAGAAACGCTTTGAACAACTCAGATCATCAGTGGAGAAAGGCATATCCACCTTATTCCTATACGTCCAATGACGCTTTGTGCGAATTATGGGTGTAACTTCCGTTAAAAGAGTAGTTCACTTTTAAAAAAACTTTTGCTGATAATTTACTCACCCCCATGTCATCCAAGATATCCATGTCATCCTTACTTCAGTCGAAAAGCCTGGAGAAAGGCATATCCACCTTATTCCTACGTCCAATGACGCTTTGTGCGAATTATGGGTGTAACTTCCGTTAAAAGAGTAGTTTACTTTTAAAAAAAAACTTTTGCTGATAATTTACTCACCCCCATGTCATCCAAGATATCCATGTCATTCTTTCTTCAGTCGAAAAGAAATTAAGGTTTTTGATGAAAATATTCCAGGATTTTTCTCCATATAATGGACTTTAATGGGAACCAAATGGTTCAAGATCCAAAAGACAGTTTCAGTGCAAACTGTGTAAAGGGCTTTAAACGATTCCAGATGATGAATAAGGGTCTTATCAAGCGAAACGATCGGCTATTTAAAAAAAAAAAACAAAGTTTAAGTTTTATAAGCTCAAATAATACATTTTATAAGCCTTGCTCTGTTCATCGTCTGAACTGTCAGACAATTTAATGTCAATAGATTGTGTTTTTTGACTGGGAAGGAAGTTTTCAATGTTGAAACATACAGTGTGCTTTCATAAAGGAAAATTGGATTTCTCGTTATATGACCTCCTCACTTCTCTTCTTTTGTCTTCTTTCAGTTGATTAATGTTGCCATGAGCTTTAATATCACGGTGAGCATCTGCTTTTTCTCTCTCTCCTTCAGTGCCTGTGTGGGGGCCAGGGATCCTTACTGCGGCTGGGATCTGGTGCTGAAGAAATGCACCACCCTGGAAGAGAGCGTCAGCATGAGCCAATGGGAGCAGAGTATCACACTGTGTCCTGTGAGTATCCAAAATGCACTTCAATCATTCACACAGTGCCAAAGCCAAATGTTGTTGAGGGTTTTTTTCATATCAAGACTCTTGATGCTGATCCAGTCTGTCGTTGAAGAACAGTGACAAATGTGGCTGCTTCAACCGTAACGCCTGTCTTGCAAGATCAACTTTTTTCCCTCTCATAACAGCAAACACCCTTAGACGAGTTTTATAACAATGTTGGGGAAACATTGTTGGTGCTGAGACAATGCAGATCTGACCTTGCTGCTTTTGCAGGAAAACGAACTTTTTATTCCTCTGTACTCAAAAATAAAATTTAAGGCATGTGCACAAAAAAACAAAGCGCAGCACAAATTGCTGATTCTTTTGAGTGGCGTTCTTTGGTAACTTGGTTTCATATTCCCACACTCCTTTTTGTGCTGACGTGTGCCCCTGCCTGAGGCCTCCCAGCCTGTATATCACTCCCAGAATGCTTTGTCCAATTCGTCAGGTCTCTCCCATTTACAGTGGCTCTGAAAATATTTGGACACTTATTCTTCACCTGGTTTCATGTTCTAAAGTTTACATGCAGCCTTCTGTGAGATACCACAGCTCTGAAAACACAATCCACACACACATCTGTAGACACGCATACTGTATACTATATCAGGCATTTTTTTTCTCACAGGGTCTTTAGGTGAGAGACCTTGTAGCTGTAGCTGAGAAATGACATTTTGTGTAATAGCAAGTTGCCTCCCACACTGCCTGGAGAAAACAGCATGGAATTGTTGAACACTCACAGGGAAGTGCAAAAGTGTGGGAGGCTTCACTCTCAGAGTCACTTGAATGCAAGATTTAGTATTGATTTAGTTTCACACATGTTGTTTAAACATATTGGTTGCCCATTTTGAGGTTCAGATTGCCTTTGTTGTAGAAAACAAAAATCAAAAATGTGCCCCAAAAAGGTTAAGCCGTGATGCAGGTTTGAATCTTGCCTGCAAAATATTGGAGAATATCATGATACCAATTTTTTGTGTCATTTTATTTCCCAATAATATTGACTCATACAATACACAAAATGACTGTAATAAACCTATTTTGTTTCATTTAGTTTAGTTCCATTTAGTTTTTGGTTGGACTGTAACTGCCCTTAATATCGTGTTATAAAAGTAAACAAAAAAAATGTGAATTTCTTTAAAAAACATTAAAAAGTAATTAAAAAGTTTGAAAAATGTTTTAGTATTTTTTTTTTTTTTAAAGTTTAAAGCTATGGCATTTTGATGTATTTATGTTTTTAAATGTTAATTTTGTGTCAAGGTTAGTACGTTTCTAAAAGATATGAGATAATTCAACCATCTGTTGACTTATGATATTCAATATGAAATTTGATATATACTATTCATGATTCCAAAAGATAAAATGACTGCAAATGATTGTAAAATAATGCCATTATACTTTGACCTATAATTATCAAAAAACAACCACCACAATTTACTTAGTTAATCAAATGAAATTCAACCATGAGGAATTAATGTTTTTTTTTTGCTTGTATCACTCACACTTATAGCACATCCCACTCATCTGACCTAATCCTTTTGGATCCTAGATAGCAAGGAATCTTGTTTATTTGTCCACGGGGTGTGATTGTGTCCAGGTGTCTGAGGTTGAGTGAAAGGTCTAAAATGACTTCAGTAGCAGAGCACATTATGTCTAGATGGAGATATACTTCATTCACAAAACCCATCTGGAGGCTGACACAGTATGGAAATAAACAAAGAACCACATTTGTTTTCTCTGGGAAAAAAAAGTCAACTCACTGTATCATCCCTGTCTTAAAATTGGCAGAAACCCCATCTATATTTAAAGGAAAAACGAGGCCTTTGAAAATGAGGTTTGTTTTTACTTTTCCACTGCATTGGAAATGTGACTCTCTTATGAGTTCGGTACACAAAGAGCACTAACAATTTCTCTGCACACCGAGGTTCATTTATTCTTCTCTATTCATAATGCGACGACAATCTTTTCCACAGAACTCGTCGTGTCTTATGCGTTAGACAACATTACCTTCTCCTTTTGTTCACAAAATATGTTGTCCTGTATCTGATACCTCGGATGTTAATAACCTGAGTGCAATAACACAATTACATTAGCTATTCATTACTGCATTCTCATATAATGAAAATATTTGTTTATTGTAGAGTGTGTTCATTTTTCAAACAGGAGCCTGTGATATTTTCAGCTATCGCAAACCTAATATGCTGAAAGCAACAGTAATATTTTAGTTTGGATTTATCTAATAACTGGCAAATGTGACCTTATATCTGCACATTCTGCTGTAATAATTCATTTTTGTTTGATTGTTTCTTTTCCCATTTACTATGTATGTGCTTTCTTTCTTTTTTGTGTGTTATATATGTGTGTGTGTGTGTGTGTATATGTCTAGGTGAGGAATGTGACTGTGGATGGTCATTTTGGAGCCTGGTCGGGATGGAAAGCGTGTAGTCATAGCGATGGCGGCAGTGTTGGTTCATGCCAGTGTCGGACTCGAGCCTGTGACAGCCCGAGCCCTCAGTGTGGAGGGCAACCGTGCCAAGGAATCAGTGTTGAGGTGGCAAACTGCTCCAGGTATACATATGTACATACAAAGACTAAAGCACAAACAGGAAGTTACTGGGTTAGTTCACCCAAAAATGAAAATTCTGTCAGTATTTACTCACCCTCATGTTGTTCCAACCCCGTAAGACCTTCGTTCATCTTCGGAACACAAATTAAGATATTTAAGATATTAAGATCGCTCCTTGCTCCAATCTTAAGTTTATCAAACGACGAGAACACTTTTGTGCGCAAAAAAACAACAAAAATAACGACTTTATTTCAACTATTCACTTCCTTCTCCATGAGCCTGTAAGTCAGTTAACGTAGTGTGATTGCGTAGAGCTATGTCACACGTAGGCTCACTATTGGCCGACGCTGGTCATGTGTGTGTGATGCGTGTGACGTACAATAACAGAAGCTTACGCTATTAAACTAGTAACCTAACTCGCGCAGAGGGAGAAATAAACTAATAGTTGAAATAAAGTCGTTATTTTTGTTGTTTTTTTGCGCACAAAAGTGTTCTCGTCGTTTGATAAACTTAAGATTGAGCCCCTGTAGTCACTTGGACTATTTTAACGATGTCTTTAATGACTTTTCGAGGACAGCAAGAGCCAGTCCCTCAAGAAGCCTATGGACTGTATGCAGGAGCGATCTTAATATCTTAAATATCTTAATTTGTGTTCCGAAGATGAACGAAGGTCTTACGGGGTTGGAACAACATGAGGGTGAGTAAATACTGACAGAATTTTCATTTTTGGGTGAACTAACCCTTTAAGCATAACAGATATGGAAGCTTGTTTCCACTTCAAAATAAAAACACCTTGCAACCTTATGTCTCACCATTTTTACTTTATTTAAATTGGCGATTTCATATGACAATTGCGACTTGTAACACACTGTGACTACATTTTTTCAGTTGTGCCTTGATTTTTATTATAATTGTCATTTTGTCATTTCACATTTCTGATTTTGTATCTCTCAATTGCAACTTTGATTTTTGTAATTGCAACTTTATATCTCACAATGGGACTTTTTGTCTTGCGATTACAACTTGAATTCTGGTAATTGTTATTGTAAATGTTACAGATGTAATTTAATATATCACAATTCATATATTGTGACTATCGCATATTTTCGACTTAATATCTCAAATTTACAACTCATCGATGTTGGCCGGAATCGTATCTCCTAAAACTCTACTTTTCAGGAAATGGAAAAACAGTGTATTTTTTAAATAATTAAACTCTGCATTTCAAAATAAATATTTGGGCTTTATATGTGGTCAGACACTTGTAATGTGTCATTAGATTAATAACATTTTACCAAATCAAACTCAAATGGACCTAAGAGGTTTTTGACTAGCGAATATCAGAGAATGTTGGACATGTGTATTGTTTGTCATTAGAACGACCACATCGGAGGCAGAAAGTGCATCACGTTACATTTCATCAACTTACAGGTTATACATTTATTTTAGCTATGTGGGTGCTTGGCTATGTATTCGATGACTGTACTTACTGGACTGGATTAAATTGCAAACAAGCAGAAACGGTCAAACTGTGTGAGACACTTTATTCGTAAATGAGGCGAGTGGGAGTTATGAGGTTTTACTGATGGTTTGGGGATCCTTAAATATTTGTAAAACCCACTGACAGACGTAAAGGGTGACCAACGGTATATGATATATAGAAAAAAACAATTAAATGACAAAATAAGGAGATACAAGGTTTCTGTGACTAACTAACAGTGACTAACTTTGTATCTCATATTTGTTACTTTACCCCCCCCCCCCCGGTTTCACAGAGAAGGCTTAAGCCTAGTCCCAGACTAAAATGCATGTTTGAGCTGTTTTAACTGAAAGCAACTTGCACTGACATATCTTGAAATATCCCAGGGCCATTGTTTTGTCTTGTGATACAACGCAGCGCAAGTTCCCTTGAAAGGAAACCGAAGTTGCTGTGTGATTCTGAGCTAAATTGTTTCATACAACTTTTTTGTTTCCATTTCGCAGTGCTTCATTGTAAACAGGCTTAGAATGGCCTTAACTAGGATCCTCAGTTAACAAATGTATCCATCCTCAGAAACGGGGCATGGACACCATGGACGGCCTGGGCTCCTTGCAGCACTAGCTGCGGGATCGGATTCCAAGTTCGACAGCGTTCCTGTAGCAATCCCACTCCCCGCCATGGAGGACGTGTTTGTGTGGGCCAGAACCGTGAAGAGAGGTAAAGGAAAAGCAAGATAGCTCATTGCATATACAGATTTTTTCATTTTATTTTATTTTTATTTTTATTATTCATTTATTTATTTATTTATTGGGGGGGATTTGATTTACATTCAAAATCCACTTAGCTCAGAAATGTGAGGGGGAACGTGCCTGTTTGAAAGGGCATGGCGCTTCTTTTGTTTGTTCCTTTCATTCTCACCTGCTGCATGTGCAATTGCTGCTGTGATTTCATGGCACTTGACAATAATGAATGATTATAGGCAGCTCATTTCATTTCATGAGCTATAGGCAGCTCATTTCATTGCTTTTTTATTACTCATCTTATTATACAATGTGTATCTGTAGAAAGCTTGTTAGTGCATAACTATCAGCTCACAAACCAAATGTTTGAATGGAGGAGTGAGAGAGGTTCTTCTTTATCTGCCCCATAATTTGCGTGACTGACATCCAATTAAAAATAAACATGCTAAGGCTTGTTAATTACAGGGACTGCGACCACAGACTCAACACACACACTCAAACACTGTACTGTAGGTATGATGCAGCGCCGTCTAATCATGGCAGAATTATGTTTAAACTACGCTGCCCTGAGAATGTGTGAGGTTTCTAAGCAACAGTGCATTGCAGCTGAAAAATTAGACCTGAAGTGGGGGGATGAAGAGAAGACGATAGAGGCGTCTGTTTAAGGCTTCTGTCCATTATGGTTCCTCCATTGAAGGTGCCAACTTTCCCCAACTCTCACTTTTTTCTTCAAACATTTTTATCCCTATTCTCACTTTGAAAACATTATTGTTCTAGTTTTGCTTATCTTGACGAAAGCCTAGTACAAATTAGCATGAAGTTTTAACATCTACTCTCGTGTAATGGAAATCTAAATCCCTGAAACTCAGCGGATCAGGAAATACAAACACGAGGAAGTGGAAATTATCTCTAATATCCAAGTTGTTTCTCCTAGACAGTGGTCATCAACTGGTTTTGTTTCAGGACCCAAGTGGCGACCAACAACATCAACAAATTGTTAAACAAAAGTCAACGAAACAGGACAGATTTGTTCACTTTTTTATAGCATACCATTTAGTTTGATCCTTAAAATCAATTGAAATTAGTAACCTTAAAATGAAAAACATTAAAATATTAAAATATTATAAACATAGCATGAACTGCATAGGCCAAAATATATGCAAAATTATTAACAATTTTGAAAATTCAGTCAGTATTTTTTTATTATATATTTTTTTATAATTCTTTTATTCAGCAAGGATATATTAAAATGGCCAAAAATTACAGTAAAGATTTTTACTGTGTTACAATGTTTTTTTCTTTGAACTTTCTATTAATCAAAGATTCCTCAGAAAATTTTAAGTAGCACAACTGTTTTCAACAGTGAAAATTATAAGAAAAGTTTCTTGAACAATCAGCATATTAAAATAATTTCTGAATACTTAAAAATGCCTAAGTTATGCATGATTAAAAAGTAAATACACTATTTTATTTTACATATACAGAGATATTTTGAAAGTATTGCAAACTGAGCTTGGGTTTGCTAAGATACTAAAGCCTGCAATCTCATTGGAAAATGTTATGGAATTGACCCTAGCTCATTGAAAAAAACAGAATGTCCATTTTAGGAGAAACTTCTCTAAGACAAAGTTGATACCTGTTTATTTAATTTATGTGTTTTGACCTGTGAAAGAGCTAGAGTAACTGCTGAGCAATAACATTTTCGGGACAGAACGTGCATGCAGCTTGCTTTTGAGTCGCCATAGAAACACTGACTTGGGCTTAAAACACAAAGCATATTTTTTTCTGCAGGTGACTGTGAAGCAGAGGATATTTGCCACTTGCATTTTCCATCTCCTGGCCCTCGCTTACACTCTTTATCCAAGGAGCCGGGGCACTTGATGCCCTTAGTTGTCTAAACATAAAGACTGTGAATAATCAGCAGAAAAAGTTCTGGTGCAAGCTTTGAGTTTGGATCCAGTCTAGCTAGTCTATAAGCCCTTGCAAGTTTTTCACACCACCCATCCACTTTAATACAACACCTCGGCCACCCCAACGGTGCATAATGGCTGTGAAAACATATATCCAGGGAGCGCGTCATGCCCTCAGTTTTCATTTAAGGTTGAAGGGAGCTGAATTAGCTCAGATGTGCTTTGTCATTCCCTTTAGCTGGACGCTGCTTTGGACCGAAATAAGAAAGCAACATTCCTGTTTTTGTTTCCACTTGGAGTGCTGCAAATTCTTTATAGTTTGGGGTCTTTTATCTGATATTGAAAGAAGCTTGGATTCATTTGTTAGTACTGTGGGGAACTTTTTTCTTTGTGTCCTGCTCAGCCAATGGGCATCTGTTCAGATTTATTCAGCTCATATGTACAGTCACACTTTATTCCCTGTTCGCCGGACTGCTGCCAGATGGCAAAGTCTTCAGCACACCGCTCCACTGTGGCTCGGTCACCATGAGATGTCCTCCATGAGGGATAGAGAGAGGGAGTTAAAGTAAAATGAAAGTAATAGGATTAGTTAAAGTAATACTAATGTCAAATATGTATATTCTATCATCATTTACTCATTCTGACTTTTCATGAATCTGATATCACCACTTCTCTAATGAATTCCCATGACTGATTGGTTTTTGTAAAATGATCTCAGAAATCATTTTTTTACAGTTTCAGGTCATGCAAACTGAGAACTTATAGGTCCCAGAAAGTGGCCCGGTCCATAATTCATCCCTCATCCAAACTCATATATCTATCCCGGCACTTGGTGTCTGTAAACGCAGAACCAGCAACTTCCATCCATTTGTGCTCAGAAACTCTCCAAAACAAGACAGAACGCCTGAAGGCAATACTTTGTTCTGCCTGAAATCCATTTGATAAATGAATGTATTTTTTTTTTACAGGCTCCCTCATTCTTTTCATACACCATCTCAAATGTGCTATTAATTACCACTTTTTTCTTTTTCTTTTGATCGTTTGTTTCTTTTTCCTTATTTTCTGCCAGAGCAGGGGCAAACTTGTTAAACTTAGCAAATCCGATTTGAATGAACACTATTTGCATATGCAAATTGGCAGTGGGTTTCCTTTGGCTATAAATCTTTCTTATATGAATGTCTCAACTTTTTTATCGCCCGCGCTACATCATTCACAACAAGTTGCTGGGATCAATCAGGGACGTGTACTCCTTCCTATTTTCAAATGCTTTTTCTTTCTCTTATTTGAATCTGAATATTGTCTTATTTCCTAATTTGCACATATGCACAGATCATCAGACATCTTTGTTGAAGAACGCGGTTGCACTTTTAATAAGGTGAAATCTACAACTAGCATAATTTACATTGAAAGGAGGTGTTTTGTAGTGAAAAGAATGACAATGACTCAATGTAAGTAGTCTTAAGTAGATCTCTATGCACAGTCTGTCTATAAGCCATTTGTTCTTCATCCAAGTGCTAAATCCCCACTACATTCTCGAGATTGGTAGTGATGTATGATTTGCTACTTGTTTGGATGCTGTCAGTGCTGACCGCAAATAAAATGTAATTTAATTGGATGTCATGTCTTGACATTTTATGGCATTTTCCGTGTTATAAAAACATGCTTGGTTTTAATATTATTTTAAGGTGGGGTAGGTTTAATTTCAATTAAATGAACAGCATAAATCGTATATGCCCTTGTTGGAAGTCTAATCTTGACATTAATTGTAAACCGGTTCTTCAAATCTGATCAACAAGAATGTATATAATGCTGTAAGGTTTGCTGTTTTCTGATTTCTGTTTAAACAATGCAATATTTTCATTCCGATTTTCATGAATGTCTGAAATGTTCATGAATGTTTTTTTTAAATAATGCACAATGCACAGAACAACATCTCTACTCATTTTTTTAAGGCATCACTGGCTCAGGATGTTTGAGGTCATTTTGTTCTGATTATGACCATTTCTTCAAAAGGATGCTGGCTTCATTTATAATTTGCTTCCTTTCAAAGATCCACTGATTGCAGTGAGACCACATGAGAGCTGGAACGATTGACTGTGTGTGTCCAATCATCATGCTTTATACCAATTACAACGACCTTTCAATTACAACTCCTTGTTCAACCCACGTGTCTGGGTTTGCAAGTGGACAGACGGGCCCAAAAAACCTCCTCTCGCTCTGCCTGCAGACCTCATTTAGATAAGACACAGGCCCATCATTGCTCATTACAAATCTAGGCATTTCCTGCTCTTGGAGACCTACACATCTGCTAGCCAGTCATTATTGCATGTTTGCATTTCCTACATGTTGAATTAAACATTTTTTTCTTGATTCCTTGTAAACCTCTGATGCATTTTATTTCGATAATCAACTTTAGACATACTGTACTAACTATAGCAACTATATATCATTAACTACTGTAATGCCCATTCATTTGCAACTACTGTATATATCAACTAACTCAGAGTATGTTAGCAGATAATGATCAGACAGTCTACTAATACTATAATCACTGATAGTTGACATGCAGTTCCAAAGTTACACAAAAGATTGGAAATTGTTATTTTAAACTAAAACTATTTGTGATCTAATTGTTTGTGCGTCAGAGGATTCATATTTTAGCATCAAGGCCAAGGATCTAATAGTTGAAGATTGGAAATTGTTGATTTGAAGTAAAAGTATTTGTGATCTAATAGTTTGTGCGTCAGAGGATTCATATTTCGAAATCAAGGCCTTTGTTTTTATACATTATCAGAATGGGTGAAAAACTGGGAGATGGGTCTGTGGAAAAAAACTTTATTTGCATTTTGAGATGTTTGTTTTAATCTTTCTTAGATATTGCAACGAGCACCTGCCCTGCCCCCCGCATGTCTATTGGTCAGCATGGTCTCCATGGGAACGCTGCACAGTTCCATGTGGCGGTGGGATCCAGTCGCGACGACGAACATGCGAGAATGGAAACGAATGCCCTGGATGCAGCTTTGTATGTCACATTCATTTTACTTCTTAGCTTGTTTATGAGACCTTGATCTGAGCACCTCAGGAAATGGAAAGTGTGTTTGGTGCTTATAAATAGGTTCCATTGCTACAATATTACAAGAACTAAGAGTATAAGCATCATGGACTACCCTAACCCTATGGTGCGCAGAATATCTTAATTATCAGACAGCAACATAGTCTTGGCCCAGATCCGGCCCATATCTGGGCCGTGTGGAATCCTAGTCTACCAGATGTGGGCCAGATTTGGGCCAACACTATGTTGCTGAGGCAAAAAATGTCTAAAACAGTGCACAAGTTGCACCTATTGCAAGTTTTTTTTCAATGGAGAACTATATCTACACCAACACTACTATTCAGAAGTTTGGGGTTAAACTTTAGTGACAGAAATTAACACAAGGATGCATTCAATTGCTTAAAAGTGACAGTAAATACTTACATTGTTGTGAAAATATATTTTTTCATAATTATTGTTCTTATCTAAAAAAATGTATCATGGTTTCCACAAACATTTGAAGTAGCACAACTGTTTTCAACATAATGATAATAAGAAGAAATGTCTCTCAAGCTCCAAATTAGCATATTCAAATGATTTCTGAAGGACCATGTGACCAGTTAAGGTGCTGAATTTTCAGCTTTGTTATCAGAGGAATAAATAATATTTGTATTTTTATTTTAAATTGTAATAATTTTTTCACAATATTATTGTATTTTTGATGAATGCAGGCGTGGTGAGCATAAAATACACTTTTCAAAACTTTCTTACCATCCCCGAACCTTTGAGCAGTATAGTACATGCACTAGTCAAGAGCATCTTACAATCCTAAAATACATATCCTCCTTTGGAAAGCTGGGAGGAACTTGTCTTGTGTGTTAGCCTTGTTAGAGCAAGCTGGGATTTTCCAGGCAAGCTGTGATATTCTTACTCCACTTTTAAACCAGTCACTCTCTCACTGCTAGTTTAGAATAAGTCCTGCTCACGTGACCACATTTCTCTTTCCATGCCATTCGTGGAAGTGGTTTGAATGATTTAAAGAATCTGGCACAGCTTTGAATACTTCATGTTCTATTTAAACTGTTTTATGAGGAATATTAACATCTGTCCAGTTAAAGAAATCAAGGCCGTCAACCTTTTTACGATCTTCGCCACTTGATCAATGGCACTATAAGAGAAAGTTCAGACGTTCCTGTGAATCTAAATGGCAAAGCTCTGTCATTTTAGCCTCAAGGTCAGCTGCCTCAGATCCGTCACCATGTAGACGACACCAAACACACCAAAGCATCATAGGAATGCCACAGAGCGTTCATGTTGATGTATATAATTATGTATGTGTGTGGGTACCAGGGTGGTGCGTTGCCTGATTTGGATTTTTGTGCTATTTTTGTGCCCTGTGAACACGAAGTTACATATCTGTTGAGCTGCTGATCTACTCAAAGAGGTAATACTGAGAACAGATGCTTTAAAAAGTAAGCTTCGTATTATTTTCTTTTACTGATGATTGCCAGACTTTGGCATGGGCCATACGTGCAAACAGCTGTTAATCGTTTTATGAAAAATGTCCCTTTGAAATACTAGTTGGTGGTTGTTTTGTCAGACACAATAAAAACATGATGTGGCTGAATAGCTGGTAATTGTACGCGGAGATCGTTTGTCACCTTGGTTGTAACCTCTCTCTAATGATAGTGATAAAGCTCTCAAGAATGTTGCCAGATGTCAGAGTAGACAGAAAATTAATAACGAGTACCTGGAAACCCTTAATTGGTTGTCTGTTTGTGAGATCCTTCATATGTTCAGTGTAATTATGCTCTGATAATAAGACTCAGATATTACCATCACTTTGTCTTAGGGCAAGTGTATTTTCAGAATCAGCACAGCTGAAATCTGTGACAGGCTTGAATCTGTGAAGTGCACTGTTCAGTGTAAGGATTTACTTTTTTTCTCCCTTTCTTAGTGTTAATTAGGAAAGTAATGGAAAAAAAGAAGAAGGTGTCTTCTACCAAAAATATACTCTTCTCAAAGTGTACATACTGTAATGTCAGCCAACACATTTCAAGTATAAACAATACTACTTTTTTTCTTCTATCCACTTAGAAGAAAACCCACTAGCGCCAATTTATGCATTCAAACGAAGGATATCCCAAACTGGCGATTATCTCAAAATGCCCACCTTGAAAAGTATCAATGGAAACGTAGTCGGTAATGGCTTAAAGTGAACATAAACCGTAGAGAAAGACAACGCATGTGTATCAGTATATTGGATCTGTGCAGCCTAACATTCCTGCTGCTGTCACTTTTTAATATTAATCAAACCAAGACAAATAACTGAATACGTTTTTTTGTAATTTTAATAAGGATTAACCTTTATTAAATTTGTACAGTGAAGATTATATGCAGTGTTGTTTGTAAATTTGATTACTTTTATTCAATTTCTGTACCTGAAAAACTTGAAAATCACTCATTATTTAATATGAATCTTTGTAGTATTGTATTTATTTATTTTTTGCTATTGCTTGAAGTTTGTTCTTGTTCTCCAAGGCCTCTTTTTGGATGGTTTGTCCAAATAGTATGGTCATTTGTGCAATTATTCTGATTCAGTCATTCAAAATGCACTCAAAATGCACTGTATAATAGATTGCACAAGCAAAAAAGTATTTTATTTCTTATCAAGGCCGTTGTGTACCTTGTGTGCGAGTGTGTAGTTCAGAAGTTTTATTTCTTGTGATCACATTTGGACGGTCCTCCGAGAGTTCTTGAGTTTATTAATTTCTTCTGAATATATTTCAAACTACTACATAAAACCATCCACGACCCATAAAATTTCTGCAACCCATTTCTCTACGGTGACTGTGCAGCGTGGGTATTAATGTGGTCGTAGAGAGACAAGTTTTCTCCAGGGAGTTTGAACATTCCCAAATGACAGCATTTTTTATTACACCCCCTGACTAAGTGTATCGTGCTCCGTAGTCTTGCCTGACTGATTGTGTGCTTTTCTGTACTAATAATCGAGACTATTTGTCTTGATGGTCCATTGTGGAACAGCCAGCTGACGTGTCTCTGGTAATGAATGCAATCAACGACACCTGTAATGGATTGAAGTCTGTTGTTTTCAGAAAAAAAAATCTATCTCTGTGGAGTCGGGGGGCATATAGTGTCAAAGTTGGGAGCCGAAGAATGGCCAATTACGTTTCAACACACACATACTTGCTGATACGCTGCATTTTTTTTGTGTGTGTGGACACAAAGGATTGAGGATTGTGTGTGTGTGCAAAGTGGATGTAATGATGTTAGAAAGCTCCAGAGAGCACGGGTGGGATTACTCATTAGTCAGCAGATGTCTAGAGACTGAACGGGCACTGGCAGGGCTTCATATAGGGCATTCCCTTAATCCCTGCCTCCACTACCCATAATGCATTAGTGACGGATGAGAACTGTATGCAATACAGTAATTCTGAGGATGAAAAATATACTTGGGGAGTGCGAAGTCTGAAAAAGATGGAGAGAGAAGGGGGATAATGAATAGATTATCGGCGGGAAAAACAAGAACGGAACAATAGAGAATTAGGGAAAGGAAGAGCACGATAGAGTGAGATGGATGGAGAATTATAGAAATGAAAAACGTGAGCAGGATGAGTAATGGAGCGGAAAAAAGGGAGTGGGAAAGAAAGCAAACAATCAGAGAGGCTGCATTATACACACGTAACATCATTATCGACGGGGAAGCATGATTGATTTTGCTCGGTTTAGGTCGTGTCATGTTTTCACATTTCAGACATCACGGGAGGCCCGGTGCACAAGTATCAGGCTGCGTACACCAGTGTTAAATCACCATTATAGAGTGCTGCACATATGTAGGCATTCGCCCAGCTGGTGAGAAAATCTACCTCATTGAATCCAATGTAGCATCAGCACCGCAGGCCGATGTGTTTGAGTGCTTTCTGCTGCATTATCACTTTCACTTAATTCCCTCGAAAAGGAGATTTTTGCAGTCTTGCTTTGTAGCGAATGGAAGTTTATGAATTTTCTGATGGCTGCTTATAAGGTGTTTCATTGGAAACCGAAAGACTATCAATTTTTTTTATTTTTTTTGGGGATGTTGAGGGAAGGTGTGATATTACTTTTCTAAGTGATCAGACTTTTAAGAGCAGACAATTTCCTCTCCGATAATACTGAATTGTAATCTATTGTAATCCACATTTGTACATTAATGTAATTTTATATATCATCATACTTTTATTGCAGACTCAAATGGGTTCAAAATGTAAAAAACAAAAACAAACAACAAAAACAGAACTATATATGTATATTGTACCCATGAAGAAAACAGATTATTACGGAAGAGGATTAGGGCCAAGCAATAATAAAAAAATAATAAAACCATCTCAAGATTAAAGTCATTATAATACTAAATTAAACTTGTTAAATTTCGAGAAAGGAAGTCGAAATACAATATAGAAAATAAACTCATTAAATATCGAGAATAAAGTCATGTTTCGAGAAAAAAAACTCGAAATACAATCTTGAGAATAAAGTCGTTGTGTTGCGAGAAAAAAAACTCACTAAATTTCGAAAATAAAAAGTTGAAATAATCGTGAGAATAAACTCATTCAACTCATTAAATATCGAGAATAAAGTCGTTGTGTTTCGAGAAAAAAAAACTCGAAATACAATCTTGAGAATAAACTCATTAATTTTCGAGAATAAAGTCGTTGTGTTGCGAGGAAAAAATTTTTTCGTTAAATTTCGAAAGTAAAAAGTCGAAATAATCGTAAGAATAAACTCATTCAATTTTGAAAAATTAAGTCATTGTGTTTCGAGAAAAAAGTCGAAATGAAATGTAGAGAATAACGCATTCGATCAGTGTTCATTGCATAGCCTACTGATAGAGGACATGTCTAACATGGATCACTAGTCGAGCTATATTTTAAACTTTATTTCAGTAACAAAGAAATACTATCAACTTTAGCAGTAATGTATTGCATTAAAAGTGTCACTGAATTTGCCCGTGCAGAACTTTACTGATAAAAGACGTTTGAGCCGTCACTTGAACAACGAACTCATGAACAACAAATGCACTCTGGCATATGGACAGCTATGATCAATTAAAATCGTACGGCATTGCCAATGGCTGTATGGTTAACTTACAGTCGTTACATTCTGTGCATGGAGGCGTACACAACCACGATCCTAAAGTAATAGCCAGTTAGCTACTTCATAAAAACAGTTACTGGCATAGGAGGGTGTCCCGAGAGCTCCGCGCGGACATGGGGACCGAAAATGTCAGTGTGGCAGCAATGCAAAGGATTTTACAAAGTAACCATGGAGACAGTTTCTCGAAATGACTTTATTCTTGAAATTATTTTTTTTTTTAAATAGTTGTTTTTTTTTTCTTCTCGAAACACAACGACTTAATTCACGATATTTAATTAGTTTATTCTCAAGATTGTATTTCGACTTTTTTCTTGAAATTCAGCGATTTTTTTTTTTTCTCGAAACACAATGACTTTATTCTCGATATTTAATGAGTTTATTCTCAAGATTGTATTTCAAATTTTTTCTCGAAATTTAACGAGTTTTTTCTTGAAACACAATGACTTTATTCTCGATATTTAATGAGTTTATTCTCAAGATTGTATTTCGACTTTTTTTCTCAAAATTTAACGAGTTTAATCTTGCATTATAATGACTTTAATCTCAAGATGGTTTTATTTTTTTTTTTATTATTATTGCTTGGCCCTAATCCTCTTCCGTATCTTATAGCCTAAATCACACACAAAAAAAATTTTTTGAAAATGTAAAAATGCAGAAAGTTTTCTGTTATGGGTAGGTTTAGGGGATAGAATATATATTTATCTCTCAGAGTGAAGAAATAGGTCTATACTATTTTAATGGCATGTTTACATATCTATATAATGTATTACAGCTTGTAGTTGTAGTTTGTGGAGGCATCCAGACGAGGGTAATGGTACCTTATAATTACTGAGTACCTCGTTTAGCTTTTGTGCTCTGAGAGAGTGCAGTCTACCGTTAACATTTCACTATGCGTACTCACACAAATACAACACTAACACCCAACCCTCTTTTGTCTCTGAGAAAACATACTGCAAAAATCTCTGCATGGTAGAACATTTCTAGCTGATGTGTTGATGCTCACTGAGGTAAAAAAGCACTGAGTAAGCTGATTTGATTTCGTAATATTTACCATCGTTAAATATTAACAAAGAAAGTGTGAAAACAAAAGCAGGTGTTCAGAGCGCACTGTAAACAATGCCCAAACTTTTCTATATCTTTAACCTTGTCTATCTGCTCTTCTTGCGTGGGAGAACGGAGGTGAAAAGAGACGAGTGGAGGGAGGGAGGGGAGGTGAGATGAGACAGACGTCTGAGCGCTTCACATCAGCTCTCCCTCCGTCTGACAGATTGACGGATGAACAAAAAGAACTTTTATCTTATTTTTCCAAGGTCTGGCAGTCATTCAAGGTCTATTAAGCATAAATAAATGCTGTGAGAATGTGAACTCCCCACTCCACCAAATGAACACATATGATTTACAGGAAATCTATTGCTCCTTGTTTCAAGACGATTTATTGAGATGTCATGACATGAATCTGACTGCCTCAAGTGCTAGACATTGGTATCAGAAGACGCTCTATGTTACCATAAATCGAAAGATTTAAAGCTGGTACAGATCAAGGATACAGCAGTGTGGATGTCATATCAATTACAGAAATGCTATAAAACAATCAGGAATTTAAGAGGTTAGATTTGTCCCCGCCGAACTAGGACGAGACGTTAGAACAGACAGCAGCTGAAACTCGTTTTAACTGTCCCATGGTAGTAGTGACAATTTTTGTCTTTTTTTGTCAGTCATTCGAGGTTCCATTCAAATCGAAATGTAATTTGAGCTTCTGTTGGATGTACTCCATTATTTATTCCCTCATATTTCAGTTTTTTTTTTCTCCTTGAAGGCCATAAATTAAACTTGATCAATGACCTTTTCTGCCTGACTTGTTTGTGACTTGCCATGTTCAGCAAAGAGTGCGATGGAAATATTTCATAGGCGCCTGCAAAATAGCAACAAATCACCAAAGCGACTTTCTCAGCATAAATGCTATACATACATTAATATATATAGTATAGTATACATTATTCATACTTGTATACATATCTAAATGTAAAATATATATAGTATTTTTTATTTGATAACATATGTAGATGTATGTAGGTAGGTATATAAATTATCTATACGTCTAATTATATATTTTAGATAAAATAAAAACATACAATTATATAATATATATTCATGATTTATAAATACATGAAGTATTCAATGAAATGTACACATATATAACACATTTTAAAATATATATTTAATTTTTTGATATATATTATACAATATTTATTTTATACTCTATAAATACATAAAATATGAATACAGTTGTATTAAATATAGGGGTGTAACAATACCCTTATCACGATTGGCACGATTCATACATATATAACAATACTAAACTCATTATAGAATATAATTGCGATACTCCACGACATGATAAAAGGTTAACAAAAAAATGTACTGTTGTTTAAAATGCCAAATTTGATATTTAATTGTGTAAATGAATAGGCTTGGACTTGGTGCTGATAACCCAATGCACAGGACAATGGTAACACCAGAATAAATACTGTATATTCATGATTCTGAAGCTGAAAATACAGAATTATTTTAGACAAACATGCTTACACTCACTCAATTACGCTTTCACTCACTAGATATTATATTTGGCATTATCAGGACCCACAAATATTCCCCCAATGCATTATTATGCATTATTCAATGTTATACTAGTTTAATGTACTGTAGTACTGACTCTAAAACTATCCATGATAAACATCGTTGCATTTTCTTATTGTGATACATTGTGACACGATATATTGTTAAAATATATTCATAATAATATATGTTGGTGTTTTGCACAGGAATTCCAGTCCTGTAATACCCTCCCTTGCCCGGATCTAAAGAAGACCACTCCCTGGACACCATGGACGCCGGTGAATATCTCGGACAATGGCGGACACTACGAGCAGCGCTTCAGGTACACCTGTAAGGCGAGAGTGCCAGAGCCCAACCTGCTGGAAGTAGGGAGACAGCGGATTGAGATGAGGTACTGCTCCAGCGACGGATCCACTGGATGCTCCACGGATGGTGAGATCTCATTCCGTCTCTCTTCCCTGCGATCCTTCATTTGTCACTCACCCTTTTCCTTTTCTCTGCTCTCATCTTGCTTTTTCTCCCTGTGTCTTTGATGAAGTGAGCCAGCAGTGACTTTGAGGCAAGACACTTGATCTATTTGTCAATCAGCGGAAAGACAACATGATGTGCTCTAGTGCTTCTCTCTTCTTTCACTCTTTCTCTCTCTTTCTCTCATCTATGTGGAGACTTATGTCTTACCAGACACAAGTGCTCTTGGCTGCATTGTGCCTCCGGGAGACGCGAGGAACATGCTAGTTCACATCAAGTATTAAACAACCCCAGCTCAAATAAAGTAATAAAAGCAAGCAATCATATGAACACCACTTAAAATATAACAATCAACTTATGTCCATATTATAACAAATGCCTGGAGAAGGCACCAACAGCATGGTGAGTGGTTATTACATTTTACAGATCAAATCCTTGTTTAATATTCGCCAAACATTTTATTAAATTGTCCACTTAATCTATAATATTTGTTCACTTTTTTAGGATAGAAATGCTACAGCCACTGTAATTTCATAAGCAAGAACACAGACATAAAAACTCAGAGCAAGTGTTTAGGATATACTTTTATTTTTAAATCACAATGAACAATTTGCATATGAAGAGTTCAGATGCAAAAGCCTCTAAATGCCATTTGAAATTTTCTTCTTTAATGATGATTTTTATCAAACTTTTATATTTAAGTTCAGTAATTTCACTTAAATAACAATTAATAGGTAATTATCATTGCCATTTAAGTGAAATTACTGAACTTAAATATACAAGTTTGATAAAAATCGTCATTAAAGAAGAAAATTTCAAATGGCATTTAGAGGCTTTTGCATCTGAACTCTTCATATAGAAACATATTGATGTATTCTGCTGTTGGCGTAGGTTTGTAAACAACTTACAAATCTTATCAAAATGATAATGTGATATTGATTTTGTTTTTTAAAGGGGTCGTGAACTGGCTTTTTAAATTTTATTATATTGTTGTCTGAGGTGCACTTATGACGTTCGCTTGGTTTTGGCATTCAAAAACATCAAAATGAATAAGTAATAGGCTATTTTCTGAAAAACGCTCGGTTTTTATGGGCGTCTCGCACTCAAGATTTGGAAGTAAACGCTCACTGCTGTGAGTGGATAACAGTTTTGCATTATAATGTGTTTCAAGTCACCCGTCGATGCACTTGGGGAAAATTGTTTTGAAAACGTCCAATGTTGTAAAATGGCAACCGGAATGATTCGCCCATATATGTTCGACCCAGAGTGTGTTGCACAAGTCCTGTCAGACGGCACAGCACCATTCTTTAATCTTAATCGGTCTGCAAATCCAGTTGTTTATAAAACAATCCTCAGTGAAATGAAGCAAACAGACGGTTTTACCCTCATCAGCTGGAACGTCATTAAAAATAAAGTCTAACCATGCTTTCCTATTGGAATCCAGAGGAAGCATGTGCAGCGACTGTCTTCTTCCACAATATTTTGTATTGCTCGCTCGGTAGCTCGATCAAGTTTGTTATCACGAGGTAGGCCTATGTAATTTATCTATGCGTGTAATGCGCGAATCGGTGGGCGGGGCTAAACCGGCCGTGTTGAAGTAGGCGTTGATCTTGAGTTGAATCTGGTGAGGTGAATCTGGTGGTGTTTTATCCTCTTTGACGTCATAGTTCCCCACTTTGAAAAACGAGTCGTTTGCTGAGCTTGGTGTCAATAAAAGCTTTTATTGGACTAACAAGAGCGTTTTCAGTTCTGAGACTAACAGGATATTCTTATAATATGATGACCCCTTAGATGTCAAAAGCTCAAGGAAAATTTGATTTCTCAGTTCATCAATTAACATACGTGCAGAACCGTGGGGCCTGGTCCTCACAGATCACGGATCAACTAAGATCGTCACCCCGTTAGACAAAATAATCAAATATTCGAATATCCATTAAAATTGTATTGTTAAATAATGCCAATTTAAATGTCACCAAGCCAATGTTAGCAGATTAACACAAGATTTGGCATATTTGTGTGAATGACTAGTTTGTATTAGAAATAATTATATACTGTACAAGTAGGCTAAAGCTTTGCACCACATGCCATTGTTTTCCAAACAAAACTATTAAGTGAACATACATTTAATATAATATGAAATATTACATTAACAAGCTACACTATCTAAAGCCAATTCTTTTAGAATTATTCATGCAAATCAGAGAATGTTATTTCTCTCAGTGGTTGGGGGGGGTTCTTCCATGTACTTAATTTGATTTCTTTTCCTCCCTGCATGTCTGCAGCTGCATTTGGATTGCACATCTGTGAACTAGTTGTGGTTTGTGAACAAGCTGTTAACTGACGAGTTATGAGAGTCAAAGTGGCACAGAGGTATAACGGAAATGCAGTGAAAACCCTGTAACAGTAAATTTTGTTTGCGAGTGATGTTTATAGACACTCATATTCTACAGTGAAGCTCTGATCTTCAACAGACGTTTACTAAGAGATGCCGCACACAAAGCTAATGACTAGAGCTCTTTTTTGGTATTTTCCATCGAACTAATTTCCATTTTGTTTTACGAGCGAATGAGCTAAAATGACAAAAGAAAGAACATTCACAGCCATAAAGAACCGCACTGCAACATATCATTTGCCAATTTGTTGAAAGTCTTTTTGTTGCAGTTAAATGCAAAAGAGCATGAGATGATTCATTACACACACACATACATACATAAATGCATAGGTAATGTTTAGGGCTCTAGCATCGTTTACAGACTCTCATATGATTCATAAGAGCTGCATCAGTATACAACATAAATATTAAGTGCCCAGCAAATCCATGATTAATTTCTGCATTTCAACCATTATTTAGTTTGAAGCACCCAGCTATAACGCTGCATGGCCTGTCGTGACAGATGTTTCTTCTAAGGGCTTTTGGACAGTTGTTAACTTACTGCATATCGTACCGAGGAGGCCTAGTCCCATAATCACCTCCACACTAAAGATGTGTGTTGATGTCAGTGAAGCCACAAGGGAAGATGTCTTCTGAAACGAATGGGCTGCCACTTGGCCAAGATTTAGCCTCACGTCTCGGCTGGCCCGTATTGATTTGAATCCGTAAGCCCCATGCCTGTGTGAAGAGTGTGATAAACCACAGTGTCTCATTGCATAGAGTTCATGTGGAAAAATCTAAATTGGTGGAAGGAAGGTATGTGGTTGCATCAAGGGTTCTAAACTCGCTCACTAATCGGGCATATGCACAAATTTGTGTGTATTGATTCATCATTCATGAATCGTGATTAAATGTATCACTAACTAAAACTAAAATGTATTAAAAATGTACAAAAAATGTTCGTCCAAAAATGAATTATGTCATAATCTCGTTTCACACATGTATGACTTTCATAATTCTGTGGAATATAAAAGAAGATAATTTGAGAAATGATCTGTTTTTTATCTTCTTACAATGAAAGTCTATGGTAAATAAAACAGTTTGGTTACCAACATTCTTCAAAATATCTTCTTTTATTTTAAGAGTAGAAAGAAAGGCATACAGGTTTGAAGCAACGGACACGACATAACACAATATAATATAAAATATAAAACAATATTAATTTCTTATTTATTGATCCGCACAACATAACACTTTTTGACTTTCTCAGTTTGTGTAAATCTTCTTAGGGTTTAGAGTATTTATTCATTTTTTCCCACATTCACAGAAATTTTCTCAATAGAATTCCTAAAATTATAGTGTGGAATAGCATATTTTTTTAATAGAGGCACATTGTAACGCAGTTACAATGTTCCCCAGCTGCACAACTGGGGTTTAAATGATGCTTTTGACCATGCTTTTGACCATGCGTCAACATCTGACGCACATGACACCCTTTAGCGTCAATATGAGACGCGCCTCCTAGTGGTCTAACCCTAACCCTACACCTGACCTAAACCTACCCACGTCATCTAACTGACGCTAAAGGTTGCCATGTGCGTCGGATTTAGACGCATGGTCAAAAGTGTCAGTTAGATGACGCCATAGGATGAGAATGTGTTGTAAATAAACACAAAAAAGTACTTGTGCTATGGTTAAATAAATGTTCAGTGATATCTTACAAAGATTTCTGAATTTTGGTGCAATTCTTTTCTCTATTTAGTTTCGATATGCAACGCATTCTCATCCTAGGGCGTCATCTAACTGACGCTTTTGACCATGCGTCTAAATCCGACACACATGGCAACCTTTAGCGTCAGTTAGATGACGCGGGTAGGTTTAGATCTGGGGTAGGGTTAGGGTTAGACCACTAGGAGGCGTGTCTCATATTGACGCTAAAGGGTGTCATGTGCGTCGGATGTTGACGCATCAAAAGCGTCAGTTAGATGACGTCTTGGGATGAGAGGGCTGCGATATGGCAACTGTTAAATACACTTCGTCATGCTGACATGTGTGGATGTATTTAAAACTGTTACAACTAGCCCGGCGATGAAATTTATATGTTTCATTTAATGTGTGTGTATATATATATTTAAATTGTACACTACTTTTTTATAAACTTAGTGGACATACGTCCTTGGATATAAAATAGAAAATCTCATTGTCAGTGATTCTGGTCACAAGGTTCAGCTGTAGATGAACTGAGTTAGCAGGTCTCTGGAAGTCACCTTGGCTTTTTCAATTAGAAATCTTGTACTTTTCTATTTTGTCTAGCCTTTGAGGTTTAAGCCTCTTTCTCTGCTTAATATCAACATTATGAATGAATTAAGATTTGTAGTATCAGCCCTGGCTGACATTTTCAGATTGGAAAGACATTTGATGTCAGTCTTTGTGAAGATAAGGTTCCTTGATTTCTCTGTCTTTTTTGAAGCAAATGAAAGAAATTATCAGTGTCCGCAGCAGCTGTTCGTTATTTACACACCGGTTCAGGAGCTTTGCTTAGTGATCTGCAGTCGGTTTACTTCATTATAATGAATAGATTAACCTGAATAAAAATATAAAACATTGTCAGATAACTACATCACTTTCATTGGTAAACTGTCGGCTGTATTTGTTTTAACCTTGATGGTCATCAGTTCATTTTTTCCTGCATTTATAAGTTTGAACGTTCTGTCCTCTGATTATTAAAGGTACAGCAGGTTGGCGGTCAACATGTCATCTGACAAATTTCTGCCAGACAGTTTACATGGTTCATGGTTTAAAAATATATATATATATATATAAAATAAATATAAAATATATATATAAATAAAAATAAAATAAAAAATATAAAATGTTTTTAAACATTGATATTAATATAAAATGTTTCTTGAGCAGCAAATCAGCATACTAGAATGATTTCTAAAGGATCACTTGACACTGAAAACTGGAGTAATGATGCTGAAAATACAGCTTTGCCATGACAAGAATAAATTACATTTTAAAATATTTTACAATTTTAATGTTTGTAATATTTTGATCAAATAAATGCACTTTTGGTGAGCATAATGGACATTAAAACCCAAACTTTTGATTTAATATCCATAGCAACCCAATATCTGTTGATGCGTTGCTCAGTTTTTTGAGCATCCCGTCCTGTTTTTAAGATGCTCTGCCCATCTTGAGACCTCTGGGTTTTGCTCTTTTGTGATCCATCTAGCCGTTTTGAAACAGAAGAGCGTGTCTAATGCAAATGCCTCAACCCAAGGGGAGTTCTTTACCTTTACCTTTACAATACAGCTCCATTTTTCTTTTAGAAGTGCAAGTGCAAGTGTTTAACGCTTAACCTTCAGTACAATAAAAAATCAATACATGCACCATTATGTCTATTTGTTTGCCGGAGTAATGGATAGAGTGGAAATGTTGCCTTACAGTCAGGCTACTTATCTTAAAACCTTGAGTTTCTTCAGCAGCATAAGCCAGAGGCCGTAACTGATGATGGCCCGGGGTTGTAATTTGGCTATGAGTGATGCCTTCATTTGTCTCTGAAACAATAGCACATCATTTTAGCATGTGACTTTAGCACTTTTTTCTCATCTAAATACCATGCTGCAAGGACGGCTCTCTCTTTCCATCACTATCTATCAGTCTTTTTTTCTTTCTTTCCTCCTCCTTTTCTCTGAGAACCATCTCCAAGGCTATTTACTGTCGGTTCCCCACAGATCTGCCATCAGTTAGAATCCTACTCAGTGTGAGATTCTGCAGACCTTAGGATCTCAGCTGGCAAATTTCTCTGTGCTGCATTACACACACGTCCTTGGATACAAAATAGAAAATCTCACTGTCAGTGATTCTGGTCTCAACCTTTTACAGTCAGGCTCAAAAGTCACATCTGATAATCTGGGGTTCAAAATTAAATATAAAACTGAATGTAAACTAATAGTTTGGCAACTAAAAACATGGGAGATTTTGAAATCATGTTGGAGATGATCAGGTTTTACACAAACTTGACCAGTTTTTGCATCTCTTGTTGTTAAATCAAAACAGACACGATTTGAAATTCATGTTAACTTTTCAATTCTGTTTTTCTCTCAAATTGTTATTTAACAAACTTTACTTAATACTTCTAAAATGTACATATTTGTCTCTTTGAACTATTATACTTAAATCAAATGAATTTAATTTGTAATCTAATAACAAATTATTCTTAATAATTACAAATAATTTATAATTGAAAAAATACACTTTTTAATAATTACAGATTAATATAATTGATCATTTAAAATGCTTAAATTAGAATAATATAATTTACATAAAATTATATTTAATGATTCAAATCTAATATAATTTTCTCCTTAAATATGGAATTGTTTAAAAAATACGAATTAATATAATTTTAATTTTAAAATGATTAAATCATATTACATGAGTTATTAAATTATATTATACTGCTAAAAATTCCATCACATAATTGAATTACATTTTGAAATATATTTAAAAATAGAAAACAGTCATTTAAAACTTTAATAATATTTTCCAGTATTAATGTTTTTACTAATATTTTTTAGTATTAATGTTTTTACTTTTAATATAATTGATCATTTAAATGCTTAAATTAGAATAATATAATTTATATAAAATGATATTTAATGATTAAAATCTAATATAATTTTCTCCTTAAATATGGAATTGTTTAAAAAATATGAATTAATATAATTTTTCATTTTAAAATGATTAAATCATATTATGAGTTATTAAATTATATTATACTGCTAAAAATTCCATCACATAATTGAATTACATTTTGAAATATATTTAAAAATAGAAAACAGTCATTTAAAACTTTAATGATATTTTCCAGTATTAATGTTTTTACTGTTTTATATCAAATAAATGCAGTTTTGGCGAAGACTTCTTTCATTTTTTTGCTTCATCTAGCCGTTTTTGAAGATAAGAACATATTACATAAATTAAAAAATACAAACATTTTTAAGAGTGGTCTCAGACTTTTGGCCTGCACTATTTCTGAGCACTCCACACTGTTCAAATGACCATTGGTTTCTCTTTTACCTCTTGCGACGCTGGAACACTGTATATCACGGTAATTATATTTGCATAGGCGTTAACCACCCACCATGCAGACCCATCAGGGAGTCAATTCTAATTGCCCACCCCCTAACTTTTAATAAGCGCTGGTGACTGCGAGACAGTTTACGACAGCTCAGGGGAATAGCGTAAAAGCCACACTCCTAATCCTCAAGAGCTATTCATTTTCTTGATTGTGTGGGATATAATGCCACCCATCTCACTCAGCAGATGTACCACTGATCTTATTGTCTCGCACATCACAGAATCTGGGTCGGGAAAGTTCAGAGCGGATACTTTTAACGCTGACTGTTTCAAAGTATTTAATCGTAATTTGTCTTCTATGCTTTGCTTAAAGGGATACTTCACCTCTGGAAAGGAATGTGTATTTAAAATGGGTCATTTATGTAGAAGAAATGTGAATTATTTTTGAATTTAGAGCTTTCTAGACTGAGAAAAGCCAGAAAATGTATTTTTGGCGTATGTGGATGAAAGACAACAACTCCCAGAATGCACTTGCTTCGCTGCCCTAGGAGGCCACACCTACCGGTAACAGAACGCAAGTACTTTGTAGTTAAACAACAAGTCTCCGTGATGAGTCTGCCCGAAAATGTGTTATGTTATGGCCCCGTAAAAGCAGTTTTAGTGAAAGTAGGCTAACGATTGCGTCATACCCACGCGACTCTCTGTCGCACAGTAGAGAGATTACCGTATGGACATGAGAAAAAGCTTGCGCGCAATCAGGGAAACGTGGAGGCAAAATGACAAAATAATTAATCAGAATACCTAGCAAAATTGTCTCCTTCTCCTAGCTCATGGACAGCTCTTATTCACACTCTCCGCCTCTGCATGTTTGGGAAGGGAATGATTCAGGGAGACAGCGCCTACTATTGACTGTAGTCTTTAGCCTCTGGCCAAAAAATTCTCTGATGATGCAAAATAACGATTTTTGCTTCATCAGAGGATTTTTTCCAGACAAAAAATACATAAATCTCTCATCTCAGGGGGATATGAGGGTGGAAAGCATTGTAATTTGAAAATACTACAGGTTTTCTTAGTAATACAAAGCTTAATGCAAAATCCTGAAGTATCCCTTTAACAACCAGCAAGCAAAGTCAAAATCCAATTCCACAAAATGACTTTAGTAAAATCAATTTGGTCAGTCATTTCCTGGTTAAAGTCATTGAACGCAGGAAGGTTTGTTTACCTGCGGGTCTAGCATGCACTGACACCTGTGTTCCCCTGCCATTAGCCATCAGAGCCGGGCGCCCCGCTTTGAGGTGTGAGTAGATTATGAAGTAGTCTATTACCTTTGAGAGAGCCGTGCGCTCGGGTGCTGGAGAGATTATAGGTCGACCCATGTAGCGCTACTGCCTGCTCAGAATGGATAAATGGTTGTGGCTCAGAGGGACTGTCGCAGTTCAATCTCCCTCAAGGTCAAAGGTACAAACACAGAGGTCACAGTGCAGACAGATACTCTGCAGTAAGAACATTATGTATGATAAATAAATGTTCTTAAAGGCGAGACACGGCAGGGAAAAACATTGATTTTTCATGCAGTGATTTCATGCAGTGATGAGATTTTGGGCTAGTTTACTCCTTCAATATGTATTCTTGCACGCCGCTATAAAGAAAACGTTGAAAATATACATTAAAATGTTTATTTTATTACATTTAGTTTACTTGCGGCTGTAAATTTCTCCCGAATTTACTAAGAAGTTAGCATTCCTCCGTCTGTTTAGTCTGGCATGACCGGTATCGTTGTAAAGCTCTGAATCTCGTGCACAACACTGTGTAACCCAAATATGGGCATTTTCATTTTCTTGAATGTCCAAAGGGTGATCTAAACATGGATCTAAAGCTAATGATGAAATCTCATTGGCTACTGCTGGTTTCTGCTAACGTGATTCGCTCAGACGCATCACGTGGTGTACTCTACCAATGTTAATTCATTGATTTACTGCAGTTGTAGGCCTTATATGCCTGCCATGTTATTAAATAATCAGTTTTCATGAGCTTGAAATATTATATATTATTATTACTAAGGGCCTGAGCATTTATTCTGTTTTTGAGCAATTTTTTTTCCAATAGAAATGTATTAAATTCCCTACTTAAATATTTAACTGCCCTTTTTTTCAAAATGAGTTTTGATTTTTTAGATTTTCTAAGGGTATGGACACCTTGCTAATGAAAGCATACATCTTGAAATAGACCAACGCCACTTTTGCGTCATCGAAGGGTAACGCCCCCTTTTGGGGGAAAACACCTCTATACTGTCTATGGGAAAACATACGGATTTCCATGAGAACAGAACTTGCACTAGATCTGCAAAGTTTCTTGATAGCAAAAATGGCACAAACTTAAAGAAGCTAACATTACTGAATACGGGGTTACAGAGGTGTCCCTTTGAAATGGTCGAAAACTGGATTAATGACCCCACACAGCGGCCAAATATGGACTATTCAGACATCTAACGATACCACTATCTCGTGGAATCACCAAGTAAGTAGCCTTTTTTATTTATTTATTTATCATTTACACACTCACAGTAGCCTATTACAAACTACTAGACGATGAGGCCATGTCACTTGGATCATATTTAACTTGATTTACGCTATTGACAGTTTTGTTGTCGACTAGCTATTAGAAAGACTAAGCTGTTAGCAGCTAACGTTACCTTATTAGACTATGTCAATAGCTTAAATCAAGTTAAATATGATCCATTCATCGTCTAGTTTACTGTGTGTTAATGAAAAAAAGGCTACGTGCTTACTTGGCGATTCCACGAGATAGTGGTATCGTTAGATGTCTGAATAGTCCATATTTGGCCGCTGTGTGGGGTCATTAATCCAGTTTTCGACCATTTCAAAGGGACACCTCTGTAACCCCGTATTCAGTAATGTTAGCTTCTTTAAGTTTGTGCCATTTTTGCTATCAAGAAACTTTGCAGATCTAGTGCAAGTTCTGTTCTCATGGAAATCCGTATGTTTTCCCATAGACAGTATAGAGGTGTTTTCCCCCAAAAGGGGGCGTTACCCTTCGATAACGCAAAAGTGGCGTTGGTCTATCTTTCTGAACTTTTTTTTTCATATTTTGTGTAAACAACATGAAAAACGAAAGTTTGCACTTGGCTTCATCATGTTCAGAACTATCTACTGAAAATATATGCAAAATGCATATCTAATGAGATTATGCCTAATTTGCATAATTAAAGGAGCCGTATGTAAGATTGTGGCCAAAACTGGTACTGCAATTACTTTCAAATTACTGTTAAGCGGTGTTTCATGGTGATATCTATTATTTAAAAATTTTACCCTATTCACCTGTAGTGTCTCGCCTTAACACACATGCTTGATAATCTCATAGTTGTGAATGGCTTCAATAACTATGAAAGAGAGAATTAATTTTGCTTTCTGAGTTAATATTTTGGCATTTATGCATTCAAATGTTTTACATTTGTCGAAATAATGGATTCAAAAGTTAATACAAATTCTGAAATTGGATGTCTAATGAGGTAAATGCTAACCTTTTGTTCCTTGTTTTAGGAGATTTGTTGCGTTCTGGACGTATCACTGGATTGACAGTAAATGGAGGTTGGTCCGTCTGGGGCCCTTGGAGCCAATGTAGTCGGGATTGCAGCGCAGGTATCCGAAACCGCAAGCGCACCTGCTCCAACCCCAAACCCAAATATGGAGGAATCACCTGCCTCGGGCCTGCCCAGGAGTTTCAGGAGTGCAATACAACACCATGTCCAGGTTAGTCACATATACAGCCCTACATCATACACAGCTTCTCCAAGCATTGGAGTTGTCTGAAATAAAATATTTATAAATATCATATATTTGAATTGATAACTATTTTGCTGTATGCTACTTTTCAAATGTTTGGGGTCTGTACGTTTTTTTGTGTGTTTTTTAAAGAAGTCTCACCAAAAATATAGTTAAACTGTAATTTTGTGGACCCCAAAAATGTTAATGGTGGTGTTTTGCTGTCAGCTTCTCTCTAGTTGTATAAAAAAAAAGTGTGTGTCTTTAAAAAGAAAGTTTCATCAAAACCAGCTTTTGATTAGTTAATTTTCTTAAAATAAGTTCAGAATTAGGACAGAAATGAGTTGTTTGTTTATTATATGATAGGGCAGTCAGTTAGTAGAAGTTAGTAGTTAGTAGAAAATCTTCTGAAAGTGGTTAACATCATCTGGATGAGCACCAGCAAAACACATTCATAGTCTAAGTTTACTTTGAAAACCATCAAACAATATAAATATAATAAAGACATATCCATTCTCTCTTCAAATGTTAATTCATTTCATGCACTTTAAAAAAAAAAGGTTCTTTATTGGCAACTGGGGTTCCATGTAGAACCTTTATCATCCATACAACACATACAAAAACATGGTTTATAGTATAAAAACGTTCTTTAGATTTTTATAATGTTCTTCACGCACACACATAAAAAAGGTTATTTTAAGAAAGAACATGCTTTTTTAAGAATGTAGAGACATTCAGTCTTTCTGGTGTGCAGGGAATAAAGAAGAATTTCAGACATCTACAAACAATAAAGAAAAGATATAGCCCACTTTCTCGCACGCATGAAGGACAATCTCCCTGTTTTAAGGTGCGAGGACCCCAATTTGCTGGCGGAAATGGAGAGAAATCTCTGTGGCATTGTTGTCTGTAATCACATTTTAGGCTAATTACACCGGCAGCGACGGGAAGGCAGGATTCAGTCATTAAAAGGCTTGTGACAATGGTGTACACCCTCTCTAAAGTTGAAGGAGGGGAAAAGCTCTCTAATTAAATGAGTACTCATTGTTATGTGTGCAGGAAATATGCTGTCTAAATGGAAATGTTCATCTTGGGGGTTAATTGATACCTAACTGTGAGCAAGACAAATTCAGGAAATGCAGAATTTGTTTTGCTGTCCTAATGAATCAATAGCGTGTTTTTGGAGATGAATGTCCATCAAAGCAGGGCATAGTGTAGTTTATATAGAGTATTGCTGTCTCTCTTCATGATATGGCTGAAAACTAATTGCTTCTCAGTCTTAGTTTTACGGCAGCTGTTTTCTAACAGGAAATCACATATTTCCTGTAAAGTGACAATGCCAAGACCAGCAGGACTGTTTCATTAACAAAGACCTCCAGAGGTTTTAAGACCTTATTAGCCTTATTGATGTTTTTTCTCTACAGGAGTAATTGCCAACATATTAGGAATCGCTGCGCAAATTTCACAAAATTGACAGATCAAAAATTGTACAGAGCGCACTGTCGATTAGTAACTGTGCTCTGCAGTTCTCTAAGTTAATTCCGTCCTTATCTACTTCCAATGAAACGTCTTAGTAGAACTAAGATTCAATAGCTCCTTTGTACAGATGACTTTCATCAAACGTATCCTAGCAGAAAGCTTGGGAAGAACTCATCAAATTGCTCTACACCTCCATAAGCGTCTTTGAACCGGAGCTTGTCTGTGACCAATATTCTCGCTGTGCCTTTTATTGGTTCTTTCTGCCTAGCTAAATCTTGACTTGTTCAAAGTCAGACCTTTGAAATGCATTATTTTGTTTTGAGAGAGGAAGACAGAGGTCTCATTGTTGCTGTTGTTGCGGCTCTGAAACGCATGAATCTTTTCTTGTCGCTGGCCTCAAAGGTGAAACGAGATGATCAGTCACACAGGGCCGACATCAGCCTATTTGTCATTTTTCGCAATAGAGAAATTATAACAGATGGCAAAATGGAATATTTTGTTTACTTATACCTTTTTTAAAAAGTACCTTTTCTATTTTTTCACCAAATATGTGAAATACTTTGAATCATAAAATATTAACGAGCAACTATACTGAGGTGTGACGTCAAAGGCAACAGACAAGAAAAAGCACATTTGACCTTTTAATTCACAATAATGACTATGATATAAGCTAAATTCAACTTTATTTTGTGTTTTCTCTTTTTTTTGACCAATGAATCACATTCTAAGTACGAGAACAGGGTGGCGGGGAGAGTTTGTAAGCATAACTGCACAAAAGCATAGCAAAAACAAACGTACTGTTGATTGACACTTCCTGCAGACTTTACCAAATCCAAAAATCTCCCAACACAATTTTTTTTTTTTTTTAATACTGTGTGTGGGTGAAGTGTTTTGCTTTCGACATACAAGTTACACCCAGCATAGTTGTCTTCTTTTTTCCATTTTATGAAATATTTATAACTAATACGTGTAGTATTAACATGAGATAAATATTTCAATTTTTAAATATCATGGTTATCGCCAATACCAGTATTTTGTGACAAAAATCTATTTATTTTGTATTATTTATTTTTAATGACTTTCAGTGGAGAAAGATGCTGTCCTGATTCTAGACTGTGTCCCTATCTTGTTTAATGTTTATTAGTCTCCAGGTTAGTAGCCACATTCTCTTGTTATCTTGTTTAGCTTGTCTGCCTGTATTTAAGCCCTGTCAGTTCTTAACGTTATTTGTTGGTTGTTCTGTTCCTGAGTCTTGTTCCTGAGTCTGAGTCTATTTTGGTTTAGTTTTGAGTTTATTTAATAAAAGATCCTGCTTCCTCCTCCGCTTATACCAACCGTGACAGATGCATGCTTATCAAACCCCCTTGACCCTCACCCAAAAACATTAATTGTATCATTATTTACTCACCCTTATGTCGTTCCAAACCCATAAGACTCATCAAACCACAAATTAAGATATTTGTAATGAAATCCGAGTGTTTTCTGTTCATTCGTTGAAAATCCAGTTAACCAAGCCTTTCAAGATCCAAAAGGATTTTAAAGGCATCGTAAAAAAACATATGAATGTAGCGGTTCAAGTCTAATGAAGAGACAGGAAACAATGATTGATAGTGTTGTGTATACTATCAATCATTGTTTCCTGTCTCTTCATACAGTGCTGGTCAGAATTATTTGCCCCCTTGGTAAATATGATGAATAAATCTGCATTGTTTGTCCTTTTGATATTTTATTTAAAAAAGGCAAACATCGAACTTTTCATTGAAGTAAAAGAATTGAAATTGAAATTATCAGAGTATCTTGCAATTAATGATTTAACAGGATAAATGGTAGGCAACATTTTAAAATGTATTTCTTTGGTTTTATTATCAACGCAATATTTAAAGGGGATTAACTAAGCAGTCGTCTTATTAATATTATCAATAATACAGTTAAAAAAATTTCCTCTAGGTACTATTTTATTTTGTATTTGAAATATTGTACAAATATGTTTATTATTGCATTTTGTATCAATCCATTCATTGCAGTTTAAAATTAATTGTGGATTTATCATTAAAATGGAGTTAAATTATGACTTTATATGACAATATGAATCAGAGTTGGGGAAATAGCTTTACGGACAGAATTAAATTCCTTAAAATGCACAGGAAAACTATGGATTCGCATAAATTGGTCTATGTTAAAACATGTCTATAATTATCAAACATATTCATAAGATGATTAATATCCCCGGCCGTTAAACCAATTCCTTAAAAATAAGGATTTATTGGTCGCGTTGTAACCAACAGTTTAATAACACTTTGGTCTTTTTTAATCTAGAGGAGAAGTTTGACACCCATGCTCTTGTTTTCCTTATAGTAATGAGAGTGATGCAAATTGTACGCAAACCGGAAATTGTAATGTGTGCACACTATAGTCTTTATTTTTATATTTTTGTAAAGGTCCCTTTAGGGGCTCCATTGTCGCTTGATAAACTTAACATTCAGCCACTGTAGTCACTTACTGTAACAAAGTCTTTAATAAATTTTCGGGGCCGGCAAGTTTCAATCCCTTAGAAGCCTATGGAGAAGTGATCCAGCTGTTTGATTTCATCAAAAATATCTTAAATATCTTGTTCTGTGCCATGTTTTGTAGTCCTTTGTATTTTTTCTTGTTGATTAGTTCCTAATTGTTCCCAGGTGTGTCTTGTTTACCAATCTCCACTTACTTTATTACGTTTGTTTGAATGAATGTTTGCTGCATCTGGATCCCACTCTCATTCCTCTGAAACAGCCACCGTTACAAAAGCGATCGTGTCTCTTTTTCACAAGACTTCGATTAAATCAATCGATTCATATAGATTAATTTTACCATAACTTAATGACCTTTTTGGATCTTCAATGGAGGAACAGAAAACCTCTCAGGTTTAATAAAAAATTGACTTAATTTTTGTTTTATAGATTAACCAAGATCTTATGGCTTTGAATGACATGAGGGTGAGTAAATGATGACAGAATATTCATCTGTAGGGTGAACTAACCCTTTAAGACTTTTTAATACAAAATTGGATTTGTTACTTATACTTTATACCATTTAGCATTCAGTTTTTTTTATAGGATAGGCATTATGCTGTGAAGTATAGTAATCAGTAAGCTAATATTCCATAAACAGACGAAATCTACATTTCATCTCAGTGACGTAAGCTCTCACCCCTCTTCTATAAACCTGTCAGGGCTAATGCTAATGTAAAATGAGACTCTGTACATGCTTGTTTTCCTTTAATTAGCACTAAGGCAGTGCTATTGTTGTGTGAGTTGTTCTCTGTTCCCCCAGTTGTCGAGGTTGATGACCCTGAGCTTGGCACTCGCTGAAGAGGGGAGGGAGTGAATTGATGGTTCGTTTAGCCTCATTAATTAGAGCAGGGGTCAGTGTGAGAGCGCCAGGGAGAGGCAGAGCTCTGGAGCAGATTGTGTGAACAGCCCCTTATTCTCTGGATTTAGCTTGTTTTGACACCATTGTAGTGATTGTGCCAGACATAACTGATAATGATGTTAATGATGATAGTGTCCTGGATCTATTTAAATTAAATGGTTCAAAGACACGTGTTATCATTGTTTCATGATCAAAAACAGCTAAAACCAGCCTAAGATGACTGTCTTATCTTCGCTGGTTTAAGATGGTTTCCCAGTTTAACCATAAGAAAAATGTTCAAAATCCTAAGACCATCCAATCAGCTTAGGCTATTTCTGCCTGATTATTTTCTACAAAGTTCTTAGCTTTTTAACAGGCCAGTGATCTATTAACGTTGTTTTATATGTAAATGAGCTATGCTATGATTGGTTAACCTCTTCAAAAGTGGAACGAGTAGCAATCTCACTAAATTGCGTAGCATTGAATGGGTGCTGATATTGCAAATATGATGCTTTCTGAATGGCTTATTTTTGCAGATGATTTTCCGTTGTGAAATCATTTCTCCTTTACGGGAGCATGTGTCCATTTTCAATTGAACTATTTAATTGTATTATTTTATTTAAATCCTTTTTTCCATTATACTGTATGTCCCATTTATATTTAATGACACTAAACATGTTTTTCGGAACAAAGGTGTGTGAAGGGTAGAGGGAAAAAATGCATTTGCCTCCATCTATATAAATTATCATTACACATTTATATAGTTGCAATCACCCTCAAACAGATTCCCAAAAATATTTTCACTATTTACTGAAAGAAATGTCAGACGCTAGTCCCGAAATTATTCATGACACGAGTGCAGTTGTAATTTGAGTGTCCTCTTTTCCTTATCTTTCAGTGGATGGAAGCTGGTCGTGCTGGTCACCTTGGTCTAAATGCTCAGTGACATGCGGAGGAGGGCACTACATGCGCACACGCACCTGTAACAACCCTCCACCTGCCTACGGAGGTGACATCTGCCTGGGTTTGCATACTGAAGAGGCTCTTTGTAACATCCAACCCTGCCCTGGTACACACTCAAAGTTTATCACATGCATAAACTCAACCTACAGTATGTGAACTCACACACACACACACACACACACACGTCACACCTTGACTCCAACAGGAAATTACATGGATTTTTTCCCGGGATAGGAAGCCTTTGTCTTGTACCTGCTTTCCTCTCGTCATGTCTCGTGTCTAAAGCGGCTCGTGGGGGAATGAAAGAAGAGGAAATCAAAATGTCACACATCATAGAAAAGCAAATGGTAAAGCCGAGCTTACGATACGAAGATAATATGCATAAGCTCGCAGCAGGGAGTGCAACAGAGGAGGGTAAGATAAGGCGATTGATGACGGAGTCAAACCTCGCACATTGATCCATGGAAAGGTGAATGGGAGAAGAGAGCTTGTATTCAAATGTCAGTCCATCCATTAGCCAGAAGTGTAGTGAGGTTACGGAGTGACCTTTTATTAGCTGCGTTCAGGTCTATCTGTCACACCATTCATTAAACGCTCGCGTGTAGCTGTACAGTGCAAGTCGGGAGATGGGGGACAGGATAAATGAGGGGAATGCTAATCAGAAGACCCTGTGTGGAAGTTCTCCTTAGCTGAATTACAACCTTTTTAATGCTGAATGTATGGGTTTGGTTTAAATGAGCTATGAGGCAAAATAGAAAATAAGTTCTCTTGTGCGATAACCACATGACTCAGTTTTAAGTCTTTCCTGCTAGAAAATAAAATGGGCCAGATTTACTTAACAGGGCAAGTGCTGTACGATATCAGCCTGATTTTGCCACGATCCGTTTGGCGTAGGGTGTTGTGGTGATTCGTAAACGACAATGGCCGTCGGGACTCATCTCAAATAATGTGTCGTTGTGGACAACAACCGACGCCACATCTGCGACGCTTCACGACAGAAAGACTAGCATGTTTAATTTTCCACCAAGAGAGCCAGAAAGCTCTTCTGTATATCAAACATGGTGAAATAAAAGATAGAGGAATGGTTAGTGGAGCTGTGGCAACCAATATGATGTTTCCTTGAGGAATACCAGTAAAAAAACAACAACATAATTTACACTGTTGTGAAGTCAGTTACTTGTTCAGCCTTATTGATGACATCAAGCGTCTAGACGGCTAGCAATGATTGGTCGGGAAACAATGTGTTTCTTGTCCATGACACAAAAACAAGTCAAAATCGCATAATCTGACAGATCGTAACAGACAAAAAAGGTGTGTAGTCTGAAGCTGGCATAATAGAAGCGCTTGATGTGAGTGGAAATTTTTTTTGGGGTTATCTATTGAAATTCATAAATTCATTGTCTTGTCAGGTGCAAAATCAGACATGCTTTTTGGGGGTGGTAAATAATGGCACAAATACCACTGATTTGACTACTACAATAAATCACCTTGGATGATGCATTTAAAATAATCTCTGTCCATGAATTTAGCAATCTGACAGGGAACACTCCGACAATGCATGTGAAAAAAGGTCAGCCACAAAAATAACTGTCCAAGCCTTTTCACTGTAGTAAATCTTGCAGTAGTTGTTTTAATAAAGGTTTGTGCTGCTACAGACTGTTAATCTGGCCCCTGGTTTCTTGGTTTTAAGGTCACATTTACCATTGCTCAGCAGAATTTTGTAGACAAAACTTTTGGTATGAAAAATATATAAATAAATGATCATAATAAATGTTTGTTGAGCTCCAAATCAGCATATTAGAATCATTTCGGAAGGTCCATGTGACACTGAAGACTTTGATTATGTTTATATTGTGATAAATTACATTTTAATATGTAATGCTAAAGTTTCCCACAAATGAACAATGCTATTCACCATTGCACGCCTCAAAATGAACAAATATGTTATTTGTTAGCTCACCTTATAGTACACAACTACACACCTGTCCTGTGATAGTTGTAATTTAAAGCACAAATAACTGCACAGCACCTCTCAGAAAATGTAGTGCAGTGTTTCATGAGACGAGAGAGATATGTATAAACTCGTCTTAGTAAGGGAATAACATAGTTTAATATGAAAAAAAGGATGTAATTTAGCAGGGTTTTGTCACATTTAAGAAAATTGTCCTGACATATTTCCTTTCTCGATTTACTTAATTTTCACATTTTATTTTTAATACATTTAACGAAATACGAAAATGATATAAATCATAACACATAATTGTATTAGATGGACACCTCACATTCCGTCCCCTCTTCATAACTTTGCATCTGATTTGGACTTTTTGTCATCATTTACAGAGAGCTGGTCTGATTGGTCCGAGTGGTCCCCCTGTGACTCATCAGGGTCTCAAGTTCGCCTTCGACACTGTGACGTCCTGTTTCCCACCGGCAACCAGTGCTCTGGCAACAGTAGTGAAACACATGCCTGTCTGCCCATCTCCAACTTCATCCCAGGTGGGCACACAAACATACACACCCAAACACTTGCCATATCGACCCCTTGACAAACAAGGATCTTCCCTTATTGACAAGCAGTAATGCGAGAACACCAAACCATTGATTTCTGCAGTGCAGGGATAATTAGCCTCTCATCCCCTGCCTTGTCTAAGTGGCACGATCGAACAAGTGCAGTACAGTGATATGTGTCATGTAGCATTTCCATTCACACACTCGATACCTGAGCTAGTTCTGCCGTGAGAGAGAAGTCCAACCACAAGTTTTACAAACTAAAACATCAGGTAGCGAATTGAAAGAAGGAACATCTTATCTTAACAACTGTACTTTTTGCTCTGATGATTAGCGTCTTGAGTTATTATGATCAACCATTTTGTAGAGATGGAAAAAGCTAAACATATGATCGTCAGGGGAGTTATACCTCGCTTTCGCTTACACTGCAGCACAGGGAGTGAATTTTTAAGACTATTCAAAGCTTGTGTAAATATTGTCTGCCCCGCAGAGTCCTTGTATCTTTCAGAGTAACATTCCATTACAGCTCATTAGAAAAGTTTTATACCTCATTTACTTCCATTACTGATCATAAAAATGTGTCGCAGGTGCTTTCCTTATTCAGCTCTTTGAATTTTGAGATAATGGGTTGAGTTTGAAATTTGCTTGCTATAATGTTCTGCAACTTCTAAAGACTTCTCATTCATCAGCCTGACGGATTCATTTCCCATCTCCCTTGATTTTTTTTCTTTCTCAGAAACGTCTGTTGCACGTTCAAGTCAGGAGGAAAGATGGTGTGGAGGTAAGCAGTATATGCAGACTCATAAGTAGTGTACAAGCAGCCTTGTTATCACTCTGCTGGGGTTTGACTGTACATTATCCCATTTAATACACGGCTACTTGCCAAATAAATAAATATATGGACATGAAATATTGATTTAAGTTAGTAAAGCTTAGCTTAGATCAGCTGAAAGTTACTGCTAATAAAAAGCATTTTTTTTTAAAGATATTATTACTTTTATTAAGCAAGGATGCAATAAATTGATCAAAAGTGAAGGTTATTTATGTATAATGTTACAAAAGATTTATATTTCAAATAAATGCTGTTCTTTTGAACTTTCTGTATCACAAATATGTAAATAAATCCCCCAAAAAATTAAACAGCACAACTGTGATTAAATTACATGTAGAAAATTAATAAAATATATTATATTATATGAAAAATATTTTTTATTGTAATAATATTTCACAATATTACTGTTTTTACTGTCAAATAAAAGCAACCTTGGTGAGACTACTTTCTAAAAACATAGTGAACAGCAGTGTATATTAAAAATGAACTCCTCCAAGGTCAATTTTATAACAGAGAGAGAGAGAGATCGCAGAGATGTTTCCATGAGCAACAGATAAACATAAGGTTCAATGTTTATTATAGAAAAACATCTGATGGCTCACTGTCACAGTTGACCAATCAGAATCCAGTATTCCAGAGAACATAGTTAACGGTGCAATTTATCCAGTGTGCAGCAAAAATGATGTTGCTGATTGCAGAGACAATGTGCCTCAATGCTTTTTTGGGGAACCATTAAACAAATGCGCATTTGGAATGGTTTGTAATAGTACATTTTTCCCCATTTATAGCATTATTGGCTGTTCATGCAGATTCACAGGGCAGCAGCGATACGATACTGGCTGTAATTTACTATAATGTTTAATTGGCTCAGGTAATGGATGATTGATATCAACTGGCTTTAGGATCAATGGTTAAAGTCGCATCCATCTTGCTTGCATCAGATCATTTAGCCATTTTGCCCCTCTTGCCAGACTTCAACGTGTTCCACATGATCGCTGTGGGCCTGAGCAGCTCTATACTCGGCTGCCTGGTGACCCTACTGGTGTACACTTACTGTCAGAGATACCAGCAGCAGTCCCATGATGCCACAGTCATCCATCCCATCTCTGCCGCCCCCCTCAACACCAGCATCACCAACCACATCAACAAACTGGACAAGTACGACTCGGTTGAAGCCATTAAGGTGGGTGTTATTCACTACGTTGTTTATTTCTAGAGATAAGACGATGGATCCAGTATGTGGTCTGTATGTGTGAGTGTGTGCGACTCTGTCTTGTGTCTAAATCAATTCATACATTCATACACTGCTTTCTCATAGGTAGTTTGAAAAGTTTAGATTCATTTTGTATACTCAGTGTTTGTGTGAAATTGTCTCGAATGAAATCAGAAACCAATATGTGGCTCATGTCAGTAGTTTTCAGAAAATGGTATTGTTGATAGGCTACTTTAACCCTGAAAAATGTTACTTATTACTACATAATGCATTATGCAACACACTCTGAGATTTAGACACATGGATAATTTTTTCATAAGCACAGCAAAAATAAAGCTCACCATCATTTTTCACATTTAGTCAGAAGGACAGTTAATGCTTCATTAGACTTGAATACACGACTTATGACTAATTACAGAAAGTGCTCTTCAGTTATTGCTTGTTCAGACACTTTTGTGAAGTTGCATATTTCATCAGCTGGATGTATTGCAATAGAATAGCATCATTTACACAATATCCCGAGCCCAGAAGGGTAATATAGCAAATTACTTCTTCTTTTTCACTGTCCTGAGACTGTAGAAAGTCACCAGCTTAGCTTCATTTCTACTGATGACAAGAATGAATGAAACTTCAAGACTACACAATATTATTGCCATGCACAACTTACTTGTCGTATTGTTTTTCTCTTCTTCTGAATGCTGTCAGTTTGTTACTGTAAGTATGGAATATATTTCCCCATACAGGATCTTTAAAGGCTGTATGACATTAAAATTGCCCTTATTTACTTTCTTAATACATGTTCCTGTGCATGATTCATTAAATATGTTATTTATAATATTTCATCAAGATGATTTGGAAATACTTCTGAAATGGCTAATGTCACCTAGACCATTTTAAAAAGGAAAATTATGTTAACTAATAGCCAAAAAGCTGCTTTGACTTTGTTTTTGGCACTGCCAGTCATTTAAAGCTGGGTAAAGTTAAAGGGAGAATTCACCTAAAAATGAAATAGCTGTCATCATTTACTCTCTCTCATGACAAACCCATAGGACTTTTCATTTTTTCTCTCTAAATATTTTTGTTCTGTCATTGAAAGTCTACACGACCAAAACTTTCACACTTCCAGAAGGTAATCCGTATGAATTGAACAGTTAAAGTCTTCTGTAGAGATAGATTACATATGGATTACTATTTGTAGAAATTTTTGTAAGTTTTGGTTGTGTGAATTTTCAATGGATGGATGAAAAATTATAAGAAAATGATTAGAGAGTAAATGATGACAACTTTTTCTTTTTGGATGAACTATTCTATTATGTAATAAAACGTTACTATAGTAATAGCAAATGGCAATACATTTACCAACGTCATGATGCTTTTTTTTTTCATTTCCGTCATTTGTGAGAAAACGCTTCCCCACCATTGACGGAATTTTCCGGCTTGATGTATTTTCCCTGTTATATGTTAGGGGGCGCTATTATGCTTCTTCTGAAAGAATACTTAGGCCGTGTGTCCACCAAAGTGTTTTTCCACGCGCCTGGCGTATGTTTTCAATTGTTTTCAGTGGGAGCGCCGCATTTTTTACACGCCATGAGCGTAACGAGGCGCTGAGCGTTTTTTTCACGCTGAAGTGCGAGCACCTGGCGTTTTTTACTGGTCGCAGTTAAAAAATGTTCAACGTTGGACAAAACGCAGCGCTCATCACTGTCACTTTTTACCCAGCCGTCCAATCACAGCGGAGCAGGGGCGGGACTAAACCACACTGACCAACTGTTACAACATTTTTTCTGTACAATGACATCAACCAACAGAGCTAACCGAACAACATGAATGAAAAATACATTTTTATGATCTGCAAAATCAGTTTCAAGTAAAATGCGCTGCGGATATTCTGTATCATAGCAACGAAACGTCTCAAAAACGCTGCGCTGCCAAAACGCTCTCAAGCGTCTGCTGTTTTCAGCTGGCTAAGAGCGCTTTGGTGGACACACGGCCTTAATCTCCTGATCAAAATACAGGCGAAAAAGAAGCAGAAACAAACGATATCATATGTAAGCAGATGCATATGTAAAATAACGCGTTCATGAAACATTAAACAGCATATAAATCAAAACTACCTAATGTTAATGAATGAAATGTCTACCCAGGACGAGATATAGGACGGTGAAGCTTTAGGGCTGTTAATGGACTCGATTTATGTTTTGATCGTTCAAGATGTTGCTTTTTTTATTAAACTTATCCATATTCAAGTGTTGATATGTTGACGCATGAAGCTAGAATAAAAATGTTGTTTTAAAAGCAGAGGGTCTGTTCTTTCGTTTGACATAATTGCATGGTCAAATATTCATACAACAAAATATTCTGGGAGCCAGAATTTTGTGAAAATGATCAAAAATGCAAGCGGTGGCTGGCAACATTTTTCAAAAACGCTGGCGGTGAAAGAGTTAAGAGTGAGTTGAAAACGTTTTTGGAGCTAAATAGCCACAATTGACCATTCTGGTATGAAACAACATTATGGATAAAATAAATTCCCGCCCCACATTTTGTCATCTTAATTACAATGTTTCACATTGAAATTTGGTCCCATTAAGGAAGTAAAATGGGTTCCGTGGGCTGTTTCATGTTGACTTTAATGATAGCTTCACAAAAAGACCATAAACGACAGTGCAGGCCTTCTTTCCGGCTCCTGCTGCCCTGAGGATGATTGTGCTCCATTCCTCTTTTCAGCCCGACGTTTCCGTTCTCTTGCCTTTGGACGAGCACCACATTTGCCAGCCTTTGTCTTCTAACACTGGTGTAGCGCGAGGCCTGGAGATTTTCTACTAACTCTTGACCGGCATTACCATCCTCTCCTCTGACTCTCAGACCTCTCACGAATCCCTTCTCCTTCCCCTGACCCTCGTGTACGTGGCAGGTGTGCTCGCCCATTCGTTCTGTCTGCATATGTCATCAGCATTTCCCATCATCCCACAGAGCAGATACTCAGGCTTGTGAGAAGGCAGTGTAATTTTGGTGTCGTGATAATGGCTGTCTACTACCATTTTGTTGCATGCGTATTTTTCCCCATCTCTCTTATTCTTTACCTTCTAAATCGGATTAGTCTTTTCTTCTAAATTATTATTTTGCTTGCTTGTTATTGCCACCCCGCTGAGCTCGGTTTTATCTTTCGGCTTTGTAACATTTGGTTTCAATTGTTCTCTAATTAGGCTATGCAAGAGACTGTATGGTTTAACAAAAGACTGAATACATATCTTTTCATCATTAGCATTTAGTTTTTTTTAATAACCATTTGAAAAGAAACATCTTTTTCATATTTTTTTATATATTTCACGAGTTCTGACTTACATACAATTAGAGGGGGTAAAGTTTAATTTGTCATGCTGTCCGGGGTGATGGCTCCGTGCTCGGAGTTCGGTCCGAACCCAGAGTACTCCCCCCTATGCAATTAGGACTAGAAGTATGGAGAAGGGGCGGTAGAGGGGTGCTGCTAAACTGTCAATGGATTGAGGTGAGACTTGCTGATATACACACCTCTTATCATTGACTGTTGAGTGCTCTCCACCGTGTAAATTATCTGAACGTGCTTCTCCAAACTTTAATAAAACATAATTGTCTTATATGTAATCTTGCAATATTTATAAACCTTGTCAGCTTACAGAAAATAGTTTTTCTCTATTTAATTTATCAAAACAAGTCTTTATTTTAGTTATTTGTATATATTTAATTTTTATTTATTTTATATTTACTTTTAATATAAAACCTTGTCACCTTATGTCACTTTTCTGTTTCATACATTAAAACCGCTGTCTTTTTTTAAAGACAATAAACCTCTTATTTATTTATTTATTTATTTAAATAAGCAGTTTATAATTTATAAAGACATTTTATATCTTATAAAGACATGATTTTAGTCATTTTAATTGCTTATCTAATAAAAACTATTGTATTTAAAAATTGCCTTTAAATTGCTGATACAGAGCTAAAACACTCTAAAAAAATATTTTCATGATTTGCAATCACAACATTTTTTCTTTTGTCAAATCAACTTAGAAAATGTATGTATTTCAGATAAAATAATATTTTGAGTTTCTGGTGATTAAATTAAATGAATTAAATTCATTGTATTAACTCAATTTTTCCATTTCAATGAACTTTAAAATTTTAAGGGAACCAGGTTACTTCTTTTTTTTATTAAACCAACAATATACAGTGAATGAAACCATGTTGAGCGTATGGTGGCAGAAACAGCAACCATTTCTGGTTTTGTTTAAAAAAGTTTGTTTACTTAGCCATTTATATATTGGTTTGATGCTGTGACGTTTTGACTGCTCTTCTTTTTCTGTGAATGATACTAACTTCCTTGGCCGATATTTTAAGTTGGTAATATACAGTCAGTGTGGATCAGTCTTTTTTTAAACCCTTTTCATGGTTTGACCATCATTCCGTCTCAAAGCAAGATTTCTGTTGAATTTTTCAAGTGATTTGTGATTTGATTTCTTCTTTGCCTAGATCCACAACCCAATACAGTCTGATCCGTTTCATCCATGAAAAAAAAAAAAAAGTATTTTCCATGTCTCTGTTACTGAAACACCTTTTTCTTTCATCCACAGGCTTTCAATAAGAATAACTTGATCCTGGAGGAAAGAAATAAGTATTTCAACCCTCAGCTAGCAGGAAAAACATATACCAACGCATACTTCACCGACGTCAACACATATGACGACTTTTAAAAATGGATCTGTGATTCCAGTCATCTTCCCCACATCAACTTCAGCACCTAGTGGTTTTTCTTTGTGGGTTGCCTGGATAAATAAAAAGACATTTTAACTGGAACCATCATCAAATGTCAATAAAGTTGTACAGAACCATTTTCAGAGTTAACAAGGACATCATGCTCTCCAATTGTGTGGACATCACTAAATGAAATTGAACAATGATGAACAAATAAAGCAGGCAATTTGATTCAACCGTGACGCAGATAAACTCTCGCTGCAGAGATAGCACATGGGCGATTTGCATGATTCTCATTTAATGTGTTTTTCTTTATCGTTGCTTTTTGCATGGTTGGTCGCATACCAGTATTTGTGGGCGGGGCCTGTGTCCTAAATGGGTGGAGCCTTCTCGGACTTCTTTGTCTCCTATGCCGAATCAGAAGCCCCTGTGCCTCACTGAGGACCTATGGTGGTCTCCAGTGCATCCGCCTGCCCTAAAATGGGGTTTTGCAACTCGCCATCCATATGTACATAGCCTACCAGGGTGTCTGAAAAATGTGTTCATGTATCTCTCATTATAGGGGCACTTGTCAGTCGAGCGCTTAGCAGTGGTGGGAATCTCTGTGTTTTTGTTGTACAATACACTTTTCATGACACATATGTCAGTGTGGCTTTTAAAAATGAGTCTATTCTGAAAAAAAAAAAAGTATTTTAAAGTAACCCTGTTCAGTCACCAAAACAAGACATGAATTGTCATATTATTAACATTTGTCTTTGTGGTGCAAGGTCTGCAAAAAAGAGAGAATGTGAAACATTACAGGACCTTTTTATGTAAAACATTGAACATTTGAATATTATCAACATGTTTCTATTTGTTTAGATGTTTAGTGGTTCAAGATTTCATGAGGAAATGAGTAGGCTATCTGTTAAAGAAAAAAAGCTTGCAGCACAAAAACTGCTTTTTCCAGCTCTATTTTCTTTCATTTTTAAAATATTTAAATTAATTTACTTATAACTTAACCATCCATCCATCATGGAGATGTGCTTGGGAATACACTTTTTCAATTTCTACTAATTCTTTTCTACTTGTAAAACTTTGTTTGCTTGTTTTATGTGCATAAATTAAAATTGCTTCATAAAAGTCTCTGTGTTCGATCAGTGAAATGTTACGTGAGTTGTTGTTTGAATTCACATATTTAGTCAGTCCAGCTTTGGTTGGGAACCTTGTGGCTGCAATGTTAATATTCACACCGAATAGATTTCGCGACACTTTCAAAGTGAAACGTCCAGTGTGTGGCGCTAAATACACGTTTTATTTTCTCTGAAACAAATGACCGTGCACGTGGCAGCGTTTTACTATGTTGGTTGGAGGCCTACTGTATCACTGCAGTTTGGAAATGCATGTGAGTCGCGCTAAAAGGTTTTATCACGTTTGAAATTAATGTGAGTTAGGCCTACTGGTCCTCTACCCTACAACTAAAACTTGTTTGCTGAAGCAATTTTAACCATAGCCTATCGTTTTAGCTTCCTGTGTGAGATCAGCTTTTGGGGGGTGTCGTCGTGTTTCATGGACCACATCTCTCCGCATCGAAACTGCAACACTTTATCAGGTGAGTAAATCGAGTACGTAAAAGGACATGTTCGGTATTTTACACTTAAAGCCCTGTTTCAAAATCGTTTAACTGATTAAACAAAACGGTTAAGACTAAAATTTGGACACGCTGCTGTCCCGAGAAACTATCTTGAAACAGGGCTTACAGCCTACCGAACTTGTCCTTTAACTCAGTCAGACTGGTCATAGATCGAGCTGATGCATCATATATATTGCTATTAGTTTACAAATCATGTACTCATAAACGCTTATTCAGTTTGTGAATTTCAAAACACTGCTTCATGAAGCTTCGAAACCTTAATCTTTTTTTCGAGTCAATGGTTCGGACTCGGAGCATAGACTGTAAAAAGGTTTGGAGAGTGTAACTTTATCAAACTCTAACTGCCATTACGTGATTTCCAGTAAACTCTGCTTCATTACGTCACTAAGAACCAATTAACTGTTCCTGTGGGTTTTACCTGATCTCCGTTTTATACATTTGAAGACGTTTGAATTAGACATTAGTATAATTAAAATGAATAATGGTTAGTCTCTTATTAGCCTTTTAAGCTAGGTTAAAAAAATTAGCTTATGACATGACATGGATGCATACAGCTGGAGTTAACCTTGGGCTTCCATGCTCAAACCATCAAAACATGCGTTAAAACCGCCGCCATCTTGGAACAGAGTTAGGTAACGCTGCTATCTCCTTCTGTACTTCGAATGCATGAATTTTCGGACTTTTGTGCTGTATGGATGTTCACACAAACTAAATCTGAACTTTTTTTTTTTTTTTGCCTTGCCTTGCCTAAATACATGTCTGACCATTGGAACGACACATTCGTTCCAATAAACTAACATAGCCAAGCTGACATCTAGTGTATATCTATGATCACATGAGATCTTTTAGCTTAAAAGTTCAGAGCAGATCGGGAACACGCACACATAAAGCATAGTCCATTTAAAAAATTTCATTATGAAGTACACTTATTTACAGCAAATCAGCAATAATATGATATTTCTGTTGTCGGCTCTTAGTTTTGCTTTGGTCACATTCCACGTGAAGTTGGAGTAAGGAAATCCGTTTCTTCCTTCACCAAGTGTGTTCCAAACGGGTTCATTATCACACACAAGTGCCCTGCTCTATCCAAAGTCCCCACTTCCAAGGCTCCGCCCTTCAGTGTGTAGAGCATAGGGATACTCACTTCCGATTGGAGTTTAATATTTCAATTTGGCATTCAACCAATCACTCCGACAGACTGCAACAGACACTTCATCAGTGTTTGGTCTGATCTGTCATAGTCTGTTGGCTTCTGTCGGTGCTTGTTTTTGCCCATATGCTGAATCAGAATTAGAATGTCTGATAAGTGAAATGCTGTAATCTATCTAGTGACTGACTGTGTCTGTCTGGTGCAGTGTGATTTGGCCTTATGAGGATTCACTGGAGTTATGTTTATCCCAAACTCTTTTTAAAGTTCCATTCAAGCTATTGTATTATTAAGTATTGGCAAAAAAAAAGGTTGGTAAGTTAACCATAACTTGTGTGAAAAGGAAAAGTTATTAAGTTTTGTTGCTATATACATACATAAAACTATAAACATATAAAATATAAAGATAAAAAAAACAATTTTAAAAGACGATTGCAAAATATCAAGGTCTTAGTTCCTCACTAAACAAGCATCTAACTTTAGCTCTTTTTTATGCTGTTAGGCATCCCTTCAAGTATACGATTGTGTAAATAACAGTTATAATAAAGAAAGTTCCTGATCATGACCAGAGAATATTTCTGAAAGCATGGTTTACAACAAGCTTGTTAATTAAGAAAAAAAAAAGTTTTATTCTTGATTATTTCTAAAATGCTATATATTCAAATGTATTTATTAGGATAAACCCCCTGAGATGCACCATCTCGTTTTCGAGGGGGTCCTAAAAAGAAGGTTGTTGAAAGTTAAATGACATTTTTAACGTTTAATTTGTTACAGCACAAGCAGTGAAAATCTTATTTGAATGCATTTAGCAGCTGTTGAAATCAATGCAGCTGTTGAAATCAATGCTAAAAGCACTGTGGCCTGTGGGGGAATTATTACATTCAGATGCGAACACTGCTTCAGTCAATGCCTGCTTTACCGCTGCTCTCACCAGTGTTGCCCAGTCCCCTGTTTTCCTGCAGAACAGCGGGTTTTCTAGTCAGCATGTTTGAGGCATTTTGGCAGTTTTTTATTGTGCAGACCTGGCAACCCAGACTCTCAGCCTGAGTTAGGCTTGTTAATGCTAAAACATATCACATTACAAAAAAATCGCTAAATAAAATGAATAACTCACAAAACATGCTTCATTTTTAAACCTGGTTGTGCATTAGTTGTAGCCTGGATGCCTTTTTGGTTGGGAAGTTCAGTCTGGACTCAATCCATTGACGAGTAATTATGATCGGTTCAGAAATCGAACTGGTTGCACTAGTTCTCTGGTATTGTGTAAATTAGCTTACGCTACGGGAAAGATTAATCTTTCAAAATATTGAAGCCAAAAAATTATCCTTAATTTTATATTTATTGTCAACGCAGTGAAGCAGCTAGCAGACCTAGAGCAGGCTGTCTAGCATGCTCATATAGGCTGCCCTGCAGGAACTGCAGCAGCCTACCGCTGAGCCTGATTGCGTTCAATGAAGGAGGAGTTGCGTTCAATTAAGAGCGCTTGCGCCTTCACAGCGTCATAGCCTGCCAGTATGGGCATGGCTTAGCGTATATAAGCAGGGCTCGGAGGCTGTTTCTCTGATTTTTCATCTCTTCAGTGAAACTCCCCGCATCACTGGATCTAGAGAGAAGCCGCTTAGAAGCCAGCTTAGGACAGCGCCTAAAGAAGCTGGCCATCTTCACCACCTTCAGCCGTCCATGCGAGCTACGCTATCTGGCGACTTTTTCCTTGCAAAACTTCTGTCTAAAAGAGCAGCGAGCGTCTTTTTCAAGATGCCTCGCACTTCCTGTGGCTCGTGCAGAGCCCCGCTCAGCGAAGGAGACCACCATGTGATCTGTGCTCTCTGCCTGGGCCAGGAACACGCAGCTCTTGCCCTCTCGTCTGGGGTTGTGAGCTTTGCAACGCACTTCTGTGTTAAACCCTCAAGCTGTCACTTCACCCTTTGCAGGACCGCGCAAAAAGAAGCACCGTTCTCAAAGGCCACCGGAGCCTGTGGCGACTGCAACACGAGCCTTGCTCTCACCTTCTCTGCCTCTCCTCACAGACGCGCAGCTGCCGCTCACGAGCCGCAATGCTGTCGTTTCTGATGACGAGTCTGAAGGAAATGCCACAAGGGACTGCTGTTCCATCCTGGCATTGGACAGCAAGGAGTGGTCGGGTTCTCATCACTCCTCCTCTTTACAGGAATCCAGCCGGACCCGTGCTGGTGTGGACGCTGAGCTGATACGCCTCCTGTCTCAAGCTATTGACCAACTTGGGCTCGAGTGGTCGCCGACAAAGGAGCCTGCACTGAACAGACTTGACGGCGGCTTTATTCAGAGTCGCTGCCGTCAATCGCCCGCAGCCAGGGCTGGCCCGTTTCTGCCTGAGCTCCATGCGGAACTGGCTAAGTCGTGGAATGCACCATTCTCCTCGAGGCTTCACTCCCAGTTCTCCACAGCGCTCTCCCAAAAGTGGACTGCGCCACCAAGAAAGAATACACTGCCATTCCCCCTCCACGAGATGGCGCTCAAAGTCTGCCCTCCCGTCTAAAGCCTGCAGAGCCGGTAAGCTGGTAACACAACCCTCTTGCCTGCACACACACGCCATTTTCACGGTGACCCAGAGAAATCTCAAAAAGAGTATAATATCTGGTTGTCCGGCTCACGCGATGGTGTTTTAAGTGTTGAGAAAGTGCCCACACCCCAGTGTTCACCCCTACACACAAGAACAACGCTTCCCATGTCACACACACACTTTGCCCAAGGCTCTGCTCACGAATCACAAAGTGGTAAAAGTGTGCTCCCCATTCATGGCAATCGGTACGCCACATGCATATCAGCCTCTCACGGCTGTCAGCAAGCCGCTGCTTTCAAGCACCGAGGGCGCAACCACACCTCCGGTTCAGTTTCTCGATCCCACAAAGTGCGGTGATCAGAACCCCCCAGGGGTTTCAGAATGGGTGCTGAGCAAAATAATTAAGGAGGGCTATTCACTACAGTTCACTTGCCTTCCCCCGCACTTTTTAAAGCACGGACTGCGACAACATTGAATACGGAAGTAGCATATCTACTCCGCGCAGAAATAGCGAAGCTGCTGTTCAAAGGGGCCATAGATCTGGCACCGCTTTCTCTGAGCGAGTCGGGCTTTTACAGACGTTATTTTCTCGTACCCAAGAAGGACGGAGCCCTCAGACCCATCTTGGATCTGGGACATTTGAACAAAGTGCTTATGAAAAGACCGTTCAAAATGCTTACGACCAGAAAAATCCTTGCACACGTTCGCCCGAGGGACTGGTTTATTTCTCTCAACCTGAAAGATGCCTATTTTCAGATTCAGATAATACCCCGTCACAGGCCATTCTTGAGTTTCCAGGAATAGAACTGGACTGTGGGGCAATGACAGCCCGTTTATTGACACAGCGTGTTCGACATCTAGCTGCATCTTTCCAGAAGTGCAGCATCATCCCTCTGAAGACATTCCAGAGGATGCTGAGCTGTATGGCCTCAGCTGCGGTGGTGCCTCATCCGGGCTTACTGTGTATGCACCCACTTCAACGCTGGCTGAATGCTCAAGCGTCTCGCTGAGCTTGCGCCTCTGGCTGCGAACAAATCAGAGTGACTTTTGTACAAGTGCTGGCCCGTGTTGCTGGCCACCTTATTTTCCCACTTATCTGGGTTTCCCGGGAAACCCTCGGACTCATGAGTAGATGCTTGGTGCGCACGGCGTTGACAAAGGGGTTCTAGTAGCGTAAGACAACTTGAGCAAAACGAGAGAACCTCTCCTTAGAGAACATATTGGTTACCTAACGTAACCTCGGTTCTCTCTAGAAGAGGGAGCGAGTATTGTTTTACCTGCCGTGCTCGTGCCACAAGCGACTTTCGCTTCAGTCGATAAAAACCAGAGAAACAGCTTCCGAGCCCTGCTTATATACGCTAAGCCACGCCCATACTGGCAGGCTATGACTCTGTGAAGGCGCAAGCGCTCTTAATTGGACGCAGCGTTACGTCGGGCTCAGTGCAGTGCAGTTCCCGCAGGGCAGCCTATGAGCACGCTAGACAAGCCTACTCTAGGTCTGCTAGCTGCTTCACTGCTTTGACAATGAATACAAAAATAAGAATAATTTTTTGGCTTCAATATCTCGAAAAGATGAATCTTTCCTGTAGTGTAAGTTAACTAATGCAATACTCGTTCCCTCTTCTAGAGAGAACCGAGGTTACCTTATGTAACTGATACGTGCATCTTTCCCAAAAAGAATCATTGCTGTATTAGATCAAAAGGGTGCTTCTACTAAATACTAAGCAAAGGGTCTGAATACTTAGGACAATGTGATATTTCAGTTTTTCTTTTTTAATAAATGTGCAAAAATGTCAACAGTTCTGTGTTTTTTCTGGCAATATGGGGTGCTGTGTGTACAATAATGAGGGGAAAAATTAATTTAAATGGTTTTAGCAAATGGATTTTTTTGCGATCTAGACAATGATGACCATTAATATTTAAAGGTATAGCGGAGGATTTTCTTTTTCCGGGTGGGTAGTCTATACTATTGGTCCACCTAAGTGTCAATTATTCTGGTGATATGTTTACGTAAGGCCGTTGTACGTGCTCATCCCTGGCACAAGTCATGCACCGCATAGACATGGTAAACATCTCAATTTGTCTAAAGTAGCCTTTTGACCAAATGATAAATGGTATCACCCTGAAATATTCTAAAACCTTGCGTGTTCATATTCTAAAACCTTGTGTGTTTATTATTACACAAATGCAACAAGCTACTTCTCCATTACATATGCAACTATGTATAAAAATAACGTATTATTAACAATGAGACATATTAGGTTAAGGACCAACGTAATAGCACTGCTTATATGTTGCCATGTAACGTAATTGCGATTTGCAAAATAGTTTCCTCAGAACGTATTTCGTGTGATACAGGGTTGCACATATCATGTCTTGAGTCCTCGGTCACTCAATCGATCAGTATAATAAGTAAATAAAACACGGAAGGGCATTTGACATGTTGTCTTTTTTATGAATGTTTTTGAGTTAGTTTATAATTTGCAACATAATTGTGTAAGGCGTAATAGACGTTCCCTCTCGGGAGCAAGAGTGTTGTGTTTGTCCATGTGCATTTTTTTTTAAATATTGGAGAGGGCGGGTCTTCTCTAAAATTCGGAAAGATCCTCCGCTATACCTTTAACATCGTTAAAGAATTTATTTTACATTTTATTTTTTTCAAGAGCAAAAAAAATAACTTTATTAAAATAATAGCACATTTAGCTATGTCTAAATACATTTGGTCAAGTTGGGTTTGAATTATAACTAATTCAGCTCCTTCCTCCTTAGTAAGATTTTGCTTCTGTTCCAATATTCCTATTTATCTGGTAAATTTAACTCTTTTTGTCTTGTAATTTTTTTTTAACTCTTTACTACGTTTAACAGCCATCTTTCTGACATTATATTTGTAAAATTCCCATTTATTTTTAAAATGTTCTTCTTTTGCAGTCTGACTAGAATCCGAGTCAAAATGGCTTTTGCCTACATTAGTTGGCTTTTGTGTTGATTATCCTTCAACAATTTCAACATTAACTACTCTATAAGGGGCAAATTCGGAAATAAAAATAAATCACATTACAGTTTTGGAAGGTTATTACTTTGTTGTTCTTCCAAAACCCCACATATTGGTTACAATATAAGACTTAAATCTATCTGTCTGTCTGTCTAAGATTCCTTGGATAAATAATAAGTAAAACAGATGAATGTAGAAAAAACACTCATGTTGTGATGTTTCATTTATTATCAAACTGATTTAGTTCTGTAAATGATGACAGAATTGTAATTTCTGGGTGAACTGTTCCTTTAAAGCTCTGCTTAATTTTGTCTAATCTTCTTTTGATTTCTTTGGATTAATGATAAAAAGCATAACTTCTTATGTTTGTTATTGAACATGTGCACTTTTATTTGATTTATTTATATTTTAATTTATGTAAATATTGATGACATTTTTCTTCTTTCTTGTTATTAATCCATAATTAATTTCCCCTTTCATCTATCATCTAATAATAAAACTCCCCCTGGCTTTCTCTTACAGTTCCTCCACCTCAGACGCACTACTGCTGTGTTATAAAACACTTTCTCCGAAGCACAGTTTGTCTTCAAATATTTACCAGGTAAGTGAGTTGAGGTAGGTGAGTTTTTAACCTTTAACAAGTTTTACCAGGTAGGTGAGTTTTTAACCTTCTCGAGATGTGTGATCACACATCACTTTTGAAAAATTGGTGAGCCTCATGGAAATCATATCAAAGAAAAAAATCACAGTAAAACAAATGGGCTTTGGACTGCACGAAAACCATCACGGCAGCTTAGTGTGCTCTCATTCTTTCACTCAAAGCCTATAGCTCAGATTTCTGTCTCTTTATGTGGTATGATAAAGCATGAGAACAAGAACTCACTGTGATTTCTGTAGCAAACGGTGAAGAAACCTGGCACAAACAGCTGCCAATTTGTTCAATACTTTTGTTTACATCCACTTACACCCTGTTCTTTAAAGACCTACATACATTTAATTCACTCTGCTTTTTCATGTATTCACCTCACTTTAATTAGAGGTTACGACCTCCATTTATAAAAGCTTCTGCAAGGAACAAAAATGACGAAAGGAAATTACAGTTTTTTGATTTACTCCCTCCCTTTGCGAGTGTACACTACACATGTACTTGTGTGCATAAGTAATGCAAGTCATGTGGCAGCAAAATAATTATTGCCTTCGCACAGATTCATTTTTCAATGTCACACAAAATCTGTAACATTGTTGTGTTGCCTTCTCATGTAGTACACTGCAAAGTTAAAGGTCTTTATTCAGGCATATTCGTGTTGTTCCAAACCTGTATGACTTTCTTTCTTTGTGGAACACAAAATGAAAATTTTTGAAAGAATATCCTGTTCAATCCTAACCTCTATATCAGACCTAAATAAATAGCAATATCTGACTCATGAACACATCATTCTTTTTTTAATAACTCTGAAATGAATTAGTTTTGTTCACACATCGGACTGACATCGTTCTCAGTGGTTCACAGCCCAATGGAGAAGAATATTATAGAGAATAACAGCTTAAAGGGATAGTTCACGCATAAATGAAAATTCTGTCATCATCCAAAAGACTTTCCTTTATCTTCAGGAACGCAAATGAAGATACTTTTAATGAAATCTGAGAGATATCTGTACCTCCATTGAAAGTCTATTCATGCGAAACTCTGACACTTCAAAACATTCATGAAGAGATTGTAAAATAAATCCATGATCAAGCGTTATAATCCAAGTCTCCTGTTGATCAGTGAACATACATAGAGCACTCAAATATGATAAACATAATCTCAGTCGCTCAACCCAACAAACCTCATTGGTTCTTGTGGAAGTTTAAACGTGCTGGTGTAACGGTAACAGTTTAGCTTCTGTTTACCATGTTTGGTTTCTCTATGGACGTTTGGTGATCAGTGTTTTTATGCGAATAAACGCCCACATTAAATATGTTCATCATGTAGATTATCTCTTCACAATACTTGGATTAAACTGCTTGATTCATATAGATTTATTTTCACAAGCTTTTACAAGGACAGAAGTCTCTCAGATTTCATTAAACATCTTCATTCCGTGTTTCGAAGATGAATGAAAGTCTTATGGGTTTAAAACAACACGAGGGTGAGTAAATGATGACAGAATTTTAATCTTTAGGGGAACTATCCCTTTAATGTATCGTTCACTGCAGTGCTTCACTCCGCCTTTAATTCAGCAAGGGTTCTTCCCTGAAGTGGTGTCAATGCCAGGCTGTTGATGATTGCTGTCAAAGAGGAATAATTCACTTGCTGTACTGAATACTCCAGCAATTTACAGTCTGTAGCCTGTGCGCAGGGCTCATGGGAAATGGATGTTAGCTCCCTCTGCAAAAGCGCCTTATATCAGTGAGATTAGCCATCTTGACTCTGACACTCCATCTCTCATGCATTTCATGACCTTCTGATCCTCTCCAAGATGGTTTCTACTGTAGTTCAGCAACCACGCTTGCTACATTTGTCTTCACTACCCTTTCATACTCTCCTTTAACTCGGTGTAGGTCCAGGTCAGCAAATTGTCCATCAGATAATCCACTTGGAAGATGATTTCTCTGCATTTTGGCAATTTAATTGTAGCAATTATCGCTGCTTCATTGATCATGATGACTTTGGTCCTTAAAACCTCACTGTCCTTACAGGGAAAATAAAATTAGCTTCATCACTATCTGTTAGCGCTAATTAGCAAGACATTTTCTTATCTTTTTATTGTTCTTTTAGTTGTTCTCGCCTTCCCCAAGTGTCATGCCTGTTTTCAGATCATACGTTGTCTTGTCAGCAACACTGTCAGTGTGTGATGTGCTTCCAAGTGAAACTGAATATCATGAAAAGAAAAAGATTATGTTATGAAATAATAATTTTGTTGACAGATTAGTGGAACATGAGTTTTAAAAGGTTTTGGAGATATAGCTGTACTTGAATGATTAGATCGAAGATGGCCGTGAAGTGAACTGACTTGCCTTGACGTAATAACATCCACTGATGATTCATGCAGAATAAGACCAGAAATATCTATTTTATGAGAAGGCTAATGGAGTTCATTTTGATTTCATGTTGCTTTTAACAAGTTTTCTATCCCTCAATCATATAGCACACAATCCCTGCCTCTTTGCCAGCCTTGACCAGTGTTGAGGTGACGCCATGAAAACGATTTTTCCACAGTTCTTAGCAATGTGTGAGGTTGCTGATGCCGCTGCTATTGTTGTCACCTGCTGGGAAGCACAAAGCAATTTCTCAGAAACACAGACACGCTGTGAAGTGCGTTGTGTGAGGCTTAGTGTGTTTGTGCAATGGGATTTGTCAAATAGAATTCTCAACACAAGGAGATGAAGGAGAGATTTCAGCCGCAGCGTACGGTTCCCTCGCTGCCGACTTCACTTTAAATATTCTTGACACAATAAGCAGCGTTGTCACTCAGTCAGCAGGGCCGCTGCTATAATAGAAAAATGGACAGAACCATATGCGGTTTATATTATGATGTTGTTGAAAGATTTGCAGAGACAATACTCAGCATTTTATGTCTTGATGACTGTAACTGTGCCAGTTTTGTTTTAAGATACAAAAACGTCTGAGACCACTATCTGGGATTTGGGATCTTGAAATAAAGAATGTTTTAGGATTTTAAGATATTTAGAAAAAAGTCATGATTTGACTAAATAAATAAGAATAATTTCTTGGTCAAGTACATGTGACATTGATCATGTGACTTTGTACAGATGTTCTTGCTTCCATACGCCTTATTCACGGCAGCGCCATCTTTGATTTTTAATGAGAATGAAAGCGAGGCTGTGAGGGATAGACATGCATCTCTTCGATGGGCTGTACTGTTATTTAATGTGTTTTCGGACATGAAACAGTGGAAAAATATCTTTCCAAGAAATTTCAGTTGACAAAAAACTCCTGACCAATGTAAGTTGTGGAAAATTGTTAGTAATCTAGGAGCTTTATTCAGCTTTTACAGCGGATTCCATTGGAGACATCCCTCACAGCCTCACTTTCATACCTGTCACGGCGCTGCTCTGAATAAGGTCTATTGAATCTAAAGATGCTTTTTGGATCGTCTACATCATGCTGGAGAACATAATTAGCAGTGTTCTGCATTACAAAATATGTTATTTATCATTTAGGAATCTCTGTTAGAAAATCTTTCTTGTAATTGAAAGCATTTTTTAATGCATATTTATCATTTATACAAGATATTTTAAGATTATTTAAAATAAATTAAAATGAAAGTTTGGAAAAAATGCATTAAATTGGAATATTTTCATTTAAGCAGTCTTAAGACTTTTTTGTATAAATTATGATTAATGATTTGTAATGGGGAGAAATGCATTACATTGGGAATAAAAGACATTCTGGTAACACTTTACAATAAGGTTCATTTATTAAACATTAGTTCATGTATTAACTAACATGAACTAACCGTGAGCAATACATTTGTTACTGTTTTTGTTAGTCATTGTTAACGTTAGTTAATACAAATCCAGCTGTTCATTGTTTGGTCGTGTTAGTTCACAGTGCATTAACTTATGTTAACAAGATTTTAATAAAGTATTAGTAAATTAGTATTGTTCATTCTTAGTTAATGTTAACTAATGTAGTTAACTAATGAATTGTAAAGTGTTACCGACATTCTTAGGATTCCTTGGATAGATAATAAATAACAGATTGTATGTTTTTTATAAATAACATTATAAATAACCTACAACATTATTTATTGAAAAACAATGCATTAAATTACAAAAAAACAACAAAACAACTAAATTATCTTAAGATTCTATGGATAAATTATAAATAAAATTTGTAATAGGGAAAAATGCATTAATTTAGGGAAATATATATCTAAGCAATTTTTTAGATTTTGTGGATAAATGATTAAATAACCATTTGTTATAGGGGAAATTCATTAAATTTGAAAAATGACTTGCTAGTGGCCTCTATTATATATTTTTGGAACCCATATGTCTTCATAAAGATCTGATTTCAAATGAATCTGCAGAATGGGAATGAGTCATTCTCATAGAGTAAAACAGTCATTGCTGAGGTGCGTGAGGTGAATACTAAAATAGATAAAGGTGTCTCTGAGCCAGAGATAGACAGATGATGTTAGTCCCCACACTCCTACTCATCAGACATCTGGACCCACAGGTGGCTAAACAAGCCTGGGATTCAGCTGCAGGAAGCCATGGTCCAAATCCCCGAAGCTTCCTCCCACCTCCAACCCAACCTATGTGCCAATCCCATTTAAAGAACTGACATTTTTGATTACCAGCTGCAGTGTCCATTTCCCCCTCATCTATTTGGCTTTTAAAAAGGTGAATCAGAACAGTTGTATCCTGCCTCTGCTGACTCTTTGGCAGGCTGTAGCAGCATCTATGAGCTCATTGAGGGTTCAGCCATTTCCTTTCTCTGGAATGTTATCAATTGACGTTTTATGAGATGCCTTCCTTTTTTTTTTTTTTTTGGAGAATATCGTGGATCTTTTTTTTAATATATATATAATGAAAGTGAATGGTACCGGGGTGCTGTAAAGCTCCAAAATGACTAAAAATCATACAAATGGCCCATATGACGCTGCGCTTTGAATCTTTTCAGTGAATTAGTTTACCTAGTTCACAAAACCAATCTTATATGTTATTTATGAATCCGATGTGTTTAAGATTTGGAGAATACAGAATCTTTGCTTTAAAGATTCGCTTAATTTCTTTTAAACAATCTTTGGGTAAATTATGTTTGTAACGAATCGTCAAAATATGAATTTGGATCCCAATAAAAAACTTAAAACAGCACACTTACGGAAGGTGGATGAGACTTCAGTACTACACTTTGTTGTCGTAAATCAGTGAAAGAGACCACCTGTGTCTCAGTTTGAGTGTCATTTCAAAGTTTCAAAACTAACAAATAATCCATCATCCATCTGGGTTTTAGACGTTGGTTTTGTAAGTGTGTCACCTCTGATGTTGATCTCTCTAAAAAAGAGTGCTGACAATTCAAGTGAGGCACAGCTTTCATCTCTAGTCTTACATCTTGCTTAACAGATATCTTGCATTAAATGTTCATGTTGGTGTCTGTTCGTGAACAAGTTCCCTTTCAAGGAAACTTCTATGCTGCGTCAGCTGCTGACACTATGGGGACGTACCCTGGGAATGCGGAACCTGGCATCCGAGGCATGTACATACACACCATACAATGGCCGACGCAGTGCGAAGACATCGCAAGGTGTCGCAAGGTGTGCCTTAGCATATTAGAAGGGTGCCTGAAAACAGGCCATCAGCTTCTTTGTCTTCCAGAGGCCACTTATTTGAGTGCTGTATGAAGATAGTGGTGTGTGAAGAAAGAACAAGATAAGTGAAGTAGAATAATGGCGAGCAGAAAATTCAAGCGCTCTATGTTCCTTAATGCCTGGTGATGGTCACGAGCTGTGTTATTTTTCTGGACGTTCTATGCATGGTCAGCCCTAGACGGGGCTGCATTCATTCATTGCGATGATTACTCATTTTATGACTGAAGTGAGTCAAGCCGCTGAAGATGAACGATATCTGCGGAGTCATAAGTGTGCAGCTCCGGTAAGCCTTCCCTTTCTCCCAGACCTGCACACTGAGATGTCAGGTGTGTGGAGACATCCATACACTGTCCGTTGGCTTCAGTTATTCTAATGTAGAGTGGTTGAGCGAGCGGGGCTATTGGTGGATGCCTTGGTTAGAAAGGAATTTAGTGTATTACCTTTCCTCAGAGACATCCTCATCCCTGAATGTATATTGTTATTTATCTATTCACTTAGTTCACTCAGTGTATCGTTTTCTTTATGTGTACATGTGGCAACTGTGTTAAAATTGAAGTTTGCTGTTGCGCCGATTACATATACGTTTTTGAACTTTATACACGTTTGTCTTATACACACAAAATAGCATCGAACTAACTGGCTACTAAACAAACAGTGTTTGCATTGGTTTATGTTCTTGATCAAAACTGAAAAATGCCATCAAAGTATACATGGAAAATACAATTACAAAATTTGTTCGTAATTACAAATTCTGGTTAGAAATGTTTGTACGCGTTTGTCATAGACATGAAATAGCACAACTAAGTGGCTACTGAAGCCAGCGCCGGCATTTGTTTACGTCCTTGATAAAACTAAAACATTCTGTCTAAAATTATACATGTAAATACATATAAAATTATGAAGTCTTACTTACAGGTTGAGGCCCAACAACTGCTGCCTCTATGCTGCCATGACCCCTTTTTTGCATGTTCCGCAAGGGAGGGTTGATGTAAATTTATGGGTTAGTGACGTCTAAAACCCAGGAAGTATCTCGTTGTAGTCCCATTCAAGTCGTTTTTGTTTGCTTTAAACCTCCTGATTTTTAAAAGACGATATCTCTGCTTACGTTGAATTTTCAGTGATGCAACTTTGCAGATACTGTTCATGCACCAAAAGCAACATTACACACTTTAAAATGAAACCCCAAACCACATTTTCTGAGATTTTAACAGAGGTATGTGTGTTAAACACCATTGAAGGCAATGTTAGCATCTGTTAGATTTGAAAGTAGGGTTAAAATGGTAAAAATTTGTTTTGTTTCCCACTTTTTTCATCTTCCGGGTTAAAATCTTCATTGTGTCCACGCCACAGGCTGTGACGTAGCCATGTACTGTGAGTGCTTGATGACTCATCTGTGTCTCAAAATTATTAATGAGACCGAGTTTTCATATCCTATGAGAAGACACTTAATTATTTATGACACCATGTGGATCTTTTCAACGACAGACATGTCAAAAAGTCAAAAAAGTCATGTTTTCATGGTGCAAAAGTCCAAGTGGGTTGAATATGTTTCCCTGCGATGCTGCCAGGGCTAGACTCTGGCTCTGGATGGTTGGTCATCCACCTCCGCAGAGTCATCTTTATTGTGGGGGTTCAGGGGGCGTGTAGATCTAGGCTATGCATGGAATGATTTTTTTAATTTATTTATAATATCTATATAAACCACTATATATATTTTATACGGACATTATAATTATACATGTAGCCTACATTTAATATGTTTTTAATACAATTATGATTACGGTGGGCTAATATATGTAGCGGGGCATTCAGTTACTTTTGAAAGGACAATAATAAAGTGTCAGTGTATTTCATAAGACTTTAACTTTGCCAGCTATAAAAAATAATCTAGCATTTCCTCACATTTTACCACTGCTTTTTAGTGACAGTCGATATGCATGGGACATTGGCGATGACAGTGATGGCAATACCATCCCCCTGATGCCAGATATTTATACTTATTTTATGTTTACCTACAGTCAATTAATAGGTGCATCTCAGATGTCTGGAACAACAAAACAAATGAACAAATGGTCTGCTACTAAATCTGTAAAAGCTTTTTCAGCACTTAACAACATTAAGCAATCTATAGATTTCTATATCTAAAAGAGTCTCTTATCAGTTTTTAAAGTTGTTAAACCCAGCTATATACCATCCAGTCATAGACACGAGTTTTGTGAAAACACTGTTGGTATTTTTTTTTCTTTTCATTGTAAATTCATATGGAACTATAGTATCTATTCCATTGGGCTCAGAATGCAATGACAAGACTCACCTTATATAAGCAATCTCCAGAGAGAAAGACCATTTCTGTGCAATACTGTACGAAACACAGTAACCCTCCCCAATCTGAAGATTGTCAGGGAAAAATCAGTCACATCTTAAATCCCATTGTGAGGCTGTTCTCTATATCTGATTATGCCATTTATTTTCAGCCTAATGCATGGAGATGATTGCCTCAGTGGATGTGCTGAAAGTTACCTGTCAAGTGAGTTATAAATATTGCATGGTCCAGGCATGCTGTGCAAAACAAGGCGTTGGTCAACAAAAAACGAGATGGGTCAGGCGATGTGGCTCTTTTGTCTGTTCCAGATGTGATCCAATTTATTAATCATGTAGGATCAGCAGACAAAAAAAAACAAGGCTCAGTATTGAATTTTGTCAGTGAAGAGTGTAAACTTGGAAGATGCTTGTTACATTGATTGGCACACAAATGAAACAGGATTCATTGCGGTTCTCAAATGCTAACATAATTATTTATATATTTTACTTTAATTATAAATGTATAAATCATTTAAATATTTACATATATGAAGCTTATATTAATAGTATTTATTATATAAATGAATTATCAGCCTTAAATTACAGAGTTATGCCTGCAAGTGGCAATGCAGGTAGGTATTTCTTTACTGAATAAGCAATTAGTTTAGTTATATTTGTTCAAATTAGATCTGCTTTGAATGATACCTTAGTGAATACAACATAATTAGTGGTTGCATACACTCGCGTCTGAATTTTGTGAGATGTGTGTGTCTAACCGTAAATAAAACGGAAAGTGGAGGCAGGTGGAATATCATTGCTGACAAGGTAGTAGCTGGTGTTGGAGTGCATCACTTACATTACCCTTCATGTGAGAAATGGATCATCAGCAGGGCTCATATCCACTGCTTTTAACATCAGCATACCTCTGGGTGCTCTAAACACCTTTACAGATTAATTCAATGTGCATTCGTGTCAATGAACACAGTGAATTTCTACTCAGAGATTTTAAATAGTGGTTAAATCCTGAAAAGCATGCATTAACAGTTCTTGAAAATTGAAGAAGGGCTTTAGAAATTCATTTGTGATGTTTCAAATGAGCCCCGTGTCATCTTTTAAAGACATAACAATACCGTTTAATCAGTGAATGTGATAGTCCGCCCTATGGCATTTCAGGGATTGGTGCTCAAAAGCAAATTGAGAACCTTTAACATGAAAGAGATGAAGAGTGAAAGAACTGAGGTGATGAAGCATCTGGCTCATCCCTCAAGAATAACGGTTCTAAAAAACATTGTTGCTTATGGTATGACTAAATGCTGGTAAATTAATGCACACTTTAATTATCACTGACATGCCGCAAGACAACGGCGATTTTTTTTCTGTCTGCCAAACCGCAAACTCATCTACATAAAAAAAATGTGTGTACCAAACGCTGTCTGGTTTAGTGTATAAAATAATTACAGAATTGATCATCAAGGCTTTTATTTGTACTGCATGTTGCACCTGTATTAGGTTAAATGATATTTTGGGCTGTTTCTGGGAAGTTGCAAGCAGTCACAGTAGCAGTGTTTTATTCCTCAGTGATTATTATTGTTGAGATTTTTTTTTTAATTGATTTGGAACTATTCAATGCTCATTCATAAACAGAGTTTTGTTTAGTTCCTGTAGAAATCAGCATTTGTTTGAACAGTTTGGTTGAATGAATGATTCCATGACTCCTTTGGTAAGGCCTACTTTATGAACTCTTTGCACAACGACATGTATGTTTTTCAGACTAATTTCTTTTGTTTGGACATGCATAAAATGTTCAATATTGTTTATTTTCTAAGAGCATCATCTGATTGCTAATATCATTTCTAAGAAAGCATAATCTAGGCTGAGCACTATCTCTACACATTTGAATAACCTGAGATATATTAATCATGTTAGGGAATGACTTTGACACTTCTGTAATAGCATTCTTTGATATGTTCTATCTCTCAAATCAATTTTCATTTTCCACTTTGTCCCCTGACCAATAATACAATGAATCTAAACCTGAGTGTAATACAGAAACTGGTATCATTTCCCTGGATAAATGTTTTCTTTTTAACCTTCCAATTAAATCCATGAGTGTATTAAATGAGCTTTAGGACGAGTTATTGATTGCTCGCGCTCTTCAAAGAATCATTACATTAAACTTACAAAGAGTTAAGAAAGAAAACATAGCAAGACACTGAATCGGTTGAATGTTACCCAGAATGCCCCTCAAATAAAATGCAAATGAAGGTCACTGTGCAGTGTTGCGAGGCAAGCGTGGTTCTTAATATTCTCAGCTATGGCACTTTGCTCATAGATAAACCCCTGATGATCCATCAGACATCCACTTTGACAAATGACTTCACTCTGCATTCATTAAAGGAGATGGAGATCATAAGATACAAAACCATAGGAAACAAAAAAAAACTGCAATATCGTTCAGGACACACGGAGCCCCATTAACCTCCTCTGCAGGTATTTATCTTTATCTTCAACCAAATTATAATTTGTCAACATTCCTGATTCCGGTAAACGCAGCGTTTAACCTTAAGAACTTTACAGGATTGCAGAAGATCAAATATTGTATTGAGTACACACAAAAAATTGAATGATGACCGTAATAATGAATCAAATCTCCGTTTAATGTCAGTATAAACTTTTTTTTAGTGGAGTGAGGTTTGAATGTTCCTGACTTTAATAGTTAGCCTAAATATTGCGGAAATTGTGTTTAGATTCTCTGTGCTTTAACTTTTTCTAAAGGACGGTCCCTTGAAATCATTGTTTAATGTTAAGTTAAAGGATGTAATAGCACTTAGTCTTCAAAACTATTCAAACAAGCTGATGTCACACTAATTGTAATACCACTGAATAAAAATAACTATGATTTGAATGCAGTTCTCAAACCTCCAAGTCAGAGCAAAAGTAGAATTTGAAAAGTCTGACAATGACAGCTTATAGTAAACCAAGACGACCAAGCTCCTGCACTGTATTCCTAGTCTTCTGGAAGCCTATGACCTATCCTTATGATAAAGAAGTTTGCTTAATTGTATTGAATGTGCACTTGCAGTGTAAATATTAAGTCTATTTTTAAAGAAGTAGCCTTAATTCTAATGGTGTTGGAAGAAAAGTTTCTATATAGAACCTTAAAGGGTTCTGTCATGCACTTCATATATAGAATCAAATAGGGGTTCCCATTAATGAGAGAATTTTTTTTCTTGTAATACTATTAAAATAAAAGGTTTTGTGGAGGCATCTATTTGATGTGCATGTTTATCTGGAAGATAGCCTACACATAAAACATCTTTAAGATGTTTATGATTTAGAATATGATGTTTATTTAGAATGCATGAAAATGCAATTCACTGTTTTATGGTATTTATATTAAAGTCTGCATAAAATGGAAGTTGCGATAGTCTACTTTTCCCTATTGTGATGTGTATTTGAGTGAAACGGCCTCTCAACCCCCAAAAAAGGGAGGCCGGGACTTAATTTTGTCCATTGGGAATTGATTGGATGGTTGGATCATTTGCTATTAGTGGATCTTGTGTGATTGACAGGTTGACCTTGTGCCAGTTAAGATGTCATCTGAGAAGAGAAGAGATGTTTTGAAGAGGGAGGATGTTATTTTGATTTAAAGATTATGAGGACATGAATTTTAAAAATGATTTGCGTGGATAATAACAAAAAAAAAAAGAATTGTGAATTTTGATTATTTTTTTAGGAATCTTTTAAATTCATTTTTATATATCGCAAAAGAAAGACACATGTTTGAAACATATAGTAAGGACATTTTTTAACAGATCTATGCCTTAAAAATCCAACCCAACTATTTTTCACACAGTTCATTTTTCGCTCTCACACCATTCAGTGATTTGCTCACCAAAAAAAAAAAAAAAAAAAAAAACCTCTGGGTTTTCTGGATCTATTGTACAGAGAGTATATTTGACACCTTTCAGAAAAAAATCGAGATGCACTCTCAGCAGTAGACCTCTCTCCTCTGAGGGAGTGTATGTAGCTGACTCAACCGTTACTCTATGTGAAGATTAACAATGGACTTTATACACATATATGCAGCAATGAGAAATATGCTTACAGGACTCAGGGCCCATTCATTGAGAAAAGAAGAGAGAGCAGGTGGTAGAAAGCCAAATCCGATTGGCATTTTCCCCTGATGAGTAGACAGCATGATGAAACCCCACCCAAAGCCTCACGTCAAGTACCACCAGAACCAATACTCCTCAGTCATTCTTCATTAGGTTGACTTGCTTTCGTTTTGGTCATGCGGCAGTGAAGAGCCAAAGAAATGTCTGTGGAAAAGAATTGGACTGAGATGTGATTTGTTTACCTCCTCAGTCAGGTAATGTTCAGCCCCTTTCCTTCATCTGAAAAACTCCTTTTCTCCCTTTGTGTTCGTTTATTCTGGCCGGTGGCCAGGGTGGTAATAGACCAGGGAGTTGTGTTTCATTGACCGCATTAGAAAAAAAAAGTAAGGAATGTTTGAATTCGTTCTGAAACTGCAGATCTGGTTGGCTGGAAGCCATGAGCACTACATTCAGATAATTTGTTTTAAAGAGCATCATCTTCATTTCTGCATGGATTTTTAGCCATCTTCTCTCTTTCTGTGTGTGTATGTTAAGGTGGATTTTTCATTATTTTTAGCTCCTGTGTTTGTTTATATCGATTCGTCCTCATTTTCCTCATCCTGTCATTTGAAGTTTTGACAGCACTGAAGGTGTCTAGGTCTTATACTTTACATCAGGTGTAGATACATCTCGTATATAATAAAATGCCATCCAAATGAAAACAGATTGTGAGGCCAACCATGCAGCACCTTGGGCCTCCATTACTGGGTTGGCTTGCTGAGCGCAGAAGACGGATGAGACTATTCATTTTTTCATTGCCGAACGGCCTCACTGCGTAAGTGGAGCATGCAGGAAATGCATGCTGTTGAACACATCCCCAATATCAGCTAGTTTTAGGGAAATTTAGTTTTGTAATGAGAGTTAAAAAAGAAATGATGTCCTGAATAGGAAGATTTGTTGCATATGTTGTTGTTGTTTTTTTGCTGGGAGGTTGGCATGTGGGGACAGTTTAAGCTTGGAACAAAGTAACTATTATAAAATATTTGAGCATTGCTCTATTAGACTTTGTTGAATTGTATCCCTGCATGCATATGAACTAAATATCTACTCCTAGTCTCCTACACAGAGTAACAGTTGACATAAAACAGCAAACTAATTGCATCAAATAGCTCATGATGAATACCAGCAGTAGTCAAATGGTGGCCTGTGGTCTAGTTCCGGACCCTGGGACATAATTTGGCAAGACAACGAAGCGATAGACACCACAAGCACTTAGGGTCGTTTCCTGTGCTGATTTTTCAGCACTACATTGTCTAATATTTTTGTCTAGAGCCAATTGCATGTTGAGGTTAAAGTGTATATGTCAGGTTAAATTTGTAAGTATGATTAACACAAAATAGTTAGGGGAAAACACATTTGTCAAGTTGATGTATTGTCAGTGGTGGAATGTAACGAAGTACAAATACTTCGTTACTTTACTTAAGTACATTTTTCACATATCTTTACTTTACTTGAGTACAATAAATAGTGCATACTTTTTACTTTTACTTCGTTACATTTTGCAGCAATTATTATACTTTCTACTCCACTACATTTCTACAACTTCTGTTACATTTTCGTTACATTTTCTGATCAGTTTTTCCCTGCCAAAACGTAATCTGACCGTCCGTTCGTTGCACGTTTGTCTCACCAGTGACGTTTGGTTGCCATAGATACAGTATATCAACTGGTCACACTAAATGCGTCTCACACGCAGTGTGTTTATCATGCAACTCATACGCGAAAATTTGTTTTTACGTGCATAGGAAACACACCGTGTGTAATATATGTTTGGTTTGGTTAGGATTATGGCAAGCCAAGAGGTTCAGAATTACACCATAAATTAATCGCGTTTACTGCCAAACATAGTTATTAACATATAGTAAGGATAAGCATGATATTGCCTAATTGCAAGCTTGTTTCAGAAATGGTGACATTTTTTTTCCATCATTATTGAACATCATTATAGGAGTAGGCTATTAGGTTGAATGAGTTAGAATTAAATGTTTTATTAATCATTAGAAAATAGACATTAAGATAATAAATTGTTATGCAAGTACTTTTACTTTTAATACTTAAAGTACATTTAAAATAAAGTACTTTTTACTTAAGTATGGTTGTCATTGTGTTACTTCTACTTTTACTAAAGTAAATATTTATCTGGGTATTTGTACTTTTACTTAAGTACTGAGATTCAGTACTTCCTCCACCACTGTGTATTGTTTTGAATGTTTTTGAATACCTAAAGGCAGAATATAAGATGAAAAAGTTTGTTATTTTCAGTACTCACTTAAAACTGCTCCTCCCCCCAAAGGAATTGCTTGATGTCATAAGAGGGAGACGTCTCCCCAGGTCGCTAAGAAAGTGAATTAGTGAGCTGTGTGGATAATTGTACGAATGATGGAGTGAGAGAATTATTTGCAGAGAATTATTAGCAGAGAAACACTGATGTTGCTTTATGTAAAGGCAGTGACTGTGTAGTTGCTGATGCATTGATGATCTTTTTGTTAAGTTCTTCAACTCATCCATATGTGCTTTTGCTCACCGCCAAACACATTTTCGAATGTGTGCGGCACCAGGATTGGTTTGCAGCGATCGACCTGAAGGACGCCTTCATGTCTCCATTCTCCCTCGACACAGACCATTCCTGCGGTTTGCTTTCAAGGGGCAGGCATATCAGTACGTGGTTCTCCCATTCGGGCTAGCCCTGTCTCCTCGTGTCTTCATGATGGTCGTCGAGGCAGCCCTTGTTCCCCTCCGGGAACACGGGGTTTCGCATCCTTAACTATCTTGACGACTGGCTGATCCTAGCTCACTCTCGAGACCAGGTTTGCTGAAACAGGGACGTAGTGCTCCGGCACTTAGCCTGTCTAGGCATTCGGGTCAACTGGGGGAAGAGCAAACGTTGCCCCGTGCAGAGGATCTCTTTTCCTGGTATGGATATCAACTCGGTCGCCATGTCCGTGCAGCTTACGAGTGAGCGCGCGCAGTCTCTGCTGGCTTGCCTGAAACATTTCGAAGGAAAGAGTGCAGAAACTTTTTCAGAGGCTCCTGGGGCATATGGCCTTTGCATCCGCGGCAACTCCTCTCGGATTGCTTCTTATGAGACCGCTTCAGCTTTGGTTTTGCGACTGAGTGCCGAGGTGGGCATGGCAACACTGCACTCTCCGAGTACCAGTTACTCCGACTTGACGTCAGACCTTCACCCCGTGGTCGAACCTTAGTTTCCTACGGGCTGGAGTGCCCCTGGGATGAGCTTCCAGGCGTGTTGTCATAACGACAGTTGACCACAGGATGGGGTGCCATGTGCAATGGACATGCTGCTGCTGGCTCCTGGACAGGACCCCAGCACCTATGGCACGTCAATTGCCTCGAGTTGCTGGCTGTACAGCTCACCCTGTGCCGCTTCCGAGCCATGTTCAAGGGTCAGCATGTACTAGTCCATTCAGACAATACCACGACTGTAGCGTACATCAACTGTCAAGGTGGTCTGCGCTCCCACCATATGTCGCAACTTGCCCGCCACCTCCTCATATGGAGTCAGAAGCATCTGAGGTCGTTTCATGCTATTTATATTCCTGGAGCCCTGTGGCACTCTCGTCCCGATCTTTGGAAACTCCACTTGTGGCTCCTGGATGGGACGAGGCAGGTTTGAGCACCCTACCACCTGCAGTGATGGCTACCATCACTTCCGCTAGAGCGTCGTCCACAAGGCACTACTACACGTTGAAGTGGAACCTCTTCATCAACTTGTGCTCTTCTCACCAAGACGACCCCCGTAGATGTTCGATCAGTGTCATGCTTTCCTTCCTTCAAGATGGGTTGGAGCGAAGGCTGGGGTTCTCTAAGGTTCTCTAAGTCTGAGTTATCTAAATCCCCCCCTCTGGGTTGACAATAATTGCATATTCCCTCCAAACTATTGGATATGCTCCCCAGTCTACCTTGGTATTCCTGTGCTAAATAGGAGTCCTTCGTCCGTGCCAGTCTCACGACAGGGATCTCAGATTTACGCAGGGTGCTGGAAGACAGCTGAGAAGGTGGCGTGATTAGACTGGTATCCCCATTCCCCATACTGATGTAACCCTCGTTCCCCGATTAGGAAACGGAGGCGTTCCGTCTTCCTACCACTTTCCGCTGTGCCGCACTTTCCGATCGCCTGACCTAAGTCTTGACTCCTCAGCGAAGAAACATGTCTGTATTGCTGCCAGCGTCCTCCTTTCACAGGTGAGGCAGAGTTACGCTATGCAAAATCCACAGACCCATGGCATTTCTTTGCCATTGACACGTTTTTATATTGATCGAAGCTCATGGGCTTTTTAAGCGAAACCCCATTCTTCGTCATCGGACAGAATGTCTCCGTTCCCTACTCGGGGAATGAGGGTTACATCCGTAACCGAGACGTTTTCCTTTATTAAATACATTATATTTTTATTTGATTGACTTTCTCTTGCACATTTTTAAAGTCCCTTTAATGTTGGGATCAAGCTACATGCTTTACAAATTTATTGATACTTATACTTATAGTTTTGTTATAGAACAGGAAAGTTAATCCTCGTGGCCAGAGGAGGTTTCTTCTTTTGAAAGTCTATAAAGGAGAATCATTTTTGTGAGGTTTGATAGAGATTTGAGTTATCAGTTTTGCTGGACAAGTAGATGATTTGATAATAAATTAATCCCCTTAAAGATTATCCTGACGATCGATCTATTTTAGACAATTGACATATTACTATTTAATTATAATTCTTGTGATTGATTATTGATAGTACAATTGATCTATTTTTTTCCTCATAATTCATTGTGTTCGGCTGTCCAAAAAGGCCATTGGTAACTTTTCCCTTTACGGGTAACTTTATAATTTGTAGGTGATCCCCGATCATGTTTATGATTCGTTATTAAAATTATATTCCCTGTATCTAAGCTAAAAGGAGTATCCCGAGTATCCCTACAGAAGCAAGCAATGAATGAATAAATGAATATAAATGAATATTATTTCATTCCAAAATAATATACATCATCATTTTGGCTTCAAAGGTTCGCTATAAAATACATTTCTTCATTTAAGAAGTGAAGTATTATGTTCATTTCAGCTAATTTCATGTCGTTTTTGTGTTCTTTGAAGTCTCAGCTATTGCACTGCCCATTTTGTGAATGAGAAACTGATTAAATTTCCCATTCTTGCTCAAAGAAAGATTTATTCCTCTAATTGGTGGTTTTGAATAAAGTTTTTCTGTTTCTTTTCTCCAAAAATGAATATAGGCCTACTGTACATTTCAAAGGACCAGCCTCTACATTTGCTATTATTTTTATTAACTAAGAGTATCTAAATTATAACAACTTCAGGTAATGTCAAGTCTTGTTTCTATTCCTGTGCCTATTTTAAATTACAACCTGTATAGATTGCTAATTAAAAAGTCAGAGCTTTTGAGTGCAGTGGTGTTTTTTTAACCTACTGCTGTGAAGTCCAAGAAAAAACAGATTTCCTATATAATTCCAGCTTTCATTAAGAGTCTTCATTATCTACTATAGCTGTATTGTTTGCTCTTGGACTATCCTGACTGACAATAAAAGGAATGCTTACTTGAAATTTGATGCAGTGTTTATTACAGCCACAAATGCTTTTGTCAATGTGGAATACAGTACATGATCACCACCCAGTCACCAGAGAGTCATTCTATGCACTTACCAGGTTTGAAATATAATGTACTCTCTTTGTCCCTTAGTAGCAATCAAACCTTAATTTTATGCATCATAATTTGACCTGTGATTAATAGCCCTGATCGAAATGGGCCGTCCATAAAGCGTAAGAAGGGGAATATCAGATGCGTGATTCAATCAGGTCTTCTAAAACTGACTTCATAGACTTTTGTTCATTTATAGTCATATCAATCAAAGCTTCACCTTGAATAGTGTATATCAAGATTTCACATTGTAGAATAATGTAGTTGCGTTTTTAGTCGCACCTGCTTCCATTTATTTGTGATCACAGCAATGCACAAAACAACTCCATTAGGCTCCAAATGCTGACCTATTTAGAAAAATACTATAGAAATATAATTTTATAGAGAAAGAATGAGCACAAATTTGAGCAAAGAATGCATTACTTGAAACTTTTTATAATTATTACTTTGTTTTCCCATGACTGACAGCTCTTCTGTCCGCATGTTGAGACAAATTGAAGTGCAGAGGCGTTGTCTGTGAACATGATGGTTATTTTAGTTCTAGACTAAATGTAAGTGTCCATTTACCATTACAAAAAAAGGATTCAATATTCCTCAAAATGAATAAAATTAGTGAAATGCAGAATCAGAATAACCTCCAATAACTAAATATGTTAAATAAAACATGCATTTGTGTGCATGACCAATGTACTTGCTTCTGTCCTTCGATGATTCAGTTAAACCATAAGCAAAAAAGTTTGTTTTTATTGCTAAACTTTTTTTCTCCTGCACTGTATAGTGATAGCACTGTATCTTCTTTTCATCATCTTTTCATCTTTGTGTACTTGAAAGCCCTACAATTAAATGCATCTAAAAAAAATAACCTAATTTAAACCTGAGCGGACCGGCCCACTGCTGAGATTATGCTATAGAGGAATTTTTAATTAGGATCTTATTAAGAGCTTGACAACAAACATGATTCGATTTAGAATCTGCATGAGGATGGTAATTATAGACTTCTGCATAAACTTGACTGAGTCAAGGACTTTTCTGAAGGTAGTGGCATGTGAAACTTAACTGTCCTCTGACATACATTCAAGAACTTCATAGAGGTTGTATATATGTTCTAAAAACATTTTGCTAACGTTTCCAATTCCCATTATGTTATTAAAATATAGATACATACACATACACATTTGGTTATACGAACATTATTAAAACCCTCCATTTGATAATTTTTCAAATATTATGGTAACGTTTTGAATGTTTTCTAGTAGACAAATATCGAACTGTAATGTTTTAGTTCATGTTCCTTAAACGATATAAAAAAAATTGTGCTGACATTTTTAGAAGATAAAAAAGACTGTATACTTTTGAACAAATGTAGTGAGAACCTTAGCCACTAGGGGAAAATAACTGTTAATGTTGTAAAATGTATCAGTTATGAAACTCATTAAATTTTGGCTTTAAAGTAGTTGAACAGAAGACAAGTGTTATTATTCAGCTCAGTTTAGTACAGTGTTCTAATTCAGTTCAATAACTGTGTCAATGTTGCAAAGTTGATCAATTATGGAACCAGTTAAATTCAGCTATATAAGAAGCTTTAGTGTTATTATTCAGTTTAAGTCAGTTAAGTGTTGATTCAATTCAGCAAAAGTGCCTATGTTACAAATTTAGTGTTATTATCCAGTTTAATTTAGTTTCCATCCAATAGTGTCTGTACAGCTAAATCGATAATATTACTGAATATTAATTGTCTTTTAAACAGCCCAAGAAATGAGTAAAGAGTATCTTTGTAATGAGGTTTTTATCAAACCTATTTTTTTTTTATCTTTTATAAACAAAATCATTGTGAATCAAACGTAAACATGTCTACTTGTTCCTTGGCCGTTCTCTTTAAGAGTGTCAGTAAGATTGAAGACGTGCATTTTGCACATCTGACGTGCTCTAACCCCTGCCTGGTGATTTATTGAAATATGTGGCTAATGTTCATTTATAGGGCAACCCAAAGGTCACGTTCATAAATCTGCCTCCTGATTAGCTAACTTTTTTCAATTAACAAACTTTAATCACTTAACACAAAAGATGCCCCAATGAGAATGTTAAGTTCTCTACGCTACATTAGTTATTCGTTTTTATGATGTGCCATGGGTGTTCATCTCATTATATTTTCAGTGTTGATCAGAAAGAAGCATTTTTACTTTTATTCATTTAGCAGATTTATTTAACTTTAAAAGCAAAATGTCATAAGAGTAACCAATATAGTACACAATGCCAAGATTAGTAAAAAAAAAACTTCCTAGAACAGAATTGAATGCAGAAAAAGGAGAACATAAAAATAAATACATTTAAGATGCAACTAAATTAGAAAAAAATATTTTAAAAAGAACAAGATACTCTGTAATACAAAAACAGTGAAATCTGTTACTGCAGTCTTGTTTTAGTTTAGTGATTCATGGACTTTTAGTTTGGTACTCATTGTTTTTCCTTTCTGTTTCCTTGACTTCTGAGTATGTTTGCATTTGTCATAGTGATTCAGTGGTTGATTGATTATTCCCACCTGTTCCCCAAAAATATTCTTTCCGATACCTTTTTAATATTTAAAAAAAAAAAAACTTTCAAGAAAATTAATTGCTAAACAAAAAAAAATTCCAGCTGTTGAAAAAGTAAGTGTCACTAATGTGATGAATGATTGATTGATTTGTATTTTGTACAGATAAGACATACGCCCTGATTGAAATTAACAGTCGTTACCATTGCGTTGTCTTCCATTGTGTATTTATCATTACTGTTATCTCTGATTTCCTCTAATGGAGATAAAGCGTTTCATCCCCTACAAAACAAAAATACTATGCTTTAGTACAATTACTAGATGATTTATTAAACTGCTGTTGTCCACTTTGGGTGTAGATAACAATCATTAATCCAATTAGTGATGAGCCACTAGAGCCGGGAAGACTCTGGAGAACAGGTTTCGTCATTAAAATGATTAAGCCCACATATAAGTGTCTCTTACGCACATTTATCAGTGATGATTAAGGAAGTAGATAAGATGAATCTTGTTTCAGAGTGTTTTTAGGTGGTTGGTTAGATGTTGAAAAATACAGACGCTCGTTATGAATAGTTATTGCTGTTACAAATGGAGAGTAAATGATAAGTGCCACTCGAGCTATTTCTGTTTCTCCTAAGCACTCAAAGAACCAAATGCAGCTGAAATAGCTGATAACAAACCAGACTAAAGACAAACATGATACATGATTTGAACATGATTGAAAAAATGTTCAATAAAGACTGCTCTACAACTCTACAGGGTGATTTAAATGTAAATCTTTAACACATTTTAAAGCAAATACATAATGCATTACTATAAATAATTTATATATAGGGAGCCGTGAATTTTCCTATATTAAATGTGTATAATATTGCATTACATAATGTTTTTCCCTGTTTTTTTTACTGTGGACTTGCTTTAAAAGTTTTGTCAGTATTGTCAACATGTCTGTTTTGCCCAAAGGCCTCAAGTCCAGTTGGGGTCAAGGTGGCCCATAGCCCATGGAAAGCGGGTCACCGAGAGTAATTAAAGTACCCTGTAATCTGTAATGGCTTTACTGACTGGTGGTGTTTGTGGCATTTCTGCTGTCCAGTCTAATTTCTTTCCTAGTAATTTTTTTTTTAGTCTGTCAAATTGCGGGTCAGAGACATGAATGTGTGAGGTGAGGTTAATGTTGTGACCTCTAAATGTCATCTAAAAGGATTTATTGAGCCAACGGGCTTCTTAGCACCTGCCAAAAGGACAAGAACGGCTGGGCAAAGAGAGAACATTATGTAATTTGCAAGCAGAGAGAGTGTAACATTAAAGAGGTTCGTATCAAAAGAATATTCCTTGATTTTCTGAAATAAGTGTTTGATCTATTATGAAAATATTCTGTAAAAAACGTCCTAGTTCATTATACAGTTCTGTAACTTACTGATGTACAGATTAATACATTGACACATGATCACTCACCAGCGTTATTATAGTTAACTGAAACTAAACCCATAAAAATAATGTATTGCTTTAAATAAAGTAAACAATTACTGAAATAATATATATAGACTGTTTTTAGGTGTAGTTAATATTTATAAATTTCAGCTAGTTGCAAGGCATTTACAATTTCTATTTTTCGTTTAGTTTAAAGGTGCAGTGTGTTTTTTTAGCAACATCTAGCAGTTCGGTTGCGAGTTTGCACTTAGGGCTCAGCCCTCCCTTTTGAAGAAGCTACAGTGGCTAAAACGGGACAAATATTGGATATTGTCGTTTGAGACAGCAGAGAATAGCCAGAGTAAGCCAAGAGTGTGTAACATTGTCACTGTTTTTGTACCACAGTCCATTATAAACCACATCGATAAAGTTTACAAAGCCATAGTCAGGTGAGGATTAAGGGTCTTAATGTATAATATAATAATTAGGGCAACGCGTTATTGCAAAACCATTTTAACGTCATTCATTTTTTTATCGCACAATTAACAGTCTTTTTGGCCTAGCAAAGTTTGTCATTTTTTTTCACATGCTTTTGCAACAAGCTTTTTTAATGGCTTGTGTCATGCGAGGACATTTTGTTGCTTCGTCGATTAAAGCGCAAACTTGACCGGAAACAAAACGACAGACACGCCGCACACACTTGTTTGTGTCTGCAAGCTGGCCAAATAGTAGGTTAACGTTACGTTTTGAGTGGATGATAAACGCGAGACGTCGAAATGGATGCCAATAAGATTCTGAATTGAAAGTTTACTTTAAAACAGTTGCAAAATGGTTCCATTGATGAGACCAAAGCTAGCTAGGAGCTATCAACATCACAGCATGTCCAGTCTGAAACACCACTTGATGGTGGCAAAGCACACACACAGCTGATGCGAATTTTCCGCCCCTACGTCAATATCAGGACCTCGTCAGCATTTCGTTCACCCTTTTATTGATGGACAGAGTTACATTGTGTGAGAGATTATTTGCTCCAAGTGAGAATGTTAGTGTGAAATTGAACACAGTATGTTGTTTGTTTGTAATGTTGTTTTCAATAATAAAAACTTTTGAACAAAGCAAGCCGAACATGCTTTGAACTCGTAAAGTTCAAAGCAAAGGGAGAGATTTGCTTTTTAAAGAAATTGTTTTTTTAAGGACTACAACAAACAGCTGGTAGGGACTACGCGACATTCCTCCCGGGTTAGAGACATCTAACTGTTCCTATACAAGTGATTTATAGATTATACTGACAGAATATGTTAATTGAAGATAGTTAACTCCACATCAGCAACATAAACTCATCAACTAACCATTCAGAAATGTCCTGTTGCATTCTACATTTTCTCACTTCTTAGTCTCTCCAAACTTCACATACACACATCTTGTAGACTTCTTGTGAAAAGGGCATTATACCACCCCTTTAAAGTGTTGAATGTTCACCATTTCCCGCTCTTCCTTCCCATAACATCCCCGTTGAACCCCGTTACAGCGGGCTTTATATGATGATGGACCGAGGATCTGCAGTTAATTAATCATGTTATCAAAGAGCGCTTGGGTTGAACTGGTTTCCCTCAAAGATGACTGCAACTGGAGAACTGAGATGTATAGATTCCTCTACCGCATCTTTTGTAGAAGAAATCAACAGCGCATTAATTTTAAAACACGAACAGAGAACTGCAATCAAGGCATTTTTCGATTAAAAAAAGATGTGTTTGCCATCCTTCGCAGAAGATTCGGCAAAAGTGTAACATATCAGCTGGCTCCGATGGTCACTAAGAAGATGGGCCACAATGAAAGCCCTGGTCGTTGTGGTTTCTCCTTTGGTCGCACTCATGGAGAACCAAGTAAAAGAAGCAGCACTCATTATTTTACTACTGCTTCCAGCGTGGCTGCAGTTGAGTTCTGTTTGAAAACTGTGTAGCACAACATGCGTCACTTACTGCGTTGCTCTGATTGGTTGTAAGTCTATCCAATTAAGTGCAGAGTTTTTTTCCCTGGTTTGGTTAAGACACGCCTCATAATCAAAGCCCTATGGAGCAGTATCAGACTAGCATTCTGACTAGAATACGAGTATGACGAAGTCAGGCTACCTAAAATGCTCCCAAGATCCACGGGTTGTTGATTCCTGTAACATTCTGTTTTACGGTCAATGAAGTACTAATCAGAGTACTAATCAGAGTACTACAGAGTACTAATCAGCTGTCTCACGAACGTAACCAGCACATTTATCCTCGCATAGCAAAGCCATAACACAGGGAGAAGAACTAAGTTACATGAAACAATCAAAACTACATATTTTACACCCCTGACAAGGGGAAAGTCAGTACTCACAGTGTCTATGGCTTGCTTCTAGATTTCTGTTGCTTCTCTTTCAAGGTGGTGACGAAACACGCTCTGTAGCGCTAGCGCTGTTTGGTCACGTTCGGCTACGGTAGAAACATTACGTCACAATATGTCCCCCTTCATAGAAGGGTGTGCTCGTGGTTATGTAGATATAAATGTCTCATTCTAAGGTAATAAAAACCTTACAGTTTATTAAGTTCTTTACACACCACTGAAAACATTAGGGCTTGATTGATTGATTGATTTTTATTTGACCACTTAAATATAAAAATATGAAAAACAGTAAGAAACTGTTTCATACATTAAAATCAAATACTGTAGTCAACCAAAGAAATCCTTAGTCGACCAAAATCTTGTCCTGCAATGTTTTAATTTAACATTAGTTAATTAATTGTCCTAGAGCATTTATAAAACAACAACGAAAAAAACATCACAAATAAATAAAATTATAATAATAATACAATTCTTTGAAAATTAAGTGGTTTTTTTTAACTGCAAAAAGTGAGGTCTATGCAGTCACAATTGCGCACCTGATCACACCACACGCTACAAATAAATCCACAAAACATCCACAAATCCACAAAGACTGGTTGGGCAAACTCCCATGAACCCTCCAGCACCCTGTAGAGAGTATAGAGCTGGTCCAGTGTTCCACGGCCCGGACGAAAACCACACTGTTCCTCTTGAATCCGAGGTTCCACTATCGGCCGTATTCTCCTCTCCAGTACCCTGGCATAGACTTTCCCAGGGAGGCTGAGAAGTGTGATCCCCCTGTAGTTGGAACACACCCTCCGGTCCCCCTTCTTAAAAAGAGGAACCACCACCCCAGTCTACCATCCCAGAGGCACTGTCCCCGACCGCCACGCGATGCTGCAGAGGCGTGTCAACCAAGACAGCCCCACAACATCCAGAGACTTGAGGTATTCAGGGCGGATCTCATCCACCCCCGGTGCCTTGCCACCGAGGAGTTTCTTGACTACCTCGGTGACCTTGGCAAGGGTGATGGACGAGTCCACCTCTGTGCCCTCAGCCTCTGCTTCCTCAATGGAAGACGTGACGGCGGGATCGAGGAGATCCTCGAAGTATTCCTTCCACCGCCCGACGATATCCACAGTTGAGGTCAACAGCCGCCCTCCCCTACTGTAAACAGCATTGGTAGGGGACTGTTTCCCTCTCCTGAGGCGCCGGACAGTTTGCCAGAATCTCTTCGAGGCCAGCCGATAGTCCTCCTCCATGGCCTCACCGAACTCCTCCCAGGCCAGAGTTTTTGCCACCACAACCACCCGGGCCGCAGTCCGCTTGGCCTGCCGGTACCCGTCAGCTGCCTCCGGAGTCCCACAAGCCAACCAGGCCCGATAGGACTCCTTCTTCAGCTTGACGGCATCCTTTACTTCCGGTGTCCACCACCGGGTTCGAGGATTGCCGCCTCGACAGGCACCGGAGACCTTACGGCCACAGCTCCGAGCAGCCGCTTTGACAATGTAGGTGGAGAACATGGTCCACTCAGACTCAATATCTCCAGCCTCCCTCAGGAGCTGGTTGTAGCTCTGCTGGAGGTGAGAGTTGAAGATCTCTCTGACAGGAGATTCAGCCAAATGTTCCCAGCAAACCCTTACAGTACGCTTGGGTCTGCCGAGTCTGTCCAGCCTCCTCCCCTGCCATCGGATCCAACTCACCACCAGGTGGTGATCAGTTGACCGCTCCGCCCCTCTCTTCACCCGAGTGTCCAAGACATACGGCCGCAGGTCAGACGATACGACCACAAAGTCGATCATCGACCTGCGACCTAGGGTGTCCTGGTGCCACGTGCACTGGTGGACACCCTTATGCTTGAACATGGTGTTCGTTATGGACAAACTGTAAATAGCACAGAAGTCCAATAACTGAACACCACTTGGGTTCAGGTCGGGGGGCCGTTCCTCCCAATCACGCCCCTCCAGGTGTCACTGTCGTTGCCCACGTGAGCGTTGAAGTCCCCCAGTAGAACGACGGAGTCCCCAGTCGGAGCACTTTCCAGCACTCCTCCCAGGGACCCCAAGAAGGCAGGTACTCTGCACTGCCGTTTGGCCCGTAGGCACACATGAAAGTGAGAGACCTATCCCCGACCCGTAGGCGCAGGAAAACGACCCTCTCGTTCACCGGGGTAAACTCCAACACATGGCGGCTGAGCTGGGGGGCTATAAGCAAACCCACACCAGCCCGTTGCCTCTTACCATGGGCAACTCCAGAGTGGTGAAGAGTCCATCCTCTCTCAAGGAGTGTGGTTCCGGAGCCCAAGCCATGCGTAGAGGTGATCCCGAGATCTCTCTAGTCGGAACCTCTCAACCTCACGCACAATATCAGGCTCCTTCCCCACCAGCGAGGTGACGTTCCACGTCCCTAATCAATCAATCAATCAATCAATCAACGTTTATTTCTATAGCGCTTTACACAACCGTCAGGAATCCAAAGTGCTTCACATCATAAAAGTAATAAAACACGATAAAACAGCCCAATACACAAGTATAGATACATATAACAACATAAACAAGAAAAAGACATTGTCCCACCACTACTGCGTATTGAAAGCCATTCTAAATAAGTGGGTTTTAAGTTTAGATCTAAAAGTAGTTTCATCCGTAATAGTGCGAATATCAGGGGGTAGCTTGTTCCAAAGTCTCGGTGCAGCAACAGCAAATGCCTGATCACCCCATCGCTTATACCTCAACCTTGGGACTTCCAGCACCAATTGGTTTGAAGACCTTAACAACCTGCTGTGCTCACGCAGGGTCAACATCTCGGATAAGTACTCCGGGGCCAAACCATTTAGGGCCTTGAAAACAAACAGCAAAATCTTGAAATTAATTCGATACTGTACTGGAAGCCAATGCAAATTATAAAGGACGGGAGTGATGCGAGTACGCTTAGATGTATTGGTTAAAAACCGAGCAGCAGTGTTTTGCACAAGTTGAAGTCGTGAGATAGAGCTAGTTTCCGTGTACAGGGATCGGGTCGCCGAGGCCCCTGCCTTCGACTGCCGCCCGATCCTCTCTGCACCGGCCCCTTACGGCTCCTCCTGCAGGTGGTGAGCCCACGGGAAGGCGGTCCCACGTCGCTCCTTCGGGCTGAGCCCGGCCGGACCCCGTGGGGAGAGGCCCGGCCACCAGGCGCTCGCATACGAGCCCCAACCCCGGGCCTGGCTCCAGGGTGGGGCCCCGGCTGCGCCATACCGGCCGACGTCGCAGTCCTTGAATTAATTTCTTTCATAAGGGGGTTTTTGAACCGCTCTTGGTCTGACCCGTCACCTAGGACCTGTTTGCCTTGGGAGACCCTATCAGGGGCATATAAACCCAGACAACATAGCTCCTAGGGTCATTCGGGTGCTCAAACCCCTCCACCACGTTAAGGTGGCAGTTCAAGGAGGGGCTCCGGAAATATATCATGTTAAATATCAATTTTTGGTAATTGATGCTATTTTTCTTGTCTAGACTGGTCTAGATAAACGTTATGGAAGGAATAGTTTTTATTATGGCAAAAGAATAGAAGTTGTGCACAGTGCACTTTTCTTCTCATAGCTGGCAATAAATGGTTTTGCAATGTTATCAATATTTCATCGTGGAAGTTACAAATCTTCTCTGACACAATGCATTGCTGAAGACTGCTCTCTTACATTCTCTCTTCTTCCATTCTTTATTGTTCTTGCTGTAAATACAACAGAGCTGTATGAGTCTGAGTCCCAGACCTTAATTAAAGCTGTTTGTTTAGTTTTCATCACATTCCATCATTATGTAGCGAGAAGAAATGGGCACAGAAAGGGAAAAAGAGATTCCTATTATGGGGTTTCATGCCATGCTGGATTTCATTTTTAACACAAGTATAATTGGCTCACTAATCAATCTATGATAATCAATCATATATGAAAACCCATATAAGTTTTTATAAGGTTGAAAAAGACCATGTGCTTCAAATCACTGACTTTGTTCAACCGTAATTTGTCTTTCTGAATGATTTTTGAGAAGTTCAATGTTCTAGAGCTAACTGTGTTTAATTGTTTTCATTTGAGTGAGATTGAAGTAATTATATGTCTTGAAATTATCCGTAATGTGATGTTCTTCACCGTTTTATACAGCGAGCGAGGCATGTCAGCCGAGAAATTTAACCTAGATACAAAGGGAATGACTGACGGGAGATTTAGCACAGATTTCATTATCAAGAAATGTTTTTGAAATATTAAACAAAAAATTATTAAATATAAAAATGGGTGGACACCAGGCTTGTGCGTCATGCAGAAATGCATTGAGAAAGCTTTTTTGAGATGGCAAACAAAAATCGGATTTTGACTGACAGTCTGAATGTAGCCTATGAAGCCCCTCCAGCCGAAAAGCAAATTATGCTCTGATTGGTTGGTTGGACTAGTGTCTTGTGATTGGTCAACCGCTTTGAGTGTGTTTCGGAAATGTCATGCCCCTTACCATAACCTGGAGTTTCAACACACTACTAACGCAACTCAGCCAGTCCTCGCCTGTGCCTTGTGGTCAGTGATCATTTTGCTTTGTAACTTTGCAGACTTTTTTTCATGTTCAAACATCTTGATGTGGCCACTTCAATTGAAATTCATATCATGAATGGAAAGGAAGCCATTTTATTTTTAATTCTGAATTTTGCCGAACACTGTTTAACACCATCCATGGTAAAAATGATCAATGTTCAAACTATCTCAGTTTTGAAGAGCATGAACTGATGGAAAGTCGACCCAACAGGTCACAGCTCACCCACTCTACAGCCTCCCTTCGATAAAATAAATCCAGCTCTTATCAGTGCTAAGAGACTAATTCTTCTCAAACATCTGTCTGCATAATGAGGTGTTTGAGACAAAGTTCACCGTGGCCCAGTTTCTGTCTGGCCTGCCTGCTTAATGACTTGCAGAAACATGAAGAGGGGAAAAAAGAAAGGACTGTGAAGTGGAAGTGGAACTCTTTCCGACTCCTTTTTAATTTAATGTCACCTTTCACCCTAAAAAATATCCAGTCACCGGCACTAGCATTTAAATGAGTAGTTCACTTTAAAAAAAAAATGCTGATAATTTACTCACCCCCATGTCATCCAAGATGTCCATGTCTTTCTTTCTTCAGTTGAAAATAAATTAAGGTTTTTGATGAAAACACTCCAGGATTTTTCTCCAAAAAATGCATACAAGTTTTTTTTTTCAAAGTGAACTACTCATTTAAAGTAGTGAAGTAGATTCTACATGCGTTAAAAAACATTAAAAAAAACTCGTATTCTATTGTATGATCATGAAATGATCTGTCTTCTATGGCAGGCATAATTAGACTTTTATATATATATATATATATGTGTGTGTGTGTGTGTGTGTGTGTATATAATATCTTTATAAAAGATTAAGTATTTTGAAATTACAGCATTATAAATAATAAAACCTACAATCACTCTATGTACAATTTAACTTTGGTTAAATAAAGGCCCTTTATTTGACCTTGTAGAATAAAGACCTTTATTTGACCCCCTCACGCTGTGCTGTAGGAAGCCAGAAGTTCATATTAATTAGCACTATTAGATGAGCTGTCTATTTAATCCTCTTCTATCCACAAAGAACATTCTTCACAATATGCTCAAAACACCATAATTAGATCTTTCTATTGAGCAGCCATCTATATGATTAAGGCGCAGGAACTTCCTTATTGCAAGTGACGGGTATATCAAATTAAGTCAAACATATCCATAGGAATAAATAGTGTCTCTGAACCCTTCCATGTCAGAAGATTACGTCTAAGGTCAATAATGATCAGATATGTCAGCTTGTTAAAGGAATTTGCATTCTATAGCATTATAGAATATAGAATAACTTGCGTTATATTATGGTTTATAAACTCATGGTATTTTGGGGATGTCCTACCTAAATGGTAAAGAAAATTCCTTGAAATCAACCAATATTTACATTTTCTCAACTGGCTTTGAGTATACATAAAAACAAATGCAAGGCGATTTCCTTTCATTACTGCTATTATTGTTAGGCGAGGCGTTGTTCCAAATGCCTTGTGTTAAGACCTGTGCCACGTGCGGATGCAAGCTTCACAAGGCCGACGCGAGCTGCATTTCATGCCTGGGACTCGACCATGCAGAGAGTGCACTTTCTGCTGGCGGATGTGTGGCCTGCAAAGCATGCCTATCTCCGTGCTGCAAAATCGGCAGGGTCTCTCCCGAGACGGCGACACAGCATCACACCATGCCTCCTCCCTTGGCCCTACTTCAGACGAGGAAGAAGCGCTGCAGCCAACAGCATCCGGAGAGCATGGATGTTTGTGAATGCACTCCGGCCGTGTCCCCACATGTCACTCTCTCCTGCTCAAGCACCTTCTCCGGTCCTGTTCGAAGGAGATCAGCACCTCTTTTTTTCTGATTTTCAATAGGCCTCCCCTCGGCGAGTGGTCCCTGAACCCACAGACGGTCAGTCTGATATAAAAGGTATTTGGCAGAGCCAAAATTGACCTGTTCACCTCGAAAAACAACACCCACTGTTGAATGTTCTTCTCGAAGGACAGGGACATGTTGGCCCATGTCTGGCCCTACCGCCCCCTGTATGCTTTTCCTCCCATATCGAAAAACCATATAGACCCAGAGTCATGCAAGATATTGGTGGTTCTCTCATTCCTACAGAAGCTGTTGGATGCGGGCCGCTCCCCGTCCACGCTCAGTGTATGTGGCAGCCATTGCAGCACACCATGTTCTGGTGGCTGGCCAATCATTGGTAAGAAACTACCTGGTCGTGAGATTTCTGAAGGGTACTAGGAGAATTAACCCTTCCAGACCTCCCTCTGTGCCACCATTAGACCTCTCCACGGTCCTGGGGGCTTTGAAGGGTCCACCTTTTGAACCGCTTCAGTCAATTAATCTTAAACCTCTTTTGCTGAAGACCGCTCTCCTGTTGGCACTGGCATCTATCAAGCAAGTGCGGGGATCTGCAGGCTCTCTCTGAAAGCCTGGCATGTCGGGAGTTTGCTCAGGATAACTCTAAGGTCATCCTCAAGCCAAGGCATGTGTATGTTCCCAAAGTGCTCTCAACACCGTTCAGAGCACAGGTGGTGACATTATTGGCTCGTACCCCTTCTGCAGAGGATGGAGAGGTTAATCTTCTCTGCCCTGTTAGGGCGCTGATAATTTATCTAGAGCATTCTGCGTCGTTTAGACAGTCAGAGCAGCTTTTTGTCTGCTTTGGTGGTCGATCCAAAGGGGATTCAGTCACTGAGCAAAGACTGTCTAAATGGATAGATACTATCGTGATGGCTTATACCTCAGTGGATCAGGTTTGCCCTATAGGTATCAAGGCCCATTTGACCAGAGGCATGGCCTCGTCATGGACTTGGTCATTTGGCTGTCCTATTCAGGATATTTGTGATGCAGCCGGGTGGTCCTCGCCTTCCACATTTATGAAATTCTATAATATGGAGGTGCCTTCCCTGCAGGCGAAGGTGCCTTCGGTATGATTACAGCCTATGAGCGAGCCAGACTCTCAATGGGCAAATGCGTTTTACATATAGATTTCAGTAAATCAAGAAAAAGGAGTTTTCCCACTGTGTATAGCTGCACAATACTTTGTTCCCTAACTCAGGGAACTGAGGTTACGTGAGTAACCAAGTAGTTTTATACAATGTATGTTGCAGGTGATACTAAAGGAACAGCACACGTATGAGCACTGACTCGATATGCGTTTTTCTTCAGCAAATCAGTGAAATGGAAACTCAATATAAAGTAATATGAAGAATATTTTAAGTGTAATATATGAAGGTAGAGGCCACTATGCAGAGCTACATGTTTTTTTTTTTAACCATGATTGTATTAACCTGCAGAAAGAGGGAGTCTGTGAGGTGTAAATTTTATTGCTGATTATGTAGGTCAGCCCGTCCACTAAGAGAAAGTGAATTTAACTTTTTCCGACCCTGTGGGGGAAAAAAAAGCAAAATTAGTGTGTTGATCAATATGAGTATGTTGACCACATAACAATATATTCTCAAGTCATGCCAGTGCTTCTAAGAAAGGCCATTATACAGATTGCTTACAGTTCATTGCTCTTTTGCATTGACAAGTCCAGCAGCGCTTGTGCACGATTAAAAATAAGAAAATCCTTTTCATGCTCAGGGGCGGTTATGTCCATTTCACTGTCCTCTGATGATTTCATTTGACCTCATCTGCTGAGATGGCAATGTCCTTGCATGAAGGAATGATTGGTCAATCCATCTTATTTTGACTGAATGGTGACCAATGAATGATGGCAGAGCTGATATTATTCCAAAATGAGGAAGCAGAGCTCCTCTGAACGTCAGCAATTACAGTGTTATCATCACCTGCCCAGACGGTATAAGGACTTATGACTTTAATCGCAACCGATGCTCTGAGTGAGTCTAACCAGAGGCTATTTTCCACACTGCTTCACCAAGCGCTTTATAGCCAGATTCAACAATGAAGCACTTAAGCTCTGATCTAATGACCGCATCACACATGGAGAGAAGGAAGGTTTAACATCTCCATTTCTTTTTTCTTCCTGTCTCTTTCTATAAAGCTGTTCAATTTAAGAATATGGCTGGGGTGTTTTGTCCCACCTGGCAGTGACTCTCCAAGAACTAAAATTGATAAAAGATAAATATTATGAAATATATCAACTAAAGTGTATTCTAAAGTGCTCTTCTTATTTTTATTTTTTACAGTAACACTGGACATTTCTCTGTAGACCGCTTCTACTTTGCCTTCATTAAAGGGATAGTCAATGTGAACTCATGAGTATTCAGTGCTGTCGGGTAGAAAACTTGTATCTCCATATTTTATCATTTTAATATTTTTTTCATAAATTCATAACTTTTGGTCACCCACCCCGCCTCAATCTTGAATTAAGTGCTTTGGACCAACTTTGCTTGTTTGCAATGCAATTCACCTTTGGCTAAGCCCAATTTATTAGCAGCGTGTGCTAGCGTATCAACAACCGATATGAGAACCGAAATCATAACCTAAAACATTATAAAACGGTCTAACTACCATAACTTCACAGTAAGGTTAGAAGTAAAAAAGATGTGCTTGTTGATGTTTGAGGGGTTTAGCTGACTGAGGACGTCCATTCAGTTTAATCCAAAGACAACACTTGTCAGGATTTGACTTCGGTTTTGGGAAGGGAAAAAATGGACACCCCCCTCCAACCTCTCTGGAAAACGCGTATCTGTGTTACAAATGCCCAAGGCACAACGTTTAACCATATTTTTTATAAAACTACGACGGTAATAGTCTGCCGAGACCAAAAATATGATAATATATATGCTCTAAGTTCTTGAAAACATCAACAGTTGGCCTCATAATTACACCAGAGTTGCGCCGAGGGACAAAACCAACACTAGCTATCTGCAAATCGTCAATAACGTATAATTATTTATTTGGAGCTTCCTGCACTTGCGTGAACCCCAGTAGCATAATGATGTAATCATTCATGTCCATCTTCGGTACATTCAGAATATACACCCTGTGTACTAATCTCTAGCCTCTAAGCATTAGACCCACAGTCAACAACTAATTAAACATCTTTAAATAGAAACTCCATGGCCTCTCTCCACGGAAGGAGATGTTTTTCCTCTCCTCAAATTCATATCATTAAAGATATTAAATGCATAGGGAAGGATGCTGATATTATTCAGACCCAGTCTCTGCAGACTTTATGTCAAGCCAAAGTATGTTTGAGTCAGGTGTTAGGTCCCAGTTCGCGTGGATCGGTCTGAATGTGTCAGATAAGATGAAAACCTGAGGCTGTTCAAAAACCTGCAAGTAAATGGCGGGATTAAAGCCAACAGAAAAGGCTCGGTGTCATAAATCACAGTCTCGCTGATGGAGTGCCACAGCGCTGAGACAGGAGTAATGCGTTCTTTACATGCATGTGCAGCAGAGCCAGTGGATTAGAGTTGAACATGGTGCCGGTTCCAATTCAATACAAGCCACATGACTCGCTGCACTGCACTGAAAGGATTTACAACCCCCCTGTTTTCTAAGCCCACTGGTATTTTAATATTAAAAAAATGGACTGAATTTGTCTTGATTATTGGTTAATCATGTATATTGTAAAATAATACTTTATATTTTAGCCTCAAAAATACATATGCAAATATTTATAAATATTTTTTACCACATCTCAAATTACTGTCATTTAATGGGATTCCATAGCAAAAAAATGATGGTGGTGGGAATCCTTTTTTCTTTAATAAAGGGGCCAAATCCATCTTGATAGCGATCATTTCATAGAGCATCCTAAATACGGGCAATGAAAAAATGTTTTTTTTTTTTTTTTTTTTTTTTGCATAATTTATTTGTAAAAATCAGCTTAATTGGAAATTATGCAATACAAATATCTTGTTCACAAGCTAAACATGTAGGCCTAAACAAATCCTTGACAAATGGGCAGAATTTTTGTTTTTTTTGCAATTATTTTTGCATGTTTTTTGCCCCAGCTCTGGTTTTACATCAATAAAGGTGTTCTGTTTTTAGGCTAGGTAAAACAATTCACATGTATCAACTGAATATTAGGTTACAGCATTAGAAAGATGGAGAGTGTATCACAAGTGCATTTATTTATGTGACATGACCTACCTTGAGATTGCAAATTATATTTTAAGTGAGAAGTGAGAAAAATCTGTTTTACTCAACAGACCTAAAAGTCAGATTAAAATAAACACAACCATAAAAAGGGTTTTGTGTATTCCAAACTCATTTTTAAATGAGTACAGACCTTTCATTTTTACATAAAGCTAATTAGAATTACTAGAGATAATACCAGTTATCATAAAATCACAGATTTCCCCCTTAATAATGTCAATAGTTAGTGTACGATAACTACTGGATTATCAAATACATGGATTTAAAAGACTTGCATAAGGGTTTAGTTCTCAAGAATGTTTCTGTTTAGAGTTTGTGCCATAAAATCGTTAGCTCTCTCCTCAGTGAAAAAAAGTGATTTAACACAAGACAAATGATGGGAGCATTAACCCAAACCCCCTCAAAAACATTCTGTCTTGGTTTTTTTTATATGAAGCCTACAACCACCATTTCAGGGTCATTACCGATGCACTCATTAAATGGAAAATCAATTAGCTTTGTACTGAAGGCCTTTTAGTTATTATGAGGACTAATTGACTCCCCTATCGCCCTTTTTACATCGCAATACCTGAGATAGATGTGCTGTACATTTCATCTACTGAGATATTTTTTTTGTTTTTTTAACATACAGGACTTATGTTTGCTTTCAAGCTATTTTCCTTTGAGCAACTTTAACCAATTGGTTGGGTTTTTATGTTGGTGTTCTGGACTTAAAACGAATCAATCTGCTGGAAAATGTCACACTGACACAGTAAACCTTTTGTTTCTCATGGAATGGAGTCAACTATCCATGGATATCAACAGTGAAAGCTAACACCATTCATTTTACAAGCTTTTGTGGAGGGAAAAAAATTCATTTTCAAAATTTCAAACTTTCTTTTTCAGTATTTTGTCTTGTTTTCTAGTAAATGTATCTATAAATCCTTTAAAAAACATATTTAGTTAAGTAGTGAATAATATGATTGGCAGGATGAATAAGTGTTCAGACTTGATTTAGAGAATATTTATTTTTCTTACCACTTGTTTTAAGAATAAACCTCACTAGATTTTTTTTAAATATTTGGTAATGAGGTAAGAAAATGAATTTTTCAGATCCTCTCAAAACAATAATATTAATTTATATTTATTAATAAAATATTTGTATTATTGTGTGTGATAAACAAAAAATGCAAATTTGTTTATTGGAAAACAAAAAAAATATATTTTTAAAATTATTTTTGATGTGTAGAATGATCATATTAATAACTGGAAATTAACAGGTGAGCTTCAGCCCTTTTCTTTGAAAAATTGGAGGCTATTTTTAGTGGAGTATTTGATCTTTGACCTTTTTTAAACAAAATAGCACAATAATAGCTTTAATTATTGGGTAACCTACAACTGTGGAATCTCTACTGAAATGAGTTGTATAGGTCTAGGGATCATCAAAACCCTCTTCATCTCTTGGCAGACTTGATAATGTCATTATCATTCTACTTACAGTGGTGATAAAATGTCAAACATAACAATATATTTTCCCAGAAACGGTCGGCTATCATGGACATGGACGTACTAGGATAGAAACTGTGGTGGGCTGAAGCAGAGGTTCCTCTAATGATAATCATTATCTCTAGCACACAACTTTCTGCTTCATTTAAGCCATTCTTAACAGGGAGATCTATCATATCCACCAGCATGATGCTAGTTTGTGGCCTTCGTGATTTATTCAGATTACCATTTCACTTCTATGCACCCCAGTCATAAAGGCACCTTGAACCGTTTTAATTAAGAGCGTCTAATTTAGAAGTAAACCCATCATTAATGCAGCACGTTCATTACGGGATTCATTTATGTGCCTTGCAGCGCTGTCCTGAGAGCTATTCTGTAGTACAGATGCAAATAATACTCATAAACAAGCAGAGAGGCTCATGGGATAAAAAGAAAGAAATTTAAAAAAGACAAAAATCTGATGATTCAATATCCCCTCGCTCTTTTGGCTTTATCAGTTTTTAATAGGGTCAGCTAAATCAAACTTCAGAGGATTTGGTTTTAACTTGTTATTTGTGAAGTAAATCTGCTGTAAAAGGGCAAGCTGTTTAAGTTCACTGAAATTCTTGAATCTGCACACTTTGTGTTACCATCTGTACAGTGATTTTAAAATAATGCAAATTAATATCCATTCATCATTCATTTTTGCCCTTGTGACATCTTCACATTATATTGTATTTGTAGCCATATATTTAGCTACACATTTATTTCCTAATTTTTAAAATACTATATGGTATATTACTTCACTTATTTGCACACTTGAATTATCAACTTAAATTGATATTTTGATAGTACCAAGTTTTAGTAATAAAATAAAACATTTGCTTATTTGCATATCAATACATATTAAATGTCTGCCCTAATCTTATTAGTTCTGACCAATGACTAGACCGAGTAGTGCTCCTTTTTTCTAGAGTAATATTTTATTATGGTATCAACTTTAACTCAAGTACTTGATTTGTGTTCTCCGCCTACCTCTGATGATTACCATCCATTTGTTTGTATTTTTTTCTGTGTAAAAACATAATTCACTGCTTCAGTGCAATTTTTTTATTGTTTCCATAAAATTTCAAGTGCTTGTTTTAAATTTTAAGTGCTACACTTAAACATTCATGACCGTCCCAGATCACAGCGCCATCATAACTCATCGCCGTTCAGTCTGAAAGCTTGGAAACCCTCTTCCCGCTCTGAGACAACATTTATAATGTATTGGATCCCTAAATTCACAACTCACGATTCTAAAGGGGTTTTGTTCATATCCGCATGGATTGTGTAATTATTCTTCCATGATTACACGGTCTCATTAGCCTGCTGACCCTCCGGAGTGTTGACGGAAATCATCGCCTTCAAGAGTCCTCCTGCACAATCAGTGTTTACCAGATATCAGTAACACAGGCAGAAAACTCTTAAGTCTGTTCTTTACGGAATAACACTTGAGACAAAAGTGGTCTGAGACTCATGTAAAGAAAGGTCATAAGGATGATTAATGCCACTAAACTAGGGAATACAGAAAGAAAACGGATACCGATCTAATGTTTAGTCTTAGAACGATTTCAAAAATATATGTAAAGCCGGGCGCAGCTCGCATGGTCACAGCTAGTTAGAGGAATTACAGGCCGAGTCCAATACTTTACGAGCACCTCCTGACAATTTTTAAACATGCTTAGAGTATAGGTTGTTCCCCATTGCCAAATTATAAAAAAAAAACATGTCACATAGGCTAAATCTATGACTATTATTATAGCCCAGTGGCTGCAACATACAGTGCATTCACTCTCACACACTCAAATTGTTTTTGTTGAAAGGCATTGCTGTGCTGTTCTTTACTTTTCACCAAATCATTTGCACACTTGTCTTTTTTTTTTTTTTTCTATCCGAAGCTAGAAGCAACATTGAAAGCTTAGCACAAAAGCTCATGCTATTGCCTGCCGGCTCTTGGTGCAGTACAGTCATGCCGTGGCTTCGATGTGATTATCAGGTTAACTTACTTGTAACGTGTAAAATGGCTCAAACCTCCCAAGTGTCCGAACTCGCTCAGTGTACGCCCGCCTTAAGAGATAATCTACTGTCAGCCAGTCATTGGCTGTGTCCGAAATCTCCCACTACTCACTATATAGTAAGCTCGCCATTTTGTAGTGCCGTCCGAATGTATAGTGATGATTATTATACCTATTATACCATATATAGTCCACTCAATGTATCCCAGAATGCATTTTGAAAAGAAGTGTACAACCAATGGTCACTAACCCATGCCCTACATACCATCATGCATTGCGCCGATCGTAAAAATGGCGGACGGCATTTGACAGCAATGATGTAATCAACGGCGCCAAGAGACGATCGAGTAGTGTCAGAAAGTGGTGTTTCTATTATACTGGTGAGCTCACTACATAGGGGGTAGGGAGTAGTGTTTTAAGTGGAGATTTTGGACACCACCATTGTCACAAGAAAATAAAAGCCTGAAAAGGTTTATTTTGAGACAATTACCAGCTCATTATTTGCGATGATCTTGGGCAATTGATGAGTCAGAAAAAAAGATGAATACCAGTTGCGTTTGTAAGGGGAAAAAAAGAGTCTGTTTGGACAACAGTGTAGACCAATCGTTTTCAAAAGCATTATAAGCAAAATATTTGTATATTTTTTGTTCAATTTTAGTTAAGAGATTATACTCCAAATAAATAAAAATCAGCCTGTAATACGAATGATATCACTGTTTTCACAAATGCGCGTTTTGTAGTTTACAAAGAGACAATTATGGTATCTTCTTCAAAAACTTGCACTTTGAAACCCGCATAAGAAGTTTTCTGATTTTAGTTGAAAATGATGTTGTGTAAACGGCACCTAAATAGAGGCAGATCTAAATTTGTAGTCAGTTGTGGAAGAGATTTAGTCCCACCGAGACACACGTCATGAAGAGAACAGACATCATTTGGAGGGGGAGGTTATCGTTTTTGATTAATTACAAAGCACATAAATAAAACATTTAAAAAAAGATTTGCAGTGATAAATCATTTATAGACCCCTTTTGCGCCGACGTCACAGTTAAGTCACGGTGCTAGCTGGAGGCAAAATAAAGTTAAAAACTGGAGGCGGTCAATGCAAAACAGCACAGATTCGGCTACATAATAAGGAGCTTAAATAATTGTTACTATTATTAAATGTCATCTTGTTGTGTTGTTTGGTGCAAGAATTGATGAAAAATGAATATGCTGTACCTGGAACTTTTATTTCTAGAAAATATTCACATCATTAAAATTGCACTGTAATGTCACTCTTTACATTGTCGTGGTCTCGCGCTGACTCGGCAGAACTGCGGATCGTACACACAAGTCTTGTACATGACCATATAGGCAACTAAAGATTTATATGCCTCAGTTTCTCTTTACGATTGGTTTCTCGATAAGGTAGGTGTAGAAGTCAGGCCACTCAACCGAGGTAACGTACGTTAATCCTGTCAGATCATCCATGCATTGAGTGACCGTGTAGGCGGCTACAGGTCGGCCAATCTGGTTCTGTCCGTTAAAAATAACTTTTGGAAATAACAATCGCGGTCCTGGACACTGAGTGACCTTACACATTAAGATAATATCGGATTTTCTCCAGTCATTGTTAAACAAGCTAACAATCCTTGCTAACTAGCGTTAGTGAAGCGGCCAGATGGATCTTTCTGCCTCCACCTAAGCTCCGCCCACAAAAAAACGTCACCGTGTTTACCAACTGTAAAAGGGTCTATAATAAACACTGCAACATACTGTGAAAAAAAGAAGAAATGGTCCATTTTGATTTCATGGTGACATTAATACCCAAATACTCAATCACATTTTTGTACTTATACTTAATGTACTTATAGACAATTAACATGTTTTCTTACCCTGACAGATTCGAAAAAATATTGGGCAACAACCAACTCTGTGGACTGGTATAAATGTTATGGATACCCGAGATGAATTGCAAACCTAAATAGCAAAATGTTTGTTGGGAAGAAAATTGATGATGCTATACTCTCTAATCTTTAAAAAAAAAAAAAACTGTTGGAATTGGAAAATACAGAAATGCTGCAGATGATCCTGGATTTGGCAGCTTCTGACAGTTTTCCCATCCAGTCTGTCATGTTTTGGTTTCTCGTGTCTAGCGTCCTCCTGTCTTGAGTGTGATGCAGTATGCATATTTTACCTGAGCTGTATCTAAACCCAACACAAATGATCCTCAGAGAATGAAACGGTTATGCAGGGCTCCTCTTTATTAATTGCATAAAAGGCACAGTTAACCCATCTAATGGAAGCGTTTCACCACACCCTCAGATTGTTCTCTAAAAGCCTTGAGACTTAAGCCAGTTGAAAAGCAGTTTGTTAATGAGTTAATCACTTAATGGCATGTTTGAATTGAAACGGCCAAAAAGGAGCTTGCACATTTGTGCAAGGTCTGTTCTGTCAATAAGATGCCATTTGTTTGTGTACTATAGGGTGAATTCAGGTTGATTGGGACAATTTTTGCAATTGAGATGACTGGGAAAAGTGTCCCAGTCAAATTGACTTGTGTGTTCTTTCTTAGCTCCAGATGTCCTGTAGATATCGCTTCTCTTCACGAAGTCCTGCTACTATCTTCATAGCATCCAGTTTATCGAGTTGAAGTTCATTTCCTATGATCTCCAGTAGTGTGTCATTCACATCTTTTGCCATGTTCTTAGCATCCCTATAAAATCATGAGATATTGTTTCATTGCTGGTGAACAAAATGTGGCAGTCCACAATAATAAATGGTCAACCATGGTATTTTGTACTCACCCACAGACATAAAGGCAGCCTTTGTCTTTAAGAAGGATCCTGGCAACATTTTTAGCATGGAGAAGCAAGTTATGTTGGACATATGTTGGTCTGTTAATGGTTCCCGCTGCATCAGGCTCATCTCTGGAGAAGCACACGATCAGATGGCTGAGCGTTCCATTATGCGCAAATCTCTCCAATTCCTCTCTGGGGAAAAAAAGCAGTAATGTGCATTTTACCGTGTTTCACTGTTATTTAGTCAGTGGTTGTTTTTGCGGTGGTTAAGCTAAATTTGTGCATTCAAATATACAAATGGCAAATTAGATTCTCAGATTTTGCAGGGGTTAAGTAACAACTATGGAGCTCATTAGTGCGTTGCATTTGAAACTCAACTTTTCCTCTTCTTCATACATCTGGCAAGAAAGTTTATAAAACCTCAAGGCTTCTGTTGTAAATCGTTATTGTAACAGCTTTTATTTCAGCTCTGAATAAATGTTTGGGTGCTATTTCAACCAAAATGAGAGATAGAAGAATGTGAAGTTAACGGACAGGGTCAAGCTCAAGGTTTGAAGCGCTTTTCCAGTTGGTTGCTCTTCTTGTCTGTTACCTCGAATGTTCAATTGCTAAAGCCAGGCACTTTGATTTTTATATTTGCCTTAAAAGAACAGTTCATTCCAAAAATTAATAGTGTGTCATTCACTCGTTCTACACAACAACACGCATTAGCAAGTCTTATTAATTTATCAAGTCATAACCACTGTGACCAGATCATCGAGTCAGCCAGTTGAACTTGGGGGAGAAATTTGAGGGTGAACTATAGCAAAAAAGAGTTGTTGCACAACTTTTCAGTTATCCGATATAGATTTCCCGGAGTTAGACGACAAGCAATGAAAGGGTTGAAGAGCATAAACAGCTGTTCTCTACCAGGCAAACTAAAACTCTGGTGCTTTCAGTTTGGTCTATTGCCGAGGTTGCTGTGGCCACTGACTGTGTACGAGGTTTCATTGATAACAATGGATATGCTGGGAGCATTACATCAGACGTTACATCGTAAGTTCATACATCAGGAAATGGTTGAGAGTTCTACATTGCCTCAGCAGAGTGGGACTTTATAGTAAAGGAATATTGCAGCTGCCAGTCTCTGCTTTAACCGAGGAGTTTAAGTGCGCCAAGGTCAGGCTGGAAATGACCTCAGTAAAGTCAAGCAACAAATGTGTAAGGGAGGTAGCCCGGTCGAAAGTGGTCAGCAAAGAAATCTGTGGTACAGGCAAAAGCTACCCTTCAAATTGGGGATATTGTGGGACAGGTACAGCAGGGAAGAGGGGGTTTTGGGCTCAGTTTAGCTCCTACTAAATGGCACAAGGCAGGCCCAGCTCAAAGGAGGAAGCTGGTAGTCAACCAGGTGCGAAAGCAGGAGGAGAGGATGAGGTGTATAAAGGCCATTTCCCAGACCAAGCATGGAGAGTGGATGAGATGGGAGAGTGTGGAACAATGCAACATGGGCTGGAAAGACCTTTGTTCAATGGAAGAGAGTAGGATCCTTAACAGGTCAACATATGATGTTCTCCCATCACCGCAGAACCTAAACCTCTGGGTAGGAGAGGATCCCTCCTGTCCTTTGTGTTCATCACCTGCCACATTAAGGCACATTTTGACAGGATGTAATGTGGCTCTTAGCCAAGGTCAGCTTACTTGGCGCCATGACCAAGTAATGCAATGTTTTGCTTTAGCATTGGAATGCAAGCGTAGCATGACCTGTTCTAGCAAAACATTACACACACAAGAGAATATTCCTCCGCCCAGTCAAGCAACCACCAGGAAAAGGTGTTAACACCAATTCTCGCCCAGGACAACTGGAAGCTGCTAGGGACTGGAAGATGCTGGCTGATCTTGATCAACAGCTTATTTTTCCACCTGAGATTGCCACCACTAACCTACGACCAGATATTGTTTTGTGGTCTGGATCAGCACGCATTGTTCAGCTGATAGTTAACAGTGCCATGGGAGGACGCGGTAGATGAGGCATATGAGAGGAAGAAACTACGTGAAGAAGAAAATACGTCTCAGTTTGTGCTTATCTTGGCGAAAGCCGAGTACAAATCAGCATGAAGCTTTAACATCTACTCTCGTGTAATGGAAATCAAATCCACCAAAGCTAAAGAGAAAAGGAGGATGATTGAGTGAAATTTAAACAGTTGGATAAACAAATGTTTGCACACATCTGAAAAATAGCCATGTTTAAATGGATCACAAAAACCCGAGTATTGGCACGTAATCTAAATATCACCACTTAAACAGAGTTTCCAAAGATCTGAATGCAAAAGAACGTTCTTTTAAAGAAAACATCTTTTTTAAAAGCTTCTAAAGAAAATCGTGACTTCAGTGACTTGGAAAAGTAATAGCACATTCCACATTGCGTTAATTTGTTTGGTTTAATATTTTTGTTAAAACCGTAATACACACAATACTTTATCAGGATTCTTTGATGAATAGAAAGTTCAAATGAACATTTTTTTTTTAATAGAAATCCTTGTATACATTTTTATATATTCTGTCAGAAAACCGCACAAACTATATGATTACTGCAGGTTAACAAAGCAAAGCCAAGAATTCACCATCTAAATTATGAAACTACTTATTAACAATCAGGTATTTTATTGTACATGCTTCATGGCTTTGTTTTAAGGTTTTTGAGTGCATATGCATTGCTTACGGGGTCCATTTGGGAGCCACATCTATCTAAACTGGTCCAGGCAAGCTGACTGACTTGTCACAGATATTGAATGTTTTTATTGTTTTAAAAAAAAAAAAAAAAAGACTTGAGATCATTTGTCCTGAATCTACGCCTCCCGCTAACTCTCCTCATGTAATCCAAATCCATAAAAACAAAGATTGGTGATGAAGGGGCTAAGACAAGTGTTCTTTGTTTAAACAACAATGATTAAAGCTGATTTCACCCTTTTAACACTCAAATAAGTATCATGTTTGATTAGAATTGATTGCAGACGCCTTGTTTTCTTTAGCAGATTGCCTGATGGCCAGCCTGTTTGCTTTTTGTGTTTCAGTGAGTGCTGAGTTTTCAAGCCAGGTTCAGTCACTTTTTCATCTCAAATGCCACTGGCACTTACTACTTTGCTCATTAAAGAATAACAGACAATGAGGGTGTTACACTGAACAATACAAAACTAATTTCATTGATTGGCTTAATCAATGCGGAGGCAGGGTGATAAATGAAACCATCTAAATCAACCATTATCAACATGATAAATGATAAACTTCATCCCTCTCCTTTTCAAGCAGCAGTGAAATTTTGTTTGATCATCATTTTGTTGCGATTATTGTCTTATGTTGTACATATTGTACACTTTTTCATTGTATGCTTGAAATAAAAAAATAAAAAAATAATTAAAAAATGTTATGCTAATGTTATGCTTAATGTAATTAAGAAATGTTAAACAATCCTTTGATGTTCAGGACCAGTGAAGGCAAAGATGGATTGAAATGGCATGTCAGGAGCTTGACTTTGAATCTTGTTTTTATTAGATCTTGGGTCAAGTAGAACCAAGCGCGGATATAACGCTGTGTGCCGCCCCTCGGTCACAACACACACTTAATACTCACCAATCCAGGCACCAATGTCATTACTCAGAACCTTGCGTGTGAATTATGACTGTGTGCCTATGGGACAGCCAGACCCCAATCATCTTATATAATGTCTTGTATCATATGACCCATACTCTCAGAGGGAGCACTTTAATTTCATTGCTTTCCCAATCATTACTCTCAAGGACAGTGCAAAAGGAGCCTCTGGCTGATAGCAACCAAGAAGAGACAAGACGCCAAGAGCCTTTGTAAAGCTGGCATATCGTGTGAAAAATACTCTCAGGTTGCAAAGCGAGCAGGGTGGAAGAATTGTGGTTCGTGTCTGTCTGCACTGCAATTCATTTTCTAAATCTACATTTTTTTTCTTGTTTTCCAGTGAAAAATATCTACACATACATTAAAAAAATAACTTTACCTGGGAAACAAAACTGCATCAAAATACTGCTTTTTAGAGAATATCTTAAAATTAAATGTACTTAGCCTATTTTATTTATTTTGTTTGTATCTTTAGGATATAACTAACAAAATATAAGTTGGCAATAGGGTAAAAAATAAGTTTTTAAATTTATTTTTTTGAACACCACTGTAATAATTGCTTCAAGTACATTGATATCTTTTTAAGTATAGTTCACATAAAACTGAAAATTCTGTCATTAATTACTATTATCATGTCGTTCAAACACTTAAGACTTTCATTCATCTTCAGAACACAAATGGAGATCTTTTTGATGAAATCTGAGAGCTTTCTGTCCCACAGATAACAGCTACGCAACTACCACTTTGACAAAAGATCTTCATTTGTGTTTTGAAGATAAACGAAAGTCTAAAGGGTTTGAAACGACACAAGGTTGGATAATCAATGACAGAACTTTCATTTTTGGATAAACTGTCCCTTTAAGGCTGTTTTGAAGTTTATTCTGGAAAATAAGACCGACAACAGATTAAGAAATTTGTGAATACACTCACCTGAAAATAAAGTCTTTGTCTTTGTGGCGACATCCAAAAAAGAGCCATGTCTCTCCAAAAGTTGCTTCCTGGTTCGTCTCATGTTCTTTCTCTCTGTCAGGTCAAAACAGTATTGCAAAATTGAATATGATGTCACTATAAAATTAAGTGTTAAAACTAACAGAAGCACTATTATAAAATAGCCTCTATTTAAAATGACTTGGTTTTTTGATGATATCTATAGAGCTGGATGGCCAAAATAATGCCAATTAAGGAAGTCAAGATGACCTAAACATTACCAAATCAATACTAAAATAAATAAAGCAGTAGAAGCCTTTCTGTAGGTTTAATAATACCGAGTGCAGACTCAATTCCATAACCACCGGCTGTCTGACTGACAGGCGGCTGCTCTCTAATGCTCACATGCATATGTATGTGTTTATGCCTCTCTGTAATATGTGCAAATGGTCAAATGTTCTTATTTAAATAAAATGCATCTCGGTGAGTTATGAATGTGAATAAGTAAATATAAACAGTTGGAGGGGGGGGATTGTTCGGCCTAATATTAAACAGTGATAAATTTTATCAAGTTTCTTTGATGAATAGACAATTAAATGACAATCAATCAAACGACAGTAAAGACGTTCAGAAGATTTCTATTTCAAATAAATGCTGTTATTTTAATAATATATAAAACAAATTAATAATGGCAAAGACCCACATTTATTCAAGTTCATCTAAAAAAAAAATGACATGTTTATTATTCATAGACAGTAAGAATGTTTTAGAAATGAATGAAGGACAAGGAAATGCTGCTGATAATCTCATAATGGTAAAATATTAGTTGATTAATTAACCTGACTGCTCACTTATTACAAAATTAAAGTGGCAATCTGTATCTTTTTTTGTTTAAAAAATGATCCAAAATACATATTTGAGAATACATAACCAGCCAGTGTTCATAACTATCTGCTTTCCGTAGTTCGATTCGAAACGGTAAGCTTGTAATAATGTTTTTAATTCCAATGGTACTGGTGGATTTCTGCGGGAAATTCGAGCATGTCTTTGCTTGTGAGCATAAAGGAGTCTCGGCTAGTAGGCTATATTGAGTCATTATGTCACATCTGTACACATAAAGAAGAGTCTCGGCTAGTAGTCTATATTGAGTCATTATGTCACATCTGTACACATAAAGAAGAGTCTCGGCTAGTAGGCTATATTGAGTCATTATGTCACATCTGTACACATAAAGGAGGAGTCTCGGTTAGTAGGCTATATTGAGTCATTACGTCACATCTGTACACAAAGAAGAGTCTCGGCTAGTAGGCTATATTGAGTCATTATGTCACATCTGTACACATAAAGAAGAGTCTCGGCTAGTAGTCTATATTGAGTCATTATGTCACATCTGTACACATAAAGAAGAGTCTCGGCTAGTAGGCTATATTGAGTCATTACGTCACATCTGTACATATAAAGAAGAGTCTTGACTAGTAGGCTACAGTATATTGAGTCATTATGTCACATCTGTACACATAAAGGAGGAGTCTCGGTTAGTAGGCTATATTGAGTCATTACGTCACATCTGTACACAAAGAAGAGTCTCGGCTAGTAGGCTATATTGAGTCATTATGTCACATCTGTACATATAAAGAAGAGTCTCGGCTAGTAGGCTATATTGAGTCATTATGTCACATCTGTACACATAAAGGAGAGTCTCGGTTAGTAGGCTATATTGAGTCATTACCTCACATCTGTACACAAAGGAGTTTTGGCTAATCGGCTATATTGAGTCATTACGTCACATCTGTACATATAAAGAAGAGTCTTGACTAGTAGGCTATATTGAGTTATTACGTCACATCTGTACACAAAGGAGTTTTGGCTAATCGGCTATATTGAGTCATTACGTCACATCTGTACATATAAAGAAGAGTCTTGACTAGTAGGCTATATTGAGTTATTACGTCACATCTGTACACAAAGGAGTTTTGGCTAATCGGCTATATTGAGTCATTACGTCACATCTGTACATATAAAGAAGAGTCTTGACTAGTAGGCTACAGTATATTGAGTCATTATGTCACATCTGTACACATAAAGGAGGAGTCTCGGTTAGTAGGCTATATTGAGTCATTACGTCACATCTGTACACATAAAGGAGTCTCGGCTAGTAGGCTATATTGAGTCATTATGTCACATCTGTACATATAAAGAAGAGTCTCGGCTAGTAGGCTATATTGAGTCATTATGTCACATCTGTACACATAAAGGAGGAGTCTCGGTTAGTAGGCTATATTGAGTCATTACCTCACATCTGTACACAAAGGAGTTTTGGCTAATCGGCTATATTGAGTCATTACGTCACATCTGTACATATAAAGAAGAGTCTTGACTAGTAGGCTATATTGAGTTATTACGTCACATCTGTACACAAAGGAGTTTTGGCTAATCGGCTATATTGAGTCATTACGTCACATCTGTACATATAAAGAAGAGTCTTGACTAGTAGGCTATATTGAGTTATTACGTCACATCTGTACACAAAGGAGTTTTGGCTAATCGGCTATATTGAGTCATTACGTCACATCTGTACATATAAAGAAGAGTCTTGACTAGTAGGCTACAGTATATTGAGTCATTATGTCACATCTGTACACATAAAGGAGGAGTCTCGGTTAGTAGGCTATATTGAGTCATTACGTCACATCTGTACACATGAAGTAGTAGTCTTGGCTCTCGGTGAAATTTCCGGTGAAAATTATTATGTTGATCATACTTCCAAAAAGAATAATCTGTGATTCTAAATGCCAGTATCCTCACCGGCGCGGTGACTGACAGCCTCAAAGTCTCCTCAAACATTGTGTTCATCCCCGCGGTGTCATACCAAAGTACAACTCACGTAGATTTAATAATTCTACAAATGACTGCAATTTCAGATTTCAAACAGAGATGGCGGCAAAGAGAACTGCGGACTGCAGCTTTAATAATCTTCTGTATTTTTTAAATGTTCCAATTCATAGTTTCATGATGATGAAACCATAAAGTAGCATGTGGAGTTTAAATACTCTTTTAACTGCGGCCTTACCACAAAAACACAAAGTCACTCTTTGTAGAGAGAGGATTTTGATATTTATCTGGGTGGGTTCTTTTGAGCAAGTCCTCCAAAAGTTCTGGCTGTGTTCCCAGAATTCCCAACACTAAGGTGACATACAGGTAACCAGGCATTATCTGTACACTGCACCTGCTAAAGGTTGACAGACTTCTCCAAAGAGATAAAAGAGAAGACGCACAAAAACAAACAGTCTTCGGGCCCTGAAAAAAAAAGCACACTTGTCTACTCCACTGCGTCTTTACTCCAACTTGATTATAGAGGAAGAAGAGATCTGTTAGAGATGCATTACTCAGGCCAGAAGCAAACTCCAGTGTCTACTCCTTCACCCAACCTAAATAAAGCATTTAGAAATAGGTCTGAAACTTTCAGAGGTATTAAAAGAAGTGGAATGTTGAAACACCCAAAGGACTTTCAGGGTGAGATGCCCTTCATCATGCTGATATCACTCAAAACACTGCAGTGAGCCGAGTTTCAGACACTAAGCCCTCCCCATCTGCTGAATGTACAGTTTAATTGCGATTAGATTACTAATGAGCCACTGTGTGGATGAGATGACCACAGGACAACAAAACAGAGCTTCTCTTCAAACATCTACAATCTGTTCTTTTTCATTTTGTGTCCTTGCATCAGTGACCCATCACATGGAATGAACAACTGGCAAGCAAAGCAACACACTCCCTTTCAAGTCGTGCTGTCAGACAGTTGTTATTGTGATGCATCTACATTTAATTAAGTGGCATGTTGAGCAACGGGCAGTCAATAGAATACTAATGGTTTGTTTACTGACTGATGTTAATGAAATAAAATATGCATCTTTTTATACTCCAGGTATATGGATGTTTTAGAAGTTGTGTAACATCAATAAACAAAATGATGCCTATAAATTAGTTGGAAATAAATCGTGTACCTTGAAGCAAGTCAGCTGTACTTGGTTGGCAGCCATCTTGGTAGGCACACTAGTACTTCTTACTTGAATACTGAAAGACCAAATTATACCTCGCATAATTGTACCAATTGTGACTTTATGTCTAACAATTGCAAAAACTCTTTAAAAATGCAAATTTAAAAATCACGACTCTATACCTCACAACTGCGGTCATTTCTCAAAATTGTGATTTTATACCTCAAAATTGTGACTCACAACTGCGATTAGGGCTGTCAAGATACCTTGATTAAAATCAATTTTTATTACAATTTACCTGTGCCGATTAACAGGAAAAATACTGAAAGTGGTGCATGCATTCCACAGACGAGAATCCATTAACCGCATAACTAGACCATTTCTAAAGCTGCACAATGTATTAAAAACATTTAAAAATCATAATGTAGCACTGCGATTCATTAAATATATATGCACTATATTTATTTACATGTGTGTGTAGGTTACATACGTCTAAGAGCGGCCTCGTTCACAGTAACTGTTATCATTTACATGTGTGGAGCACGTCTCAAACTCCATCTCTGTTGAGAGTTTGGTTGGCTTATAACGTCCATATGGGAACACAACGTATGCTATTTGATCAGATTTGTAAGGTAAATCATTTATAAACCTACGCCAACACAGAGTACATCAAAAATTCTAAATATTCAAAACTATTCATCACAATTTCAAAATAAGTTTAAAGCCTCACTCTACTTTTGCATTTTTTTGATGTCCATATATTTTTGTTCAAGAAATTACAATGGCTGTAGCATTTCTACACAAAGAAGTGGCCAAATATTAAATGTTTGGCCAATATTAAACAAGGATTTGAGATGTAGAGTGCAACAACAACACTCACAATGCACTGGTACCCTCTGCAGGCATTTGCTATAATACATAATTTAATTATTTATATTATGAATAGTACACTATGTATTTTAACAGTGTTGTTCAATAAAACCATATGAGAACTTGCTTTTGATACTTTATTTTAATCAATTATTATTGCCTCATTGTTATTATTTTAAGGTGATTGTTTTGCTTAGTTGATTATTTTGACAATTAATTGTAAAAAAAATAAAATGGTGGTCATAAAAATAGACCTGATTACTTGATTATCAAAATAGTCGTTAGTGACGGCCCTAATTGTGATTTTTTTTTTTTTTTTCCATGAGTGGTTTGTCTGCATCCCCTTACACAGCCTCTGAAATAAATTCTCTACTTTCTAGATTTCCTAAAATACAGTTACACAAACTATTACAACCACTAATTAAATGGTAAATGAAACAGACAATACATGGGAAATGTTTTTCATTGAGAGTAATCCCTTTATGCATTCTTTTGATTTGAAATTTAAATAATAAACACAACCAAACATAGCCTGTCACATCCATTTCCCATATTTTGTGAGACATAGCAAATGTTTTGGATGCTTCTTTTGGTCACTCCCACCTGCTCAAAGCTTGGCTCAACTGAGTTTGGCATTTGAACAAACAGAGGGTCCAAAGAAGAGCCATTAGCATCTGGGAGTTCAATATCCAATCTGGAAATGGGCTTCAATAAACTAGCTTTAGTGGAGCTTTATGCTGCCCCAGAGGGGCCAGTACCAATATGAAAAAACCTGGATTCCATTTTGTAACACCATGCAGACCAGCTCCCCTCCTGAATACAAATCAACTGTACTGCGACATCGAGGACGACATATCCTCATCCCTAAAAAAAATGACAGCCTGCAGTTGGGTAGAATAGGAGCTAAAGCAATAGCTGGTGCTTTTTCAAATGTACAATGAAAGTGAGTCAGTGGCCTACTCTGAACATTCACCTTTATAAATCATGCTATGTAATCCTCCTCCTCACTTACCTCTGACAAGGGACATATGTGATATCAGATCTAATTGTAGTCACTCAGAATAACATTCTCTCTGACCTGTGAACGGCACACAAAGTGCGAACAAAGAAATGGATGAGCAAGAGCATTTTAAGCCCCTTTATAACATTTAACCACAGTTTTACTTTTTCTACAGAACAAGGCAAAGTGAACTCAAATGTTTGGGCTGATTGCCAAGACATTGGTATGTTGTCATGTTTCTATGTGGTTGCTAAAGTGTTTTGGGTGGTTACCAGAGTTCTGAGTTGTTCCGAGTTATATTTATTTAGTGCACTGATATTTTGGATGGTTGCCAGAGTGGTGCTAACCAAATGCTACAGTGTTGTGAAGAAATTTATTCTGTTGCTATGCAGTTGCAGGGAACTACACTGCGACCAAAATGGTCGCATATGCGACCTTTTGAAATCCCATTGCGACCCTAATTTTTAATGGGTCGCAAATGTATCACTGACTATTTTGATGGGTCTGGTTTTTTTTTTAGTTTCTTTCGGGTTGTATTTAATCTTCTAAAACCTGTCGGATCGTCCGCTTTCTGTCCCGCCAAAGCCGTTTGACAGGGCGCAAACGAGCTGAGAGAGAAAGAGCGCGCCCTGGCCGCGCGCGCACTATCACGTCTTCACACAACACAAGCGCTGTCTTGCTCTCTCTCTCTCTATCGCGTGCATATTATTTAAATGACATGATAGTAAAAGGTTTGTGTCTTTATAATAGGCATGCTAATCATAATCATAGGCTACCATCTGAGCCTGCATGGCGGCAGGAAAAAGACGCAGAGATGTAAGACACCGTGTCTCTTCCTTACACCAAAGGTAGATTTGCGGTCTGGTGTTCGGCTGATAACTCTGCCATGAGCTAACTAATTATATTGCTAGCGCTGATATTGACATCGACTAACGTTATATGATCACTAGCAGTTTTTTAGACTAACGTTAGTTTTTTCATAATCATAATCGCGTGATTCGCGTCAAGACACCTGATTGGCTGATACTACACACTGAAGATAAATTAAATGTTTTATTAAATAATTACTGAAAATATCCCTCTCTTCATCCCACACCCCAAACATGACATACAAAATGTTGTGGAACAGAAACAACCAGAGATATATTTATAAGCTATCATTTTATTGTCATCACAGCTTTCCAACAGTCCTGCGTATGATTCTACATTGATTAAAAAAGAAAATCAAATGTGTTTTAATGGTAATTATTTTATACGGAAATCATGTATTTATAATTCAGATGAGAATAAAGTTAGGGTTAGTTAAAATTAAGGAAAAAAAATATATTGATCTGAAATATTGCAAATTAATTTTACATTCATTCAAGTACAATTACCAAACATATATCAAGGTCATTTTGTCTTTTTATTAATTTAATTAATAAACTAATTATATAAAACTATTGTCAGTGCACTACAAATAAACTGGTTCTATGCCTTTATTAATAAAACTTAAACAACTTAAAAAATACGAGGCTTAAGACATTTATAAAAATGCCATTTTTGTTTTGCTTTTCACTCCATTGTACCGAAATCGTACCGAACCGTCTGAATGTCTGAACCAAGGTATGAACCCAACCCAACCGTGACTTCTGTACCGTTCCACCCCTAATGCAGTTTCATTATTATTCATTACTATCCAGAGTGCGGCTTACTATAAATAATTTGTGCGACCAAATCATGTTTTGCGCCAGTAACTAAAACAGTTAGTAGCGCAAGTGCCACCAGTGGAAAAGGTTAGTGTAGTTCCCTGATGCAGTTGCAACAATGTTCTGGATGGTTGCCTGAGTGTTGCGGAGTCAAGTCAAGCCACATTTATTTATATAATGCTTTTTACAATACAGATTGTTCCTAATTGTTGCTAATATGCTGGCTAATCGTGCCACGGCAACAATTATGTATAGTAAGTCTTCACCTTAAATAGCGCAAACAGTAAGGGAGAGCTCATTTTAGCTATTTATGGAAATGTGTAAATGTGTGATGTCCTTTTTTGTATTTATTGACTTTTTTTAAACTCTTGTTCTTAATCATCTTGTGCATTTATTAATCAAGTTTAATTAAAACATGAATAAAAAATTGTATGCTCCAATCGGTAACCAGGAAAATGTGCATTTAAGGCAGCCGTCACTAGAGGGACAAACTGACCTCATGAAATGGCGTATGTATGACACGGCAATTCGTATTTCCATTTTTGGCGTGCTATCAACACGCATAATTGCTTTTCAGCGTGTTTATGAACGCCGTTGATTTAACGTTACTGTCACTGGGGTTAATACCATATGAGTCTTCTCCTACCATCCTAGGAAAAAAAATATCACTCCCCAGATGACATAGATCTACATTTTGCTTCGTTTCGGTCTGACATTTAACGGTGTGTACATACACACAGAATCACTTGGACATTTAACGGCGTAGACATACACGCATACACGCGGATAGCTCAAAATGCATATAGATAACACGCCACTTCACTTGAAAGCGGCGTGTATGTTTACACAAAAATCATGTCATGTTGAGAGGGAGGAGGATTGGGAGATGGATCATGGTTTTTGAGGGAATTTGAACAAGGTTATCGTAGCGCTGCTTGAACGCACTGAAACTCAGGCCTCATTAGTTTAAGAGGAGTGTTCGTACTGTTTTAGTACATAACAGTTCTAGTTTTTAGATTATTTTTATTTATTACCTATCTTTTCACAGCTAAAAGTATTCCTAATATGTTGCACCTTTTATTGAACATAGCCTACTTTTACCTGTTGAGACATGCCTTCACAATCGCCACCCGAGTTATGTTAATGTATTTGTGATGTTTGAGTTGGGGGAGGTGTGACACGTAAAATGGGCATTTGCAAGGTTGTTATATAGCAATTGTGCTTTGTTTTTGTATTTCTGTTACCTTCCACTTGTCACAGAAACTACTTCACTTTACACGCTGATTTCACGCCGCCGTCATTTTGAAGTCGTAAATGCGATGGCGTATTGTTTAATGTAGAAATGTTTTTCTAAAACTGTACATTTATTTCATACTTTAGACTACATACAGAAAAAAATGTATTTATAAATAAAATTATTTTTATACATTAGTCGGAACGTTATAAAAAGAAGCAGGAACCAACTAAATACATTAATATCCAATAGTGTAAATCACGGCACCAACTTTAGGTTTGTAGTCCAAGGCATTGTTGTTTATCTGTACTTCCGGGGGTTTTTCACACCGAATGGCGGCTGCGCAAAATTAGAGAATAGTTTTTGCTTTTGTTTTGAAGACGTCAAATCCTTTCTGCCTAAAGCTCACTGGCAGCCTGCAAACAGATGAATTGGCTTTGTCCTTGTGTGAGATTTTTGCCCAGCCTGAGCCTCCCACTTTCTCCACAGCACAATACATTTCCGGCTGTCTGCCTGCTGCCATTGATTTACAGATGAGGAAAATCGAAGCATCCCATGCTGTTTGCTCCTAAAGAGGAAACGCCGGGCTTTGTGACACAAACAATGTCCTGTTGACAGAATGGTGATCATTATCTTTAATTGAAGGCTGGCATCAAGTGTAGTTGTATTTAGAAGAATCCCAAGTTAAGAACCACATTGAAACAGTTCAACGGCACACCTCTTACAGATGCTTGCGTCCAAGAAAATGTTTTTGTATTTCAGAATAGAAATCTGTACATTGCTGTCATTTGTCTTATAACTGAGCAGGCATTTCACGTAATAATAACTGTGATAGAACTAAACTTTTTCTTACTGTTAACAGACGGTTCAGAGAAACTGTGATTTTGGTTTGAGTATGACAAACACTGAATGTGAAATCTTGAGTGGAGGAAATAATCTTTCCTAATATGTAGGGAATTTTAGCCACTATAAGGAAACTACTTTACAAGATGATATGCATTGTGATACAGATTCTTGATTACAATCAATGTATAACAAAATCATAATTAGATTTAAATTGGCTGTATTAGTTTAAATGGTATTGTGCAGTTTGCTTCACTTTTGTCCTGTAGTCCAGTAATAATAATGCTATTTGTATTCAAACAATACCGAAAATACTACTACTAATTATATTGTGTATGATGAGAAGAGAGAAAATACTACTACAATTAATAATAATAATTTGTTATCCACTAAATGTGCATATTATTAAAAGAAACTTAAATATTAAATAGACAGCTCGCTGTCATTGATCTATGGCTTGGGGCCAAACCAAACATGCATGACTGCCTCAACCTTGATGTTTTGGAAGGTGATGTGGTGTTTGAGGACAACTTTTGTCATTCATCATTAATGTCTCATCCCACTCACATCGGCCCCCAGACGTATCTGAAACATTCATCAACCACGTTCGGCTCGGACACTAGCCCCTGTGATTACCTGTGACCCTTGTGTCACTAAAAAACTATTCGTGTACAAACAGAGCAGGCATCACATCACCGACCGGCCCTCCACTAGGGCAAAAGGCTTCATTCATATGTAATCCTGTTGTCACTCTTCATGGGCCCTTGGCACCGAGTATAAATCACACACACTGAGATGACAGGCCTCCACAAGACACCTTTACAGCCAGATCCTAAATTTATGTCCTTCTTCATTGTAATACCAGGGTCTTCAGAAACGCTATTAGGCATCACAGATAATGTGATGGGGAGCAGGTCAATAGCACATTTACACTTTCTCTTCCTCCTTCAATCCTTTTAGATTTATCCTAATCACCCTAGGGGTGTTTTATGCTACTTTTACACACGAGAATCAATAAACTTCCTTCCTCTTTTAAAACCTGGTTTATTTTTTTGAAAATGTGTAATAAAAAGGTTATTTTTTAACACTTACTGCTCTGTGAAGCACGGAGAGCTACCTCAAATAAAGACTATAATTTTTGTGCTGACAGCCATGTTTGTATATTTACAAAGTGTACAATGTAATTTATTACGCTAAAACCTGATGTAATAAACTCAGTGTGTTCACTATTTTAATACACTATAAAATTATATAATTTTCAGAATCATTACTTCAGTCTCACCTGATCCTTCAGAAATCATTCTAATATACCTATTTGGTGCTCAAGAAAAAACAGTTGTGCTGCTTAATATTTTACCTTTATGAATAGAAAGTTAAAAATATATATGATATAGTTAAAGTTGAAGCAAAATCGAAGAGCGAACTGGCGTGACATAATTTTGAACAAAATCAGGCCAAAACCAAGTCTACTCTCGGTGTCTAAGGCGTCTGACACACACACACGGAGCAGACAGTGACAGGGAAACTGAGCGTATGATTAAACGCGTCTGTCCTTCTTCAGGTCAGGTCATATATTAGTGAAAAAATCAGATTGCCAAGTATCTTAAATAAATCTTTGTCATAGTATCTTTCACATTTAAGGGTTCAATGCATTAAAATCAATGCCGCTGATCTCTAAAGTGAAACATCAGCTTCAGCGTCGATTGAGGCTAGTGAAGTAGCGTTTTTTAAGCCTGCAATTACAGGGTATGTTCAGTTTTAGGACATAAAACAAGCAAGTCTTGTAGGCTCTTTAAAAGAGTAGTTCACTTCACAAAAAAAACTTTTGCTGATAATTTACTCACCCCCATGTCATCCAAGATATCCATGTCATTCTTTCTTCAGTCGAAAAGAAATCAAGGTTTTTGATGAAAACATTCCAGGATTTTTCTCCATATAACGTCCTTTACTGGTAGCCAAACAGTTTATCGTCATTCATTTAACAAAATGAACAAATCTTTTTTAGTGTCAATTTATTAATTTCTTTCATTGAATGAACCAAATGACACGAAAAAAGATTCGTCCATTTTGATAAACAAGTTTGAACAGGAGAGTCACAGACGCGCACCACAGAACAGAGCAAGGTGACCATTTGAGCTTATAAAACTTAAGCCTTTTTTTTTTTTTTTTAAACGAGTGATCGTTTTGTTTGATTAAGACCCTTATACATCGTCTGGAATCGTTTGAAGCCCTTTGAACAGTTTGTAGTTTGTACTGAAACTGTCTTTTGGACCTTGAACCGTTTGGTTACCAGTAAAGTGCATTACATGAAGAAAAAAACCTTAATTTCTTTTCGACTGAAGAAAGAAAGACATGGACATCTTGAATGACATGGGGGTGAGTAAATTATCAGCAAAAGTTTTTTTTAAAGTGAACTACTCATTTAATAAGCTAAATTATCCTAATATGGACAGCGTTTTGCAGGAGCTCTGTTTTTAAAAGGCCTATTAAAATGTTAATAGAAAAATCAATATGTTGTGCTTATTTAATTCTCAATTAAAACAATTACAACATTCCTGTAACCAAGACAACATTCTGTGGTATTACTTCATCTAAAAAAATAAAAATATTACTTATGTAACGCTTGAATGATTGGGATTGGCCGATCATGATAATAAGAAATCAGTAGTCTGTATCGGCTGTAAAAATCCTGAGCATGCCTACTTCGCAGGAGTGCCGAATTGCAGACATCGCTATGATCAAATGCTTTCTTAACTGCTGTTTTCTCACAGCTGTCATTTGGAAGCACATATTTACATATCCGTCTAAACACCTCAGCAGCTGCGGGATGCTCACCAACAGTTGTAACGTAAATTTTTCTGCCTATTTTAAGATTGAAATCATTTGCATTTAGTGCGTTTTCAACTTTAACAAAGACTTTAACATGAACATGATTACCACTTTACTGATACCAGCAGAATTTTGGAATTCACACAAAAATGTTGCATAGCATTTCACACTGCACAACACTGCTATTACTAAAATTTTCATGACAACTAAAATATGTCAGGAAAAAAGCTTTGTGATTGACCATCAAAATGTACCTTTGTTGAAGAAATCCAATGAAGGGGGCCACACCTGTCCCAGGGCCCACCATCACTACAGGAACAGAGGGGTCGGATGGTAAGTGAAAGGTGCTGCTTGGACGAGGTCTGACATGTACCTGGACGTGACATTTAGATCCAATCAATTCTAAGCGGGGATGGGATAATCCTCCACACATCTATGTAACCTTAAACCTAATTCCATAAATTTCGTAGATAGCATCTAAACCAAAAGCTCTTATGATGATGTTGTTGTATGTGTTCAGCTGCAAAGATTAGTAGACTTTCTCCAGAGCTTATTTCTGCCCAGCTTTTGCCTCAAACAACCCAATTCAGCCAAATCCTCCCAGGGATTGTGAAAAGCTAATTTGGAGGTGAACAGGCTTGCTAATGTGCAATGTCTACAGTGCTAACCTTCGGCAGGGCTGATGTGGCTAGGCACTCTGAAGCAGGTACCGTCCCAAGGGGTTGCAAGATTGAGGAGACGTGATCAACCAGCCAGCCCGTGCACAACCCAGTCCTCGCTGGATGCTCGGGACATGCAGGGAACTCCACAACATTGAACACGAAATGAACTTTCTCAGGGTGCTGAAGGCTGGAGCTGAGGAACGAGACAGAAAATAAGAGACTAAGTGCTAACAATCTAGAAACAACCCTGAACATGAGCAAGTCAGTGGACCTCATTATCTCTCTCTTAATGGCCTGCCTGTATCGGGCCCTGGGGACCCCTGCTGACCGGCCTTTAATATTTCATAGCCCTAATGTTTCTGTGTATTCTACCAGCATCAGCGTACTGTGTAGATGCCCGACCACTTACAAGCCAAAGGAGATGGGCAGAAAACAAATGAAAGTGTTAGGCGGTTCTGAAAGGAATGTCCTTTGCATCCAATATTTGACTTTGATCACAACAAATAAAGTATCGTCAAGCAAGAGTAAGTGCCTCACTCAATTCATGTCAGTCTATAATAAACCGCACAACATCAAAGGAGGATAGAGACAGAAATAATGACCTAAAACCTGGATATGTCTCTGCTTTAATTTGTGCATCCAAATATAAAACGCAGGTGTTTCAGGTCTCTTACCTGGCAGCAGAATAGGCTCTGGGTTGAAGCTTTGGCAAATGCTCTGTAATAAAGCAGAGGAGAGATCAAAGATGGAGATGGCATTGTGACCTTGAGGTTATTCAACTGTGTCTTGAGTTTCTCTTTTAGGGCATCCCCTCTCTGTTACCCAATCCTTTTGAGTTGATATATAGAGAGACAGTTTCTCAGAATAGCTAAATTCACTACACGGTGTTTAATTTAGTCTGCTAAATTCAGTTTTACCATCACAGCAATAACTTGCATTTAAAAAATATATTAAAATAGAATAAGTTATAATCAGCACCCCTGTCATATCAGCATAGCCAACATCATTGACCACCATTACAGATATGGATGAACTGAAATTTCCGTTCACAGGTTCTGCACATTTTTGTCTAAAACTGTCCAGTGGTCCATAGAGAAAACAGGGGGGAAATGTGAACAGGCACAATTTACCATTCAATGATTGACAAAAAGGGGCATGCATATGAAATTATACAGGTTTAATTGAATCGGATTTAAATGCAAATGATGATGATATAGACAGAAAAAGTATAGCTGAATTACACATTCACTTATGACTCTGGAAGCATATTACAGTCAAAACTCTTGTATTAGAGTTTCCTAGTTGTGCCTTAAAGTCCCAAACCAAAGAAGAAATCCCGCCCTTGGTTATTGACACATTAATAAAGAGGGTTTTCCTATTCTTGATGCAGAGGCTGTGAGGGTATTTAAAGTAACTTCTCATAGTCTACATAGGAAATTGTTTCTACAATACAGAGAAGTTTCTGGTCCTTTCCGTTTTCAAATTTTGCGGTGATACCAGTTGCAGGAAGAACATACTGTAATCGCTAACAAAAATATTACAGTGGTCAAAATGTATAATAAAACAAGTGCTTTTGTTTTTAAATTACTATTTTTGAAGTTGGTTTCACCCAATAATATTAAGTTCAGTGCCACTAGTTACAATTATTGCAAAAGGCTTTTTTACACTTAACAAAATGTCCCTTGTTAAAGAGATACATTTCCCAAATATTCTGTCATAATTTACTCACCCTCAAGCTGTTCCAAACCTGTATACATTTCTTTCTTCTGCTGAACACAAAAGAATATATTTTGAAGAATATGATTGTCTTCCATTGTTATTTCCATCCTATGGAAGTCAATGGGGTTCCATCCACTGTTTGGTTACCCATATTCTTTAAAATATCTTATTTTGTGTTCTGCAGAACACTAAAGACGTGGTTTCTCTGCTCAAATAAAGTTTAAAATTCCCCTTCATCAGTCAACAACTGAACTGACGTACAATTTTCTCCAATTCGCTGAAATGATGAATCAATTTGAAAATGTTCATTTCAAGCACACCATATGTGGATGCCGAAGGTCCTCAATATTATCAATTAATTACACTCAAACATTCAATACAGTCAGCAGCTGTTGCAATTACTGCCTCTCATCAGCCCAAACAAATACATCAAAAAGGCACATGGTGTTTTGGTGAAAAACTCTTAAATGTCATAAAAGGCCTGAAAGTCAGGAGAGAAACAGTTTGACTGATGACAATGATCTTACTATCAAGAACACACCAGTGCAGAGTGATTTTAGAAATAAAATGAATGTACTGTCAGACGCTGCTGAACCAGCATCTCTGTCGATTTGTGCCATGGGGAATGACTATGTTAATCCTTAATTTGCCCAAGTTACAGTAATTTTTAATGTAGATTAAAACTTTACATGTACACCCATCCAATGCAACAATCCACTGGCCACATCCGCATAAATCAGTGAGGGTCACTGCATTATGATTACCTTGCAGTTCGCCATATCTATAGTATGCTATGCATGCAATAATAATTTTAGCTATACCAGCTGTTTCTCAAAATCAAGGTGACTGCACATTTCTCACAATGATGGATCATTTTATTGCATTTCACAGCAGAGGCTTATTGTACAAAAAAGATCCACCAAATATTTTTAGAATATTTAAGGTTTATTATTACAAAATATCATCTTTGTATTGTCAAATTCAATTACATGGCACAGTTCTTTCTTATGCCCCGTTTACACGAAGGGAAAACGCAGATATTTCCCTGCGGATTGGCCTCTCGTTTACCCGAAAACCCTGTTTTTATCACAGAAAATGATGATATCTAAAAACTCTGGCCAAAGCGGAGATGTCTGAAAACGCCGGTTATGTGTTGTCGTGTGAACTCGGGGAAACGGCGTTTTAGTTCCTCTCTTGTCGATTCTGAGGATTCTGATTGGCTTGCATGGCTTTATCCTTCTCCCTACACTGCCGTCCATAGGTTTGGCATAGTTATGCTGGCGCTCGACGGCGTATAAATACCCGGCTTTGTGTAAACATGGCCTTATACAGTGTGCAAAACTTACACTACCAGACGGACAGACTTTTTATTTTTTAACAAACCGACCAAATGTAACAGCAAATACACTAATAATGTTGTGATTTATATATAACAAATACATGCTGTTAAGAATCCTGAAAAATATTAAGCAGCACAACTGATAAGAAATGTTTCTTGAGCAGCAAATCAGCATATTAGAATCATTGCTGAAGGATCATGTGACACTAAAGACTGGAGTAACAGCTGGAATGGCCGTCAAAGGGATAAATTGCATTTTAAAATATTAAAATAGAAAAGAGTTATTTGAATTTGTAATAGTATTTGGCAATAGTACTATTTTTACAGCATTCTTATCAAAGAAACAGCCTTGGTGAGCATAAGAGACTTTACGAAAAACTAATTCTAAAAAACTTCTAAAAACCCCAAACTTTTGATTTGGTTTGAGAGAATCAAAAGAGTGTTTTTAACGAGCAATCTTCTGTCTTTATATAAACAAGCACATTGTTCGCAACTAGCATCATCCACTCAAATTGCTGATCCCAGTAATAACACATTATAATTTTTTCCCCCTAAAAATGGCTCTGAAGGCCTTTAACATAATTAATTAGATGATTAGTTATCTTAATTGACAGCCTTCATTTTTAGTTTAGATTTGCTGAATTTATTAATATGCTTTGGTTAGACTCTCGATACAGCTATTGCAAGTTTAAAAAAAATTTCAGACGCTATGCTTGCAGTTAAAGAACAGTATTTTGCCTTTAAAAGGAGTGCAAAAAAGCAAAGCTGGACCTCTAATCCGATGTTGTTTTACTGCCACCTGGTGGTACCAACACTGAAAACACTTCCAAACGTCAAGCACATTTACCATGCAAACTGCATATGCTGATATGGAATGTATGAAATGCAGAAAACAGTAAATTCAAAGCAGATCACATGTGTTTACTGACCGAACACGAGGCTGAGCGGAGGTAGGCAGGATGGGAATGCCTGAAGGAGATCCAGCAGACATACGTTGGTGTCCCTGATAAAACTGTTGTAGTCTGCTGAGCCTTCTTTGCTACACAGTTCCAGAAGCCTTCTTTTTTCTGAACTGCTCTGAGTGAAGTCCGCCAACGCTCGCACAAACGCCTGAAAGCACAAGAGAGCAGCATAACAGGGTCTGTCCAGGAACTTCAGACTACACTCCCATGAAAGCCAAACAAATCATCCTCACCGATACATCAAAAGCACTGTTGCGTATAAAGCGCGATCTAGTGCTACATCAAAGGTTCAGAACTTAAACAGCACAAAAACTATAACATTAAATAAGGTTAATAACACAAAATTACTTTTTTTGGAATGCTCCTTATCTCCAAAGCCCAGGTGAGAATAAACTGCAAAGAGCTGTTCTGTGGGATGTGAAGTGGAACCTTTGCTGCTGCAAAAGAAAAGGAAAACTGGCTATGTATTTATTCAACATTTCAAGTTGTTCAATCTTAATCTAGTTCTCTGACTTGTGGGCAGAATACATTATTTTATCTCTTGCACACTTTGAGGAAAATGTTCACGGTATCACTGATTGTGTCAACAATGGCTGCAATACCTTTCTTACTGCTGTTTTTCAGCAAGCTGACTTGAACAGCACAATTCCTTTGCATTTGCAGATCCAGTCTGAGCAGCAACTCGTCAACTTCACTAGCTCTGTTTGGACAGAGAATATCAAAGGAGTCTCCAGGCTGATAAGCAACATCCTGCTCCTGGAGAGACAACATTTACTTACACAGAGACCGAAACAGGAAAAACGTAAAAATAACTATTTGATCCAAAACTATGTTCTAAACTTAACTTTTTAAAAAAGCATTACTACCGTTATAGGGGTATATAGTAATCTAAATGTAAAATTGGATGTCTTGAGTGTGATTGCGTGTGTGCATTTTTATATATATATTATATATATATATATATATATATATATCACACACACATTCACCTACAGGATTATTAGGAACACCTGTTCAATTTTTCATTAATGCAATTATCTGATCAACCAATCACGTGGCAGTTCCTTCAATGCATTTAGGGGTGTGGGCCTGGTCAAGACAATCTCCTGAACGGGCTAGACAGGCCGGTCTGAGTATCTCACAATCTGCTCAGTTACTGGCCATTTTCACACACAATCATTTCTAGGGTTTACAAAAAATGATGCGAAAAGGGAAAAACATCCAGTATGCGGCAGACCTGTGGGCGAAAATGTCTTGTAGATGCTAGAGGTCAGAGGAGAATCGGCCGACTGATTCAAGCTGACAGAAGAGCAACTTTGACTGAAATAACCACTCGTTACAACCGAGGTATGCAGCAAAGCAGTTGTGAAGCCACAACACACACAACCTTGAGGCGGATGGGCTACAACAGCAGAAGACCCCACCGGGTACCACTCATCTCCACTACAAATAGGAAAAAGGTTACAATTGGCAAGAGCTCACCAAAATTGGACTGAAAATTGAAGACTGGAAAAATGTTGCCTGGTCTGATGAGTCTCGATTTCTGTTGAGACGTTCAGATAGTAGAGTCAGAATTTGGCGTAAACAGAATGAGAACATGGATCCATCATGCCTTGTTACCACTGTGCAGGCTAGTGGTGGTGGTGTAATGCTGTGGGGGATGTTTTCTTGACACACTTTAGGCCCCTTAGTGCCAATTGAGCATCGTTTAAATGCCACGGCCAACCTGAGCATTGTTTCTGACCATGTCCATCCCTTTATGGCCACCATGTACACATCCTCTGATGGCTACTTCCAGCAGGATAATTCACCATGTCACAAAGCTTGAATCATTTCAAATTGGTTTCTTGAACATGACAATGAGTTGACTGTACTAAAATGGCCCCCACAGTCGCCAGATCTCAACCCAATAGAGCATCTTTGGGATGTGGTGGAATGGGAACTTCGTGCCCTGGATGTGCATCCCACAAATCTCCATCAACTGCAAGATGCTATCCTATCAATATGGGCCAACATTTCTAAAGAATGCTTTCAGCACCTTGTTAAATCAATGCCACGTAGAATTAAGGCAGTTCTGAAAGCGAAAGGGGGTCAAACACAGTGTTCGGGTGGTGTTCCTAATAATCCTTTAGGTGAGTATATACAGTATATATATATATATAGATAGATAGATAGATAGATAGATAGATAGATAGATAGATAGATAGATAGACACAATGTTAGATTACTTTTGTCATCATCTAACGCTCAATGAAAAGTAATCTTTAAGAAAAATAAATAAATTAAGTAATAATAACACTGTTATATGTAATCTTCAACAAATTCCAAAAATTATTAAACAAATTCTAAACATTATTAATAATAATGAAGTGATGCCTAAATTCACTTGTAGCATTTAAAATTGTTGATTTTAGTTTTTAGAATTGTTTTATTATTTATTCAGTTGTCAGTATAAAATGTATTCTATAAATGTCTTTGTTATCGGTCATAATTATAAACAATTATATATAAATACAAATCAATTGTTTATTATTAAAATAATTATTAGCTCATTTGAATCACACAGAATTTTAATAATGGTGCATCCCTACTGAAATAAACATAAATAAATAAGGACTTACAGAAATATCAAGCTCCAGAAAGATGGAAGATTTCACTGCATCATCTTGAGTTAATTGAACTGCTTTTGAAATGGACATTTCACGATAACCGTCTTTACCAGATGGGACTGTCTCCTATGAACGGAGGATTTTTATTAGCACAATAATAGACATTTAAAGGGATCAAAATTAAGAAAATGTCTTTCCTTTAAAGAAATTATATTTTATCTCATACAATCTATACCAGACAGTGGTTTTCAAACTTTTTGACTCAAATGCCCCCCAATTGTCCAACACAATTATTCAAAGGGCACCCTAGTGGATTATTCATAAAATGCATATGTTCCTAAATCCATGCTTACATAAACTGTTGCAATGATTTTACACAAATGGCAACAGAAACTCTGAATTTTGTTTTTCTTGTGTTTCATGAAAAAAGAGCCATGCTATTTAACATTAATCTCTATTCTTTATACTAAATGTTGATTTTTTTTTTTCATGAAGTCCATACCCCTTCGGTGGACGCCTGCTCCAAAACAACCTCTAGATATGAAGGGGGAAGAGCAGGAACTTTAAGAACGGACTCTGACAATGGTGGTACAGATTGCTTCAAAGATGCAACCAACGTAGAAGAGTGAGTCTCTGCATCAGTGCTGTCTGATGTAACATTTGTCTCATTTTGTGAGTGTACTTCACCCAGCTTCAAAAGATGAAGATCAACTTCTACATCTGACTTGTTTTTTTCCTGGCCAGATGCATTTTTATGATTATTGTCCTGGGTACAGTCACTACGGGTATCGCCAGTTTGATCTGAAGCAGACATGCCGGATAATTTTTTTTTCAGAGCGTCCCAGAGTCCCTCAATCCAAGGATCCACCACTACTTCAAGTCTGGAAAGAGAAGAGTCCCTGAGTTTGACACGGCAATATATCAGAAAATCTGCTTTTTTATATTGTTATTTAACATTCATACATGCTTACCCAGTGCCGTCATCTGCATGCCCAGTGGCATAGAAATGTTTAGCACCAAGTCGCTGAAGAAGGCTGTCAATGGTCTTGCCTCCGTTGCAGAAATTTGCATAGTTTGTGTCTCCGAGAGCTGCATATATAACAGCATTAAAAAAAAGTGCTGATGGGTGGAGCTCACACTTGCATGACAGAAAGACCATCTTACCTAACAGTGCATAACGCAGATGGGAGAGGTGGTCGTGCGGCAGAGATTTATTCTTGATCTTTCTCACAAACTTCTGAGCAGTGTCTGGAGGATCACCATCCCCGGTTGTGGAAACCACAAAAACAACTGGGCGGATTTCACTCTCCACTTTGTACTGGGGATGCATGGGAACGCACAAGATGCATCACAGTCAGTTCTGATATGTGACTGTCCCAGATTTGATATCAATGAAAGTAGTGGTAAGAAACATACCTTGTCCTGGTTGCTCAGACAGCTGATGTCAGCTGTTAATCCATACTCAGCTGCTTGTTCGCAAATCTCTTCGGCTATTGACTGAGCCTGACCACGCTGAGATCCATACAGTATCAAGAAGTGAGCAGCAACTTCACACAGCATATTATCATAGCTGGACAAAAATTTGAAAATCATTTCTGTATGTTGTGAAAACTCTCTTCGAGAAAAAAGGTACAAAAGCGGTCACTGGAGCAGTACTCTTTCAAAAAGCTCACCTTTGTACCTTTTAAGTGTGCATAAAAATACCTAATGGTAGATATAACAAACCTTTTGGGGTACCGTATCAAAAGACTGTATATAATCCAATTCTATGGTTTTAGTATCAGGACAAAAAAAAATCTAGTGTTAGCAGGTCTTAAAATGAAGTAAATACAACCTCAAAAAAAACAACACATTACGTATTACAAAGTGTGTCATTATTTATTTAACAAAAAATAAGCCAAAATGGAGAAGCAATGTGTGACAAGCTCAGTAGACCCAATGATTCAGTTGCTTGTAGAGACACTTTTAGCAGCAATAACTTGAAGTAATCAATCATTTTCTGCTTGACGTTGTCAGTCTCTCACATCATTCTGGACTCGAAGGAATTTTGACCCGCTCTTCCTTACAACGTTGCTTCAGTTAATTGAGGTTTCAGACATTCGTTTATGCACAGCTCACTGAAGTTCTTGGCACAGAAATTCATTGGGCCAGTGCAACACCTTGAATATTTTACAGCAAAACAAGCCCAAATCTTCACCTCTCCACCACAGTGCTTGACTGTTGGTATGAGGTGTTTGTGCTGAAATGCTGTGTTTGGTTTGTGCCAAACGTGGCACTCTGCATTATAGCCAGACATCTCCACTCCACATCTGTCCAAAGGACCTTCTTTGGAAATGGATGTAAAACACATCCCAGATTGATGGCAATAATTGCTTGTCTAGATCATTGCTGATCCTTGGCATTGTGTTAATGTTAATATACACACCTGAATGCTTCAGACATGCAAACTTGTTCCAAAACTTCTGGTCAAACTTTTGATCACACTTGCTGCTGATGATCAATGAACACATGGCGTCTCCATTTGGGCCTAGTTTTAGTTAAATAAATAATGATACGGTAATGGCATGTGTTGTTGTTGTTGTTGTTGTTCATCTGAGGTTGTATTTACCTAATTTAAACATCTGATATGTAAAACCATGGAATTCAATAGGGTGTCTTTTCCTTTCTATATAGGTTCACATGTGTAAACTGGAATCAGCTGCGATCTTGTTACATAAGCCATATTGTAAAAAAAAAAAAAAAAAAAACAGTCTGCTATTTCTTTATTACAGTTGACAGTGCTGTGTTAAATACATCAACAACTTTAGACCATCCTATCGTCGAAACAGGTGTCAGTTAAAAATGTCAAATGTGAGCGGTGGGATTCAATAGAAAGAATTTACCTTGAATTTACAAATGACAACTCCAACCGCGTCTTCAACTGAGAAGCGTACTGAATTCCTCAGTAGCATGCTTTTATAAGTATGAACTGGTGGAGCAGGTAACCGGATACTGCGTTACTGTGGACTAGCACATGGCTTTGCAGAAAAACTATTTGTAAATAAAAGATATACTAGTCAATAATAAACCTCAATATGTCTAGTCAATCTGTATGGAATATAAATCTGTGGTTGAACTCTCGTTATTTGTCGGAGTTATCGCGATAGTAGGGTGAACCATTATTAAAATGCTTAAATTGTAAAATTTGGTAGATATGTTTCTTTCTTTTTCTTTAATAAATTATTTTCTTCAGTGTTTTCAATCATATAATTACTGACTCGATGACGCTTACAAAATTTACACAAAAAAAGCCGGTGATGCTATGACACTTGGTTTGGTCCGTCCCGCCCCAAGATTCTTCCAGAACTAGCCGGCAGATCAGCGCGTCGAGGTGCATGGCTAGAGGATAAAACTTCCTTATATAAAACCATTTTAAAAGGCTGTGCATTCCTCTAGGGTGGAGGTTAAAAATGTCCGCAATGGGGACCCTTGCGTTTGATGAATATGGAAGGCCTTTCCTCATCATAAAGGACCAGGACAAGAAATCTCGCTTGACTGGCCTGGAAGCCCTGAAGGTACAAAAGCTAACGGGCTAGCTGGCTCTTTGAGCTTTTTGACGGTTCATTTAATCATATCTATAATCCAGAAAACTACAAACTGTTTCATGTTGTAAAATTATTGTTTGCACTGTGCTTTTGTAGTCTTACACGGAGAGAATTGTTTCCTTTTTGCGTATACTATGTTTAATGCGATCAATAATGTGCCTCATGTCTAGCAGCGGATGGTCCATGTGCTTCCTCTTAACTGCGTTGAGTCATGATGCGCAAACATGGAGACATTAATAAATATCGTTTTTAACCACGAGAAAGCTGCAATCGTCCCTGACTTTACTTTTATGCAAACTGCTTATTGTGCTTATTACTTTTTAAGAATCCTATCAAGATTATTGTTGTTAGTGACGCACCTTACTTACTGCCTGTCAGTAACGTTACAGTATGAGATCATGCAGGATCAGAATGAATCTGTAATGTGCATATATTTTATTCTAATATTATTCGTCCATTTCAGTCTCACATCATGGCAGCAAAAGCAGTTGCAGGCACCCTGAAAACATCACTGGGGCCAAATGGTAAGTCCTCGGTTTTGCATGTAAATTAGTCTTTGTCTCATTCCTTGCTGTTTGCTTAATGTGGATTAATAATGTTTACAGGGCTTGACAAAATGATGGTGGATCGGGATGGTGAGGTGACTGTGACAAATGATGGTGCAACGATTCTCAGCATGATGGATGTCGACCATCAGATTGCCAAGCTCATGGTTGAACTCTCCAAATCTCAAGATGATGAAATTGGAGATGGAACCACTGGTGTTGTTGGTGAGTTTGCATTTTTTTTAGACTAAACATAACCAGCTGAGCTGTCTGCACATGGGTTGCAGAATTTGGCTTTGTAATGCTTGTCATTGATCAAAACATTTTCACACATTTCCCACTGCATGTTTGTATATTACATATTTTGGTTTATTTAATAATCCATCAATGTACCATTAAATTGTACATTGAGGATCGAAAATTACATCAGTTCATCTAAAATGTCAAATGACAGAAATTGGCTCTGCTGCACACCCCTACTCTTTTCTTCCCTATTTGTGACGTATATCCGAGTGAAACGGCTTCTCGGGGGGGGAAAAAAACACGTTGGGTGGGATTTTGTCCATCAGGATTTAATTGGATGGTTGGGGTTTGCTATTCCAGTGAGGCCATATGAGTAAACGCATCAATAAAGAGAAGAGATGTCATTGCAAGAGCGAGGTACTTCTACCCATGTACTGATCCGATACCCTTTTCGCAAACAATAACTAGTTATGCACGCTAGCTTTGCTCAACACTGCAAATCGGAGTAACAAAAGACAGCCAACAAGCGATAAATATAACCGACAAAATTATCAAGTTTATTGTTCTGGATGACCAGCCCCAGTCAAAACTGAAAATGCCGTGTGTTTAATAAAATTGTTTCTGGACTTTAAGTTATAAAGAGTTTATTTTCATATATTATACATATATAATTTTTTAGGTTCCTTGATTTATTTGTTGCACTTTTTTATACAGTTGTATTGTAAATTTAAAATGCCTTTTTCAGTAGATGTGTGGCTGCATTTTAAGTTGTTTTTCACTTAAGAAAAGTAAATAATATATTGCTGTGAAATGTATGGCAGATAAAACACTCATGCTCATGTTTAATTTAGGGATAAGTCTAAAGCACACCATAAAATAATTATATCAATTCATACAGTGCTAGGATGAATTGTATAGATACACACCTAGGTATCGGATCAGTTCTCGGTATCGGCTGATAGTCCAGTCCGGCTGATAGAGAAGGGAAAGAGGTATCGGAACATCTCTAGACAAAATGTTTCCATTTCAAATAAATGCTGTTCTTTGAAACTTTATATTCATCAAAAGAAATCTTGAAAAAAAAAAAACATTTCTTTTTCCACAAAAATATTACTTGGTTTTCAGTTGAAAAGAAATGTTTCCTCTGCAGCAAATCAGCATATTAGAATGATCATGTGACACTGCCTTGGCTTCTGGAAGTGTAAGCTTTGCCATCACAGAAATAAATAACAGAAAGTCCCACCGAACTAATGTGTGTTGGCCCCTGTAGTCTTGGCAGGAGCTCTTCTGGAACAGGCTGAGCAGCTGTTAGACAAAGGCATTCACCCCATCAGGATCGCCGATGGTTATGACCAGGCTGCAAAGATTGCCATTGAGGAGCTTGATAAAATTGGGGATAGTTTCCCAGTGGATCCCAACAACACAGAGCCTCTTATTCAGACAGCCATGACCACGCTAGGGTCCAAAGTGTGAGTGTGTCTGTTAGTAATTGTTTGAAATTAACAGTTTATTACTGAGATTATTTTAAGGGATTATCATCAATTTATTCACTTTTTTGGGGGGGTCGTAGGATCAACCGGTGCCACAGACAGATGGCAGAGATTGCCGTCAATGCCATCCTGACAGTTGCAGACATGGAGAGGAAGGATGTCGACTTTGAGCTCATCAAAGTGGAAGGAAAGGTCGGTGGTAAACTAGAGGACACTCAGCTCATCAAAGGTGTCATTGTGGACAAAGAGTTCAGTCACCCTCAGATGCCCAAGGTTTGTGTTCACTATTATTAATCATTCCTGGTTGCACATGTATATGCATACGGTCATCATTTAATAAATATATTATATATTTTTCCAGGTACTGAAAGACACAAAAATCGCCATCCTCACCTGCCCGTTTGAGCCACCCAAGCCCAAAACCAAGCATAAGCTTGACGTGACCTCAGTGGAGGACTATAAAGCTCTGCAGAAGTATGAGAAGGAGAAGTTTGCAGAGATGATTCGACAGGTCTGTATATTGCTTGTTCTGTTTGCGTACTTAAGAGATTGTTTTGATCCAATATATTTGTTTTTAATATGAATATTTAATATTGTATATGATTTCATATACATTTATAATTTGAATTTCAGTGTATTTCTAAAGCTATAAAATTTAATTACAGTTTTATTTTACATTGACAGATTAAAGTGCCTTAAAGACATTTTATCAGTTTCTTTGTTTTTAAGATTTTTTTGTTGCATAACTGCAAACAATGGCAATGATGTTTTCTCAATCTGCGTGACAGCCCTCGTTCAGTTTAGTTATTTAGAGCTGCAAATTGAATATTCTGGATGTTTTGCATTTTAATGAGAAATGTATCACTGATCATACAATCGAATTGTTTTCTTTATCTCCCTCTTCCAACACGTCTTCAAAAGGTCAAGGAGACTGGGGCTAATCTTGCCATTTGCCAGTGGGGATTTGACGACGAGGCCAATCACTTACTCCTGCAGAATGAGCTTCCTGCCGTCCGCTGGGTCGGTGGACCTGAGATTGAGGTTTGTAAAAACTACATTGCAATACACTACTGTTTAAAAGTTTGGGGTCTGTAGGTTTTTACATTTAAAATACATTAAAAACTGTAATATTGTGAAATATAACAATGTAAAATAACACATTTAAAATGTGATTTATTCATGTGATGCAAAGCTGAATTTTCATCATCATTACTCCAGTCTTCAGTGTCGCATTATCCCTCAAATCATTCTAATATGCTGATTTGGTTCTGTGGTAACATTTCAAATCAATGGTAAAACAATTGTGCTACTTAAAGTCAGCATGAAATCAAAATTGACCCTATTTACTTTGTTAGCACATATTACTAGTCTTGTGGTAAATGATTCATGCAATCTGTGCAAGTTAATCAAAAAAAAAAACAATGTGTCTTTAAAAGAATATGAAATTGTACTTCCCTTCTGGAATGGCTCTGATGAACCAGATCCATTGACGGTAAGCTGAATGGAACGCCTACTTTTTAAGATCTAATCAATTCCCAGCTAAAAGAGAGCCACGCCCTCTTTTCTCATTCAATATTCAATTTCACTCTGAAAATGTCACATTACTAAAGTAAAGTCGATCACAACTTCCTGTTCACAGGGACTTTTTTTGTAGACATTTGATTTCTTTTTATTCATTAAGTAAAGTTCAAAATAACATTTCTTTAAAACAAATCTTTTGTAACATTATAATGTATTTTAGAGTCACCTTTGTTAATTAAAGTACAGTATTAGGTATTTAAAATAAACCTTTCAAAGAAAAACTTCCTGACCCCAGACTTTTGAACGCTCTGGTATCTCACACTGTCTTCTGCTTTATCACTGATGGGTAACTAATGTCTGTTGAGAGTATGAACAAACTATGACACTTTATACAAACATTTCCAGCTCATCGCCATTGCTACTGGAGGACGTATTGTACCCCGATTCAGCGAGCTGACCCCAGAGAAGTTGGGCGTTGCTGGGTTGGTGAAGGAAATTTGCTTTGGGACCACTAAAGACAAAATGCTGGTTATTGAGGAGTGCAAGAACTCCAGAGCAGTCACGATCTTCATCCGTGGAGGGAACAAAATGGTAAAGAGTTTTAAGTGCTTAATTGGGATTTTGCCCCCTCAAGATATTAAATTAGTTTTGGTATCGTGGTTACAAATTTGCAATCTTCCTCGCCTATTCATCTGAATCATTTAGATTATCGAAGAGGCCAAGAGAGCTCTTCATGATGCTCTGTGCGTCATCCGCAACCTTGTAAAGGATAACCGCATCGTCTACGGTGGAGGTGCCTCAGAGATCGCCTGCGCTCTTGCGGTCAACCTGGCAGCTGATAAGGTATTTTTGCCGTCATCTGTACTCTACATTCTGAGGTTTTTGTTAAGCATATTTCTAAAAAGCTCTGCTTGGATTCCAGTGCCCCTCTCTGGAACAGTATGCTATGAGAGCGTTCGCTGACGCTCTTGAGGTCATCCCTATGGCACTCGCCGAGAACAGTGGATTGAACCCTATTCAGACGATGACAGAGGTCAGAGCTCGGCAAGTCAAGGAAATCAACTCTGCGCTTGGAATTGACTGCCTCCATTTATCAACAAATGGTATGAACTTATTTAATATACTTCTTAAATATAATTCTTTATAATACTCAACTGAATAGGCAAATGTAGTGTAAAAGGCATTTAGAAATGATTTATGTAAGAGTTTGAATTTAAGTCATTATTTCAATACAGTAGAAATGGTAATATTGTGAAATAATAATATAATGTAAAACAGTTTTAAAACAATCATTCTAATATACTGATCAAGGAACAATTCTTATTAATATTGAAAACAGTTCCACAGGATTCATTGATTAGAAAGTTCAAAAGAGCATTATGAATTATTTTTTTATTACATGTAATTGGTTCAGTCTTAAACTGATACAAATTTGACTTCAATCTTTACAGACATGAAGAAACAGCATGTAATCGAGACCCTCATTGGAAAGAAACAACAGATTTCTCTGGCCACTCAAGTAGTCAAGATGATTCTTAAGATAGATGATGTCAGGGGCCCCGGCGAGTCTGAAGACTGAGCGACGCGCTGCTGCTGTGCTGAAAATGAACGGTCCAAGCACTTCTAAAGGAATGTGTCGAAGCTGTACTGTTATTTATCATTTGATGCAGTTCAATGTAGTACCGAAGTGACTATTAAACTTGTTTTCGGATTTGTTTATTGTCATTGACATTTCGATTTTTGAATCTTGAGTAGAAAAAAAAGTGCCAAACTGCAAAAGCTTTCAAATAATTTTAAGTTAATGTTATCAGATTTACTGCTTTTTATCATTAGACTTTGTCATTTAGAAAATGTTTAACCTTCACCTGTTATTTTAACCTGTTGCAGTTTACAAGTACTTCTTCAACCAGTTGATCATATCTTTCCTGGCTTCTTCGATGTAGGGTTTATCATCTGGGTTAATGTCTTCTCTCTTGCGATGGACAAAGCCATGTGTCTGATTGGGGAAGATTTTCACTTGGAAGTCAGCAGTGCACTTTTCCTTCAGTCTTGTCTCTAGCGTGGTCACCTTGGTTAAAAGTTAGAGAACAATTACATCATTAAATGATTGTTTGGCCAAAGTTTATGGCCCTGAAATAAGTTAATTTATTAATCCGGTGACTTAACACATTTACCCCCATTTATTGTTTCTCATTAAGAGATAAAATGCAAATAAGTACATATTAGACTGACTACTCAAAGATAATATTAATCTGGCCCCTCCCCTTTTGGGCATCATTATATTTCATAATTTATGATCAAAACCTTATCTAATCTTGACAAAACACATATTGTCAGAAAGGTCTGAGTCTCAAGGTTCAGAATTGATATTTGGACAGAAATTTATTAATTTATTATGGCAGAATGTATAAAACTAAATTCAATGGAATGTATGGCACCTGGTGGCTATTTTTGGTACTACGCCTAAACAAAACTTTAATTTATGCGACATCAACTTCAAATTTTGAACATAACTTGGTTAGATTTATGGCTTTGATTTTATAGTAATTTTAGAGAAAAAATATTTTGTAAAATATACATTTTATATAAAATAAAAAATATATAGTACAGTATTCTTGATTTACTGTAAATTTAAACTTCCATAACTTTTTGATACTTTCATTTTGTGAAGTGTTTTCTTAGAACAAACCAGAACAAACTTTGGTATATATTCCCAATCATTCTTGAATTAAAACCATTTAAGTTTGAATAGTGTATTTTAACCCCCATTCTCAAAAAGGGGGTGACAGCTAAGGGGTTAAAGAGAATTGGGATCAGATTATACTTAAATTTGAAAAATTCAGGATTCTTTAAAAAATGTTACTGACTCTAAACTTTTGAACCCAGTTCAAGTCTTAAAAGAAATGTGGTCTTCATATCTTAAAATGACCTCAGCTTACCTGATCAAGAGGTATCACTGCATCATTTTCTGCAAATATGAAGAGGGTTGGACTCTTAAGGTCAAACCGGTCTTCCCGCTCTCTAACGATACCTGGGTTAAATAAATGTATATACAGTTGCTAGAATTCCAGACAGCGTACAGTATTGATACATACTTTGTATCCTTAACTGTTCATATAGATAAAACAAATACATTACCATAGACTGAGACGGCAGCTTTAATTTCTTGATAGTGAAGAGCAACGTAATGTGTCGCAACACCACCCCAACAAAAACCCACAACACCTATTTGCTTTGCTCCACACTGCTCCTTCAGGTAACTCAATACAACATCCACTTCCCTGAAAAAAACAAGACGATTGTTCAGTCTTTCCTTTGAAAGGATGGCCAGGTGCATGAGATAAGTGCATTTAGTTAATTGAAATGTTACTTTTTGATGTCTGTAGGTTTTTTGTCCTCAAGCCACTGCTGAAATGTTGACAATGAGATGTCATGAGATGGGTTCCATGCTTCTTTGCCAACAAAGAAATCTGGACATATGGCTCTGCAAATGCAAAATAATCAGGTAAGAACCAGAATATCTGAACAATTTTAATATTTATAACATGTTTAAACAATTACATGTATCCGTTGGCTGAGAGCATGTCAGCCATGTATCTGGTGTTTGGAAGCTGCCATCCATAAATATCTTGAATTACAATAACGGCCTTTTTTGATGCTTGAGGCTTAACCACATAAGCTTTAATGTGCTCGATTTGAACTTCCTCTCCAAGACCTCCATATTCAATCGTATCCCCAATATCACATGGGCAGGGCTTTGCTTCGTTTGCCATCTGTTCATAAAAGGAAAAAAAAGGGTATGAACCTAGTCAATCCCAAAATTCCCAGCAATGTATTTCATTCCTCGAAACAAACTGTTTGTGACAGTATGTGGGTTATTCTATTTCAAACAATAAAGTAATATTTTAAATCTAAAAGGCATCTATGAGGGGAAAAAATTTACTTGATTCCACTTAATTTAACTTTTTTCCCCCTTTCCTGTGATCTATTAAGTTATAAACAATTGTGCATTGTGTTTACTTTACTGTGATCGTGATTTTTATGAGATGGAGCAATGTACGGGCTAGGCTACATTAATAATATAGGCTACCCTTTAGATATTATCTATACCAAATATGGTAACTGTATTTGTATTAGACTATTTCATGTATATTTGCTTCCTTGTGTGGAACTTTAACAAAATATAACAATTTTTGGTTATAAAATATCCTAAAAAATGTTCCGGTTCTCTGGTTGTCGCAAAAAGACTCTAGCTGCAACTTTCTATAGTTGTTAGTTTTTGGTTCCAAAACCCCACAGGGAACATTTCCATAAACATTTCTAGCGTTATTAGGCCTGTTTGGTTCCCAAAAATGCCAAACGGGAAATATGCTTACGTTTGCTGTGTAAACAACACGAAATCAAAACAGTTTGCACTTTATTTTTCAGTCGACAACTCCGTGCAAAATAAATCGACACATCTTTTTAGACTCTTCAAAACAATTTGGCCACATATGTTAGGCTACGTTATAGGTTAAAATAGTTTTGGAGCAACTGAAATGCGCCGCATTCTGTGATTGAACCACGTGATTACATTTTGTTAATCCAGTCAAAGTTTTCAAAGCAACATTGCACTAATGCTGATATCGACAACCATAGACATTATAGTCTCTATGTGATATCTATGTCTACAACAACACAGGCCGCATTCAACATTGTTTTTTGCCTTACATTTTGAAATGCACTTACCGCACCGCTGAAGCGAGAAACCTCGATTGTATTTTACTGTGAGGAAACGACAATGAAAGGTTAAAATCAGATTTTTTATATCGATGAACAGACTGCAGAATTCTTTAAGCAACGCCCAATATTTCATATGCGCCTTTGTAGCTACTAACTTTGTTCATCATGATTAAGCAAAATTATGTCAGTTGAAAGTAAATGAAAGGGTATGCTATGCTTTAAGTGTTATATTATATATTTAACTTTGTTCATCATGAGTAAGCAAAATTATGTCAGTTGAAAGTAAATGAAAGGTATGCTATGCTTTAAGGATATTATATATTTAACTTTGTTCATCATGAGTAAGCAAAATTATGTCAGTTGAAAGTAAATGAAAGGGTATGCTATGCTTTAAGTGTTATATTATATATTTAACTTTGTTCATCATGAGTAAGCAAAATTATGTCAGTTGAAAGTAAATGAAAGGGTATGCTATGCTTTAAGTGTTATATAATATATTTATTAGCCTAAGTATTGATTCGTGTACCGAGGACATCCATTAAGTTCAGGCTCATGTCTTTCCTTAAACAGAAAGCTTGATTATTATATGATATTATGAGTAGCTAATTACGGAGCCCCTAAAGGGACGTGGTGGTGGAAAAAAAATAGGATGCGAGAATTTTTTTTTTTTTTTTTCAAAACTTTTGCGTTCCCCAGAGAAATACATGGCTCTGCAAGCATAGACATCATATAGGTAGACGCCCTATCGACCGCTACTGCCTATTGGCACGGACGAGAATTGGAGCCGCCATCTTAAACCGGTCATCCGCTCCGCTCAGTGTAATCAGAATGGCAGGTGAAATGAGCTGTCAGCGCATTAAATTAATCATATCTCACTGAATACTGAACTGATTTTCACGCGGGTTTTTTTGCTGCAAAGGTCATTCATGTAGCTATGATACAGGACACATGGTTCGGCGTATTTTAATATCCATTGTAGGTTAACAGTAATGTAATATTCTGATATAAGATATAAAGTGACCAGACACAATATATGTGATGATGGATGTAATGTATTTTATAAATCACACACTATAAATATAATAAAGAAGCAGAAACAGATAGTAGCAGTAAAGTAAGATATTTTAATAAGTTGAAGAAACAGCTTATGATTGACACACGCACATACATACACACGAACAGACACACACACACACACACACACACACACACACACAGAACGTAGCCACCTGTAATAAAAATTGAGAAGAAGCTTTTCAACATGTTTGCATCTGTATTCTGTAACGTTAATTTCTAAAAATTAAATTCGGACATTAAGCCTATACCTTTTTTATTGTATGTAGATGTAGGAGGGCAAAATGTCGAGACTAAAGCCCTATTCGGATTAACTTTACAAGGGTAGATGGAGTAAGTTAATGTAATTTTATTTTACCACAGGACTTCTGTAATATCAATAGCCAAATCGCATGTGGTAAGATATAGGTTATCAATAAAACTAGAAGTTGGAGAGGTAACTCAATTTGCGCATCGCTGTCATGCGTGTATGTTGCTTCCTGATGTGCGCAAACACAAATAACCTATACAACAGGGCAGTTGAATGCTTATCTGACAACCTAGCAGCTCTTGTAATTATTACTTTAACAGTTACCTCACCTGTCCATGCCGGGTGAACACCGGCTGATGCAGTAAACAGCATTTCACAACGATTTCAGTACAGTAATAACAAATATCCTTGCTCCTTCTCGATTATCTGGTAATATTCTATTCACAAAATACAACCAATAGTACGGTAATGATAAGACTTACTTGTGAAAAGCCCTGTTTTCGGTGGTCCGGTGATTAGAACAGGAAAATGCTCCACAGTGCTCTGGCATCTTATCTGCTGCCACGCAACGGAACTAGGAATACGACCGGTTCAAGATGGCGGCCGGATTTCTCGTTTTCCAGCGGCCAATAGGGTATCTAGTCTCTATATGATATCTATGTCTGCAAGGGGGTAATCCATCAGCCGGAAGCTGAAGCTGCCTCCGGGGGCCGCCATTGTAGCGTACTATCACCTGCTGTTAGCATCCCATTGACTCCCATTCATTTTGGCGTCACTTTGACAGCGAATATCTTTACATCTGAGGCGTCCAAAGACTCCATTTATCCATTATTTATTTCTAAAGAAACACGACAATGTATAAAAGGCTCCATTACTTTGTATATTACGTTATGGCCACGTAGAAGCCGTTCTTGTAAAAAAATAGGCTAAAAATTGCGTCATAACCACTCGACTGTCCGTCGCACAGTAGAGAATTACCGTATAGACAGGAAGAGAAGCTCGCACAGCCTCGCAGGCAATCTTTTACTGTCTAAAGTCAGCCCATGGCATAAATAGAAGCAAAATGACAAAATAACTAATCAGAATACTTACCAAAAGTTGCTCCAGGTAGCGCTTCGCCGTCTCTGTGTACGATTAAAATTTCTCTTGGCACAGCTACTATACGACAATTCACCATGACGTCACAACAATAACAGACGTTCTTCCGGGTGGCAAAAGCAGAAGCGTCCCTATGGCAACACTAGTAAATTGCTTGGAGGGAGACACACCGTCGGCAGTTGTCTAATCTACATTTCAACAGTTGATTCAAAAACAGACGTGGTGGAAATTTAGACATAGTTAACATGATCATTAGAGCTTAGATTCTTTGATCTAGAGACGTGCACTCCCAACGCACTAGACCGCGGCGCGGGACTAGATCTGATGCATTCACTCTGTGTGCGCGGATTGCGGGAGAATAAAACGATTCACAGGACTCCCGCAAACTAGAAATATCTATGAATAAAACAAATAAAAACTAATACATTTGTATTCATCTGTTGCAGAAAAGCAACAAGAACAACTTAAACAAAATAGAAATGATTTACATGGCAGAGTTTCTTTTTATAACATAACTGCAGCGATGAGCGATAGCCAATCACAGACATAATGTGTTGATTTATTAAACACAATGGCCAATCAGTAGCATTTACGATGAAGAAGCATTTACTCCTCACCGCTCAAAAGAAAGGAAGATAGACGTTAATAGAAATTAACTAAGTTAGTTGAGAACGTCAGTTATATAACGACCCACGTATTAAAAATGGTTTAAATCGGGCTCAGGCTCAAAATTAGAAGACGACATGCATTTTTGACTACGTCCACTCGCTTTAACCTCCTCACCCACAGGTTCCAGTAGCACCTCAATGCAGAACATGAGATCCACGGGGAGGAGTCGGATCACGATCCAAGGGGTGGAGATGGGTAGGATTAGGGTTGGGTTTAGGGATTAGGGTGCGGAACATGAAATCCATGGGGAGGAGTCGGATCCAGATCCAACTCCTCCCACCTTACATACACCTAAACCTAACCAACTCCGCCCCCTGATCCCTAAACCCACCCCTAATCCCTAAACCCAACCCTAATCCTACCCATCTCCACCACTTGGATCGTTTGTAGCTCGTTGTCTAGGTTACTGATTGTAAATAGGTGTCGTCTGTGTTTTAACGTTTAGCTAAAGAATATCCGGGAAGTTCGAATAGCATGTGAATATATTGCTATTATAGTTATTATAATATATAATAACTTCACTGATCGCATTTCTTTAGATTTGAGTACAAGTTGAAACACTATGAAACGCTCCATTAACGTACGGAGCTCTGAAACACTGCCAGCGGGACAGTAAACAGGAAGTGTCTGTCCGCGCTGCCAACAGGTTTTGCGTGGGAACGCAAACATTTTGCGTGGGAACGCAAATATCTTTGCGAGGGAACGCAAAAGTTTTGCGAGGGAACGCAAAGTTTCTCGGGGGAACGCAAACGTTTTGCGAGGGAACGCAAAAGTTTTGAAAAAAAAAAAAATTCTCCCATCCTAATTTTTTTTTTCCACCACCACGTCCCTTTAGGGGCTCCGTAATAGCTAGACATGAACAACAATGTATAAAGAGGAACATCATGTAGGCTTGTTGTTTAATGCTGATTTAGGCCTATTTATTTTTTTTGTTCTTATAACACGCAAAAAATCCTAGCACAACGTTTTTTACAACAATACAATGTGAAAAACACTGCCATTGCGTATGAAGAGTTCAGATGCAAAACCTCTAAATGCCATTTGAAATTTTCTTCTTTAATGATGATTTTTATCAAACTTGTATATTTAAGTTCAGTAATTTCACTTAAATAACAATTAATAGGTAATTATCATTGCCATTTAAGTGAAGTCACTGAACTTAAATATACAAGTTTGATAAAAATGATCATTAAAGAAGAAAATTTCAAATGGCATTTAGAGGCTTTTGCATCTGAACTCTTCATATATAATCTGCATCTTTACAGATCCATAAAATAGAGTTCAGATGCAAAAGCCTTTAAGTGCCATCTGAAATATTCTTCTATCTTTCATCAAGCTCATATAGTTCAGTAATTTCGCTTAAATGACAATAAAAATACCTATAAATTGTCATTTAACCCTCATGTGGTGTTCAAAACCCTATAACACTTGTGGTGTTCCCGGTCAAAAATGACCGGCCCATAAAAAATAGCTTATAAATCACTCATTATAGCATATTTTCACCCAATCTTGGATTCAATCTTTTTGTCAACTTGTTCTCTTTCAATTAGGACTGGTTTTATATTTCTGTTTGCATCTGATTCATCGTGAGCCTCGTTTGTCTGAGAGTAAGCATCTCATTTTTTGAGTAAAAAAAATAATAATTTATGAGTAAATTTGGAAATATGACATTTTTTTTTTTTTTTTAAATGGCTACTGTTCATCACACTAGTCTACTCTAATGATTTACCAGGAATTTTGTTTTGAAACTTTTGTTTTGTAAAAAATATGGAACATAGTCACACTTGTGGTGTTCCTGGTCAAAAATGACCGGCCTATAAAAAATAGCTTATAAATCACTCATTATACCATATTTTCACCCAATCTTGGATTCAATCTTTTTGTCAACTTGTTCTCTTTCAATTAGGACTGGTTTTATATTTCTGTTTGCATCTGATTAATCGTGGGCCTCGTTTGTCTGAGAGTAGGCATCTCATTTTTTGAGTCAAAAATAAATAATTTCTAAGTAAATTTGGAAATATGGAAAAAAAAAATTGAAAAAAATGGCTACCGTTCATCACACTAGTCTACTCTAATGTTTTACCAGGAATTTTGTTTTGAAACTTTTGTTTTGTAAAAAATATAGAATATAGTCACACTTGTGGTGTTCCCGGTCAAAAATGACCGGCCTATAAAAAATAGCTTATAAATCACTCATTACACCATATTTTCACCCAATCTTGGATTAAATCTTTTTGTCAACTTGTTCTCTTTCAATTAGGACTGGTTTTATATTTCTGTTTGCATCTGATTAATCGTGGGTCTCATTTATCTGAGAGTAGGCATGGTCAAAAATTGTCACAATGGGCGACCATTGAAAGTGAATGGGAGAGACTGAAAATAACAGAACAATTAGCATTCTCATGTACACATATGAGCATGTGTGCTTGCAAACATCGAGCCCTTGGACCTGTGCATGTATCGATACATTTATACACACGCTACCCAGACACACACACACGTTAAAACACACAAGCTTTTTTGAGTATTACACACATTCTTTTCCACAGAGAGAAATGATCCTCCCCACTATTTTCTGAGTCAAAAATCTGATGAATAGCATCATGTGCAGAGAGCTGCTTTGCCATTGTGCTGCCACAAATGAATGACAAGCAAGGTGCTGTGAGGCATTTATATATGCCTGTGCTATCACATGTTGTATATTTGTAAATATTCTCTAGTTCTGTGTGAGAACCACTGTCTATGGTGAGAACCTCACAGTTCCAAAACAAAATGTCATAATATTTTTTCTGGAAGCTGTGATGAAACAAGAACATGAAAGAAAGATTATTTTGAAGCCGGATCACTGCAGTCACGGCCAGTTTGTGTGTGTGTGTGTGTGTGTGTGTGTGTGTGTGTGTGTGTGTGGTAATGTCAGATGGATAAATGTATATTAGATGCAGGTTAGGTTAGAATCAAATTTCTCTCTGTGGAAAAGAATGTGTGTACTCAAAGTTTGTGTGTTTTAACGCGTGTGTGTCTGGGTTGCGTGTGTACAGTATAAATGTATCGATACATGCACAGGTCCAAGGGCTCGATGTTTGCAAGCACACATGCTCATATGTGTACATGAAAATAATGAACATGCTCCTGAAAACTAAATTGTTCTGTTATTTTCAGTCTCTCCCATTCACTTTCAATGGTCGCCCATTGTGACCATTTTTTACCATGCCTACTCTCAAATAAATGAGGCCCACGATTAATCAGATGCAAACAGAAATGTAAAACCAGTCCTAATTGAAAGAGAACAAGTTGACAAAAAGATTGAATCCAAGATTGGGTGAAAATATGGTATAATGAGTGATTTATAAGCTATTTTTTATAGGCCGGTCATTTTTGACCAGGAACACCACAAGTGTGACTATGTTCCATATTTTTTACAAAACAAAAGTTTCAAAACAAAATTCCTGGTAAATCATTAGAGTAGACTAGAGTGATGAACAGTAGCCATTTTTTTCAAAAAAAATTTCATATTTCCAAATTTATTCATAAATTATTTATTTTTTACTCAAAAAATTAGATGCCTACTCTCGGATAAATGAGGCCCACGATTAATCAGATGCAAACAGAAATATAAAACCAGTCCTAATTGAAAGAGAACAAGTTGACAAAAAGATTTAATCCAAGATTGGGTGAAAATATGGTATAATGAGTGATTTATAAGCTATTTTTTATAGACCAGTCATTTTTGACCGGGAACACCACAAGTGTAACAAGGTAACAGAAATACGAAAATGTTCAAAAAACAAATGAGATATAGTTATACCGCTTGGGAACAAAGTCACTAAGTTACATTAACTAGTATTTTCAGGAAAAAGAAAATCTTCTCCGGGTCAAATTGACCCGAACACCACATGAGGGTTGAAATTACTGAATTTAAATGATAAAAAATATCATTCTAAAAGAATATTTCAGATGCCACTTGGAGGCTTGCATCTGAACGCTTCAAATATAAAACTAAATAGGCCTACTTAATCTACATACTTTTTGTTTACCCGAACATTTCACACTTTCTTTGACTGGTTTATCATAATCTGAGTTGGAATTTATCCATCTAATAGGAAATTGCTGACTTGCCATGTAATAAAGTAGAACATTTGGAGCATCTAAATAAATAATTAATTTGACGTAAGATTTTAATTTTGACAGTTGCTAAGAGAGTCAAGTAATTACAGCTTTTAAAATCATTCCTCATATAGTTAATTGGGGTTAAACCTAGTTCAACCATTTCTGAAAGTTATGGAGAAATAAATATGCCCAGGTATTTAATGTCACCTCAAGAAAATAATAAGTATGAGACCTGGGCTACTGCCAAATATAGTGTTGATTTTTTTTCCAATTTATAGTATAATCAGAAATCTGAGGAAATTATTATTGCTTGTATTTGATTGTGTGAAAAGCCTTCTTAAATTACTTGAGGAGTGGCAGCCTTTGATGAATCCAGTTTGATCATCGTGGATAATTGTGTAAATTATTGTAACTGAGATGCAACAGCTTTAGAGGTCATTTTAATGTCTGTGTTTATTAAATAGGGCTACTGTCCGATTGCTGGCAAACTTGGATCTTAATCCGGTCTTATTAAAGCAGTTTTAAAGTGAGGCAAGATCTTACCTTTGGCTTTTATTTCTGCCATTCTAAAAAAGAAAGACAGGGTGGAGCCATAATATTCCAAAAATGTTTTATGAATTCTACCACAGGAAACCCATCTAGTAATGCATTGCATAGTTCCGATAAAGTTAAATGTGACTCTAAAGCCTGCTTGTTCTTTTGTTAAGCTTGGAAGATTTATTTGATCTAAAAATAACTGGATATCTGTTAAATTGGGTTATTTTTGAAGAATATAAATATAAATGATTGAAAAATCTGTTTTATTTCCTCTGATGACTATGCATTCTTCCTAGTGGAATCAATCATAGCAGTTATAATTGATTTTTCCCTTTTGTGTTGAAGTTGATTTGCTTAAAATTGACCAGATTTGTTATAGCCTCATAAGCTGTTGCATCATAAGCATGTAGAGCATGTGTTGACTGCTTTTCTTGAGTCTTTCATGATCTCATTTCAATTGCCCCGTGCTATAACAAATTAATTTCTAAAGTTCAAATATTTGATATTTTATCTCAGTTGCAAGTATTTGCCACCAGAGGGCGTACTGTAACCGTTTTTTTGGGAAGTTTACCATACATTCAGAATCGTTACTTTACGACACGACAACTTTATAATTATACTATTATATTTTAACAACGGTTTAATAATACCTCATTGAAGCTATTAATTTATTGATTTAAATTATATTTTAAACAGTGGTTTAAGATTTTTGTTCGTTACCATTGTTGCTGTTTTATGAATTGGTTTGTGTTTAATAATTGTTTGGCCCTTTGAATTTTGCAGACAAGCCAAAAAAAAAAAGGCCTGTGATAAATACATATGTTAATGTTATGGAAGCAAGTGCCTAAACAGAAGTTAAAGTATCCTTAGAGATATTGAATAAAGTACTAATAATTAATCAATAAAATTAGTGCAGTGTAAAGGCTTTAGGCTATATCCCTTACGTGTGAATGAAGTGCACGCAAAAGGCACCGCTGGGATTCGAACCCAGGATCTCCTGTTTACTAGACAGGCGCTTTAACCATCTAAGCCACGGCGCCACGTGCGCGCTCAGCACAATTGCTATTTAATTTTCGGCATTTATTAGAAATTCGGCAATCTGTTTTGTGCAATAGTTAATCACCAAATAATTCATATTTATCGTGTCTGTAATAGCCAAAAGACACGACACATAACTTATCTCATGGTGTAATGCCCTGATATAATTTAACCAACGCAAATTGTCAAATTAATTTAGAAACTGGAGTTAAAAAGCTTTCTTTTTATGGCTTTTACAGTTAACGTTAAATTGTCCTGTAGGACGGGCCGTACTTTTGCAAAATTAACAAGAATGAATGTTGAATTTATAGTGAAAACCATGTATTGTATATTTAATTACTTTATATAATATAATTGAGTGCCGAATTTTTAATAGGTCGATTTATTGTGCCTTTGTTCTATTTTAATTTGTGACTCTTGTCATCAGTAAGCTTGAGATTATTTTCTTAAGCTACTATTATTTTTTTGGTGATATTGAAATTGGTCACAATAATTATGAAATTTTAGTGGCAATACATTTTGATATGATAAAAAAAAATCGTGTTAAAAGTAACATAACTTAACTGTGAAGTATATCATAGATGGATAAAATGACTTGTATAATAATGTAACATTTAGCTCATGTAGTTGGTGACCTAAAGTGGTGGGGGGGCCCTGCAGTAACTCATAGCCCCGGGGCCCAGTGAGCTCTTAATAATGCCCTGAGGACAGCCATTGTATTATAAAACGGTGTTGAATGCATCATTGAAAAATAAAATTGAAATGTTTCAGATCATTTCACCATCCATGATATAATGAAAAAACTATGGGTCTCAAACAAAAACGTTAACATTCTGGAAAAGACCAACAAGATCCCAGAATTCAGATCAATTGAGCTGAATAAAGTTTTTGTGATTTTAATGGGCTGTTTCACCAAAAAAATAAAAATAAAAAAACAACACGAAATTTTAGGCTACATGTAGTCACAATTACAAGTCATCTCTCTAGATAGAGATATAGTCACTTATGATATCGAATTGTGATCTTAAGTTTCAATTATGAGAAGTAATGTTGCAAGTACCCTTTTTTACTCTGAGACAAAACAATTTGCATTGAAAAATAGCTCAAAAAAAAAAAAAAACTCTTAAGGACAAAACACTATTTGGGGGGGGGGGGGGTGGGGGGGGGGTCTGGGCTGGTGGTGTCTTTCATTCTTCTGTCAAAATTAATATTCTGGATTAAAATTATTATAAGTATGGAGAATTGCTGTTTATTGTTGGAAAGAAGAATATTTAACATGCGGCTTTATTCTACAAACCAAAAGGCTTCTGTATTGATCCAATCCAGTCGCTGCAAAGAACTATGGACGATCCTAATTTATCTTTAAAGAGTAGGCCTACTTAAAAAGTACCAAGAGACATCTGGCCATGTGACCAAAAATGCCAAATGCATAAAGTTTCTTTTAACTATCCAAAGCGACTTTCATTGAATTGAGGGTATACATTTTATCAGTTCATGTATTCCATGGGAATTGCACCCATGACCGTGCCATTGCTTTTTGAGCTGCAGGAATGGCTTTTTCTCAATATAGCGCACAATTCTGTCAGACATGGCGACACACGAGCTGAAGAACCGGCTTAGGATTGCAGCACACACCCTGCTGATGGATCCTCTTACAGGGATAAACCCACAGGATAAGATCCTAATATCTAGAGAAGACAGCGTCTTAAACACAAGTTAAACTTAAACACATCAGCACAGCAGGTGATTGTATTCAATTAGAAAACCCCAGAGAGCTGAACAGTTTGAACATTTATTTCTGGAAATTAATTACAAAGTCTTCAAATACCAGTGAACCACCAGATTTTGGTAAACAAGTTAGCAATCTGATTATACTCCTCCAAGAACAAGATAGAGGGCTATGGATTATTATTATTATAGTGGAATAATTGTCTGTTATTCTACTGAAAAAAAATAACAAGACAAGGTTATAATCTACCGCTGTGTCTGATTATTACAGTTCGACCCTTACAGACCACAGATTGGCATCTATATGTACATGAAAATAGCATGAATTTTGGATGACAAATGTCACACAGCAGAGACAAAAGGTCAAAGTTAGTGTTTGAGGAAGTACAAACCAACCAGGAACTCTGAGGAAACACAGCATCATATGTAGGGTCTATAATAGTAAATGACATACTGCCAAACACTTTCAAGATCTGTCTTAAAGGGATAGTTCACCCCCCCCCCAAAAAAAGGTTCTATCATGATTTACTCATATTTATGTCGTTCCAATTCTTCCTTTTTTGTAGAACACAAAAGTTTATGTTTTTGACCATGCAGTGAAAACCAATGGAGTCCAAAAACATGTTTTGGGTCCCACTGAATTTCATAGCACAACTGATATTGATACCCAAATGAATGCCTAAACTCGTAGAACTGCTATTAGTGTTTCTTTTGACATTAAACACAAGATGCATATGTGCTTTAGCCCTTTGCTGGTGAAACAAAATGTGAGACACACACACACACACACAGAAAGTAGTTCCTTACATTACATGAATTGGATCAAGGCAAGGCTTTGCCATTTTAATAAATAAGTAAAAAATAAGCATAAGCACAACTAATAAAGGTCGGAGAAGTACGCGTCCCCTAATCTCTGCTGTCCCCTTTTCTCCCTGTGCAGTCAGCAGTGGAGGACCGGTGTTATTGTAGAGCAGTAATATATGCCCTTATTCGAGTGCAATGCTTGTCAAGATTACAATCATTACAGTCATTATCGTCAAGATCCACTACAACATCACTAGTATCAGCACAAATGCATTCTTAGATAAGTAAATGTGATCGAAAAAAAGGGGACTGGGAAGTTCTTGATGAGTTCCTCTACTTCATTTAGTCTCCTTTGCATTTTTCTAACCACTCCTAGATGTACCAGACTACTTGTCGTGGAATAAGCACACACAACACAAGACTTCCTGTGAACAGAATGAAGGGATAGAGAAGACAATGTGGTGAAACGTGATGAGTAGTATGTGCTCTACAGGGTGATTACAGTGCAATGAGTCAGACGGATGAGCAAAAAGGTCATCTGTATCCGATTTTTATGAGAACGCCAATGCTTAGAACAAATAACAAACCTTCCTTTCTACAATGAAAGCCTAAAAAAGATTTTTTTTTTCTTCCTTAATAAGCACTGGCCTACAGTTTAAAAGCTTCAACAGTATTAGTATTACTTGTCACACCTGTAAACGTTTGTCTGCTAAACTGTCTAGAAAGACTCAGCTGCAGCGTCTCACGTGTTCCAGAACGTATTCTGGGAAGTGCAAACTACACACTTGCAGTCCATCCAGTTTGCAAGGCATCCTAGGATACTCGTCCTCTTTCCATTTGTTCTCCTCAGGGTCAAATGTGAGGATAGAGTCGCTGTAATGCCCGTTGTAGCAAAGTCCCCCGAGCACCATGATCTGTTTGTCCAACACTGCCACTCCATGCCCACTGCGTCCTATAGGCATCGAAGCCAAAATAGTCCACTCGTCGGTGTCTGGGTCGTAAACTTCTGTCGACGGGCAGCCCTGGGATTCGAAAGAGGCACGCAGTATCACACACACCCCGCCAAAGACGTACAGCTTCCCATTGTGGGAGATCATCTTATGGAAGCAACGAGCGTAGTTCATTTTTGACTTGTTCTCCCAGCAGTTGGTGAGGATCGGCGTGCGCCGCGTACGAAGATCGGACGTTCCTTCCCGTCCCGGGTCAAAGACGCACACTTGTTTTGAGGTGGAAGAGGAGGTGATGCCGCCAGTGATATACAGCTTCCCGTTGAGCACAGTGCCTTCGTGGCCGTACTTGTTTACAGGGTAAGGATCTACAAACTCCCACTTGTCCTCAACAATGTCATAACGCTCCGTGGAATAAAACGTCTCGTCGCGAGTGCGGCCTGCAACGGCATAAATATACTTCCCGATGACGCCGACGGCAAACTCTGATCTGGGAACGGACATGTCGGCCATGCGTAGCCAGGAGTTCTGTCTGGGATCATAGCGGTAGACCTTAGAAGAAGCGTGGAACTCTCCGTCCGGGCCTAACTCTTCACCGCCCAAAAGGAAGGCGAAGTTGTTGACGATGGCCAGGCAATCGGGGCGGAGCGGTACCTGGGGGCCTTCGAGTTCCCACCACACTTTGGGCCGGTGCAGGAGGAGGATCTTACTATTGACCATGCTGTGGCCGATCATTCCGCGGAATACAGCAGTCTGGGGTCTCACGGATCTGATGCGGTTGGACTTGGTTTCTGCCAGCGGTTGTTCGTTCACCTGATGGAAGTAGCTGAGCGCCTGGTCTACTTCTAGTCTCAGTTGGCGGGAATAACGGTAGAACTCCGATGTCTTCACCTATGCAAGGATGAAGAAAAAAAACACACCTGTCAATGACCGGAAACTTCCAACATACAAGTCATACGTACACTACCGGTTAGGCATGCACGATACATCGGCCACCATATCGGTACCGGTCGATATATGTTCGTTTTTAATGTTATGGTTACCAGCCCGATAAGAAAATTTGGCAGATATATTTAAGGGATAGTTCACTTTGAAATTAATTTTTGATGCGTTTTAGCTTACCTCAAGGGCATCCAAGATGTTTCTGCAGTATTTTCAATTTTGATATTTTCCGGTCAAACCGGTGTTGTCTGTCAGTCATATAATGCAGGTGGAAGACGATATCGATATATCTAAATATGCTTAGTGAAAGGTAAAACTTCCGAAATCTCAGTGTAAACAATGTGTGACATAGACGCGCGAGAGATCACTTCTGGCGTAACTTTGGAGATGGTTCAGTTGGACATCTGATTCAGATCAGTTCGACATGTCTGTTGACAAGAGGTAAAAACGATACAAATACTGTTTGTTTTCTCACACAAACCGCTCGTTTCGTGTCTTAGGCCATCAATGTGTACTTACATTTACGAGTCATTAAATAATGCTTAATTTTGACTTCTCTTTGCATGATCTTTGACGTGGACCCCCATACCTACATTATATGACTGACAGACAACAGCGGTTTGACTGAAAAAAAGGTCAAAATTGAAAATACTGTGGAAACAAAGACACCTACATCTTGGATGCCCTTGAGGTAAGCTAAAACATATCAAAAATTTATTTCAAAGTGAACTATCCCTTTAAAGCAGATAAATAATACATTATATCCTTCAGATGTGTACTGTTTACCATGATGGTTTTGAATTGCTTGAAATATGATTGGAATCACTTCAAAAAAGGAAAATACAGGAACAAGTGGAACATGTGCTGCCATAAAGGCTCAGCTGTCATTAGTTACATAATTGGAACAAAATGAGATCATTATAATTATATAAAACTTTGGATGTAGATTTATCAGCCAATATATCTGTTATTGGCTTTCAAATATAAAAAACTATCAGTTATTGTTATAGGCCAATATTTTCATTTCGGTTCATTCCTACTATCGTACAAACGTTTGGGGTTGTTAAGATTTTTAAAAATGTTTTTGAAAGCAAAAATTATGCAAAACAAAAATACAATAAAAACATTAACATAAACTAAAATAATTGATTTCTTTTTGCATAGTTTTTTTTTTCCTGTGATGCAAAGCTGAATTTTCAGCACCATTACTCCAGTCTTCAATGTCACATGATCCTTCAGAAATCATTCTAATATGATTATTTGGGAGTTTAAAAAAATATTTCTTATCCTTATTATGTTGTTCTAATTAAAATGTTTGTGAAAACCATAATACTTTTATTTCAGGATTATTTTATTATATATATATATATATATAGTACTGACCCCAAACATGTTTTTAATGCAACTTAATGCCATTTTTTCTGCCAGAAAAACCTGTATAAGCTTACTGTGCATTACAATTTCTTTATTAAAAACTTTCATACATAATTGAACATAAAACAACAAATGATATCATAGAGAGGATCTTCATCTTTCTTAAAAAAAACTGCATAATTAATGACAAGTAAATTTAGGTTGTAATGTGGTCTCCAAAAACTTAATTATATTCATGAATTAGATTTTTAAATTATTTTTTTTCCTTTTTCTTACTTGTCACTGACCCCTAAACACATGATAAACAAGGAAGCATTGTTACCTTCTCAAAGATATTGGCAGGAGTCATGAGGCAAAAGCGCAGGTTCTGCACCACCGCATCCGTATGTCTCCATCGCCGCCGGTCATGTCTCAGCCAAGCCTGCACCGCCTCATACAGCTCAATTTCCGGAAATCGACTCAGCTGGTCACTATCCAGATAAGCCATCAACTTCTCCAAGCTCAAATAGGACAAGAAGTCCGGTCGCGCCATCAGGGGCACAAAGTTCTCCAGCAGAAACGCATCGAGCTGCTCCTGTACGCCTTCCACGCCGACGCTGAAGTCTTCCAGCAAGCGCATGACCTCAGCACAATTCTCTAAGCAGATCTTGGCCAGCAGGAAGGAGCAGCAGAACTCTACAGCCTCTGTGAGCTGCACATACATGGCAGCCTGCAGGATCTCTTGCACCGTGATCATGCTTAACTCTAATGAACCATAATACATGAAGCGAAGGACGTGACCAAACCCGGCTGCCGTCAACCCCTTCATGTGAATCTTATCCTGGTCACGTTCCCGCATATCGGCCGTGAACATGACCCGGAAATAGTCGCTTTGCGTCGCTAACAGAGCCTTGTGCGCCTGGAAGTGGTGCTCCTCGATGAGAAGAGTGACATCGAGCAGCAGCCGCTCCTCATACAAGGCCCTGAAGCCCGACGACACGCTACCATCATGCACTTGGGAAAGGTACACCTCCACATCCCCCGCCATTAGGCACCTGCAGAGACACAAACAAGATTATAAATGACACGTCAAGGCAAGTCGATATGTCCCAATTTAGCTGATTATCTCTGCAAGGTTAGGAGAACCATAACTGTGATGAAGAGACCGACATTTACCATTTTCTCCCAAGTATATAGACACAAGTCTCATCTCAGAGTTCAATATCAATCAACCCAATGGTAAAGGCCTGTTAAAAGGATAGTTCACCCAAAATTCATCTTCTGTTATCAATTACTGACCCCGTGGAATAGAAAAGAAGATATTTTGTTGTTTTGGACCACATTTCTTTGCATAGACAAAAACAGGTTTGGAATGATTGCGTTTCGGGGTCAATAACATATAAAAATAAAAATAAATGAACACTTTTATTCAGCAAGCACACATCAAATTGATCAAAATTGACAGCAATGACATTTATAACATTGACAAAATATTTCTATTTCAAGTGAATTCTGTTCTTTTGTGCTTTTATCAAAGAATGCTGAAAAAAACGTTTCAGTTTCCACAAAAATATTAAGCAGCACAACTGTTTTTAACATTAATACTAATAAGAAATGTTCCTTGAGCACCAAACCAGCATATTCAAATTATTTCCTAAGGATCATGGGACACTGAAGACTAGAGTAATGATGCTGAAAACACATTTTTGTCATTACAGGAATATTTTTAAAAATACAATAACATAGAAATAAGTTTTTATAGTAATTTTAATCGAATGAATGCAAGTGATTTTCATTTTTAAAATCTTACCAACCCTAAACTTTTGAGCAGCTGCTTAATTCTTTGAGTGAACCATCCATTTAATACAAATCTTTAATTAAGTGCTTGTTGAACTAAACAGCCCTTCAAGTTCTTCATAAGCCAAATCATCAGAAGTATTTGTAGTTTAGTGAATAATAGATGGTATAAAAACATGCCAGACTTTAATAAAGCCTCTGGAAGGACTTCAAGAACTTTCACACCTCAGCACTTCAGTTTCTGCTGCTGAAAGCCAAACTCTCTCAAAGCTCCCCCACACACTCCCCCTCTACTGCGCACACACACACACAGCACACTCACCTCTGATTGGCCACGGGCATGTCACAGGGGGGTGTCCGAGCCAATCAGAGGACAGTACCTCTGTGTCCGTAGGAAATTAAATTCTGATGATATTCACCTAAATGACAAACCGAACAAGCCCCAATCATTATAATTACGAGAAAATCACCAACAGACTGAAATGCTAAAGATGCACCAACTGAATGTCCCACTGTGTGCAAACACAAATACTTGAGGCATAAATGGAGGTAGAAGATGACAATACTTTTGACAAAATATCCCTGCTTGCACATTGAAAATTGTGCCAAACAGAAGCCTCATATAGTTTAACCATCATTTGGAATATAAAAATTGAGGTGAGAAACATTTAAAGACACTGTATCCTTAAAGGAGTAGTTCACTTTTAAAAAAAACTTTTGCTGATAGTTTACTCACCCCCATGTCTTTCTTTCTTCAGTCGAAAAGAAATTAAGGTTTTTGATAAACATTCCAGCATTTTTCTCCAAATAATGCACTTCAATGGGAACCAAACGGTTCAAGGTCCAAAAGACAGTTTTGGCGTAAACTGTTCAAAGGGCTTTAAACGATTCCAGACGATGAATAAGAGTCTTATCAAGTGAAACAATTGCTCATTTAAAAGAAATATAACAAAGTTTGCATTTTATAAGCTCAAATGCTCGCCTTGCTCTGTTCTGTGTGACTCTGCTATTCGAACTCGTTCATCAAAATGAACAGATCTTTTCCCGAGTCAACTCGTTCATTTTGTTCGTTGAATGAACTAAATGACATGAAAAAAGATTTGTTCATCTTGATAAACGAGTTCGAACAGGATGATAGACGAGTCACGAAGCGCATCACAGAACAGCAAGGCGAGCATTTGAGCTTATAAAACTTAAACTTTGTCATTTATTTATTAAATGAGGGATCGTTTCGCTTGACAAGACCCTTATGCATCGTCTGAAATCGTTTAAAGCCCTTTGAATCTGCACTGAAACTCTCATTTGGACCTTGAACCGTTTGGTTCTCATTGAAGTCCATTATATGGAGAAAAATCCTGGAATGTTTTCATCAAAAACTTTAATTTCTTTTCGACTGAAGAAAGAATGACATGGATATCTTGAATGACATGGGGTGAGTAAATTATAAGGTGGCTCCAAGGTTATCTCCAAGGTGGCTTGGAGAAAAGCAGAAGTTGATCATGTCTTTGTGACTCACCTTTTAGAGGCCTCCTGGCCAACGGTCGGCTTCACAGCGATGAAGGGACGTTCACATTTCCTCTGCTTGTACTTGCCCTGCTCTAAAAAGAGATAACATCCAGATTATAAATGATAGTTGATATTTTTTCATTACTGTGTTATTACCTATTAAAAAAAGGGAAAGTTGCAGTCCTTGATTGTGATTGGTTGAGCTGCGTTCGAAACCGATTTAAATTACTCTACAAACCGCATAATTACATGAGTATTACTCATCTATGGTATTACTGCGTCACTGCTTGGCAAGATGGCCGTTCCGCTTCTAAAGAACTACATTGCTTAATGGAAGAATAATATTTATAACAGCATTACATTTTTGTGTCTGTGCGTTTATTTTATGAAACATTGTTGGGCATGTAGAATAATCAATTAATAAAAGCAATAAGCCTTGTGAAGCTGTGATTTACAATGAACTTAGCTGTCTTAAATTCACTATGTGTAAACTATGACTTGACATGGCTTATTACTTTAATTTACATTGTTAATTAGTAATTATTCCCAAATGTTCATTAGACACTGAACAACATCTGATTATTATTTTCACGGTTGAGTAAGTGCCAATATGTAATGTGAGGGACTAAGCTACATTCACATGCAGTTAGTCGACAGTTTTACAAAAGAAAACTAATATCCTATTCAAAACAAACTGGCCACATTTGGCCACAAAATCTGGAATTTCCCAGAATTTGTAAAAATATTATTTTCAATTCACAACCGTTCAAAAATTTGAGCAAAATACGATTATTTTAATTATATTATTATAATATAAATTAATACTTTTACTCAGAAAGGACACAAAAAAGATCAAAATTGATAGTGAAGACATTTATAATGTGACAAAAAAGTTATTTAAAAAAAAGTTATTGTTATTTGAAATAAATAATTTCTAATCAAAGAATTGTGAAAAATATTGATAATTTTTTCCCAAAAATTAGTTATCAAAATTAATCAGGGATGCACCAATAGGAATTATCTTTTTTTTTTTTTTACCAATATCGATACAGATATTTGTCACTTGCTCTGTTGTTTCAACATTTGTCATTCAAATAAATTAGTGTTTCGATCATGTCTTAAATCTGATTCCATTTAAAATTCAACAGACCAGCATAAAAACAACAGAACAAAGATGCATATTAATAAACTACTTTTCATTTAGGTCAAACAGTAGTTTACAGGTACAAAAATAAAGTGTAAAACAAATCAAATGTAAAATCAAATATATTCTTACTTGTATAAATTAAACAAATCAATCCTTATTAAAATTTAAAAAAGGTATTTAGTCAAAAGTAGTGTTTTGTTGTTTGATTAATATTAAAACAGAGACAGTAGCGCAGCAGGAATATAAGGCTGCTGTCACTTTAAGATCTGCACAGATTCAATATATACTGGTACAAAAGCATTTTATTTCTCTACATTTATTTAAGACACAACTGACAATGGTTACAAGGATGCTCACTAAAATGGCCAAAGATGCAGCACTGGCCTGATCGGGACAGTGACAGTTTCGTCAAGCGTCGTTCACGTTGGCCCCGAACAGTCCTTATTGTTGAGCCCTGCTGTATTTTGTACAGATTTCATTTTGTTTTAGCAAGTATTTATTTGAAACGTTGTATTATGCAACAGACAGTATACAACTCAGTGCCTTCATGCAGTTAATTAACAAACTCTCAGTTTGTTACATCAGCCTTTTCCATGCTAAAGCCGACGGTTTCAAAACTGATTAAAAATCAGTCCGATAAATATAGACGCCCAATACATCAGTACATCTCTACAGATACTAATAAGAAATTTTACTTAAGCACCAAATCAGCATATTAGAATGATTTCTGAAGGATCATATGACACTGAAGACTGGAGTAATGATGCTGAAAATACAGCTGTCACCACAGGAATAAGGTGTTTTTACTGTCACTGTGGTAAACTTCTCAGTGTTTAGAGGACAATGTGTCCTAGTAAATAATGAATGTTTACAGTCACCTTATTTTAATAACAAATGACCCTGTTTTAACAGTGTTCAACCTTACATTACACTCAACGTGGTTTTATATCCGTTCAACTTCAATGAACTCGTGTTCAGATCCTCAGTAAACGAGAAGGCTGATTCACAGAAAAGCATGTATTATTATTAATTCTGCATGGCATGTTTTGATTTCAGTTGTTAAAATAAAATTTAAAAAAGTATCTGAAAACGACTGGATACAAACTTAATGATCTGTCTATCTAGGAAGCATTTATAGTCACTGAGTAGCTTTACATGCATATGATTCCCAAACATGCTGTCTATCTAGGGAGCTCACTGGGTCAATATCAGAGGCACAGTAATTACCGCTGACACGACCCAGCGAATGTCAGCCCACGACATGTTAAACAATTCTGATGTTTTCGGCTACAGTAAGATAAAACGAGCAAGTTATAAAGCAGGACAACGTCGCGTGTGTAAAATGAGACAATTCCAGCAAGGTTTTACCTCGGCGATGCGACTCCGCGCAACCCCGCTTCGACCAGGGAGCCCGAGGTCCTTCGGACATGGAGTGCTGCTATTAGACAAAGACCAGAGAAATTAAATATGAAATCTCATTATCGACGGAAACATGGTGCCCATTGGCGTCTTTAGGTGACAATAAACCAGTGTTATTTGGACTGAATTGCTAAATGTTGTTTGTCTATAGCCTCCACTGCGTTCGTAGACGCCATATTATTGTCTGCACTGACGTCATTTCCCGATCATTTGTCGGTCGGACGGAAATATTGGAGTTTGTGTCAATATTTTCTGCCTACATGAACGAAATGTTTTAGTTCACCGTCACAGACATTACAATTGTTAAGAGAACATAAATCATGACATAGCCTATATTATGATTGAAGTTCTACTTTCCTTATGAATTAAGGTAAGGAAGTTTGAGGTTTTATATGATAGATAGATAGATAGATAGATAGATAGATAGATAGATAGATAGATAGATAGATAGATAGATAGATAGATAGATAGATAGATAGATAGATGTGTTATTTTTGCATGTGTTTATAATTTTTCTTTGTATGACTGTTATATGTCATGCGTTATATGTAAACAAAATTTAAATTTAAAATGTACAATTTGTCGTGTTTCATTACATTACCACAAATAAAACAATTGTCTGCTCCACTCATAAATAGAATATAATAATAAACTAACTAATCAAAAATCATATTATTTAAATAAAGGGTGAAGATGTCAATTTTCTTAGGCCGGACCATAACAGGTGTCCGGACATCACTTTTGGCCTCAACTATCGGTACCATAGACAGCACTTGTCACTAGTTGTGACAGCGCTGTCAAAACTACAAAACGCGTGACGTCATAACCCGAAGACGGACCCAGGTTTCATTCCCATCAATCCAACGTGTGTTCAAGTTTTCTACATGTTAATTACAGAATAGATTAATTATATCGTTGAATATGTTGGTATTTTAAGTTTGTTTATGCTCATTATAATCTAGGATGCCATATTCGATCTGTCCTCTCCTTCATTGGATTTACTGGCCTTTTCTAGAAACTGATTGCATCATCCCATGCTTACAGGACGCTGTTCGATAGATGCGCTATAATTATTTAGCTTACTTTTTTGGTGTTCTGCCGTGTAATAGGGAAAAGTAGAACATTATCTATATGTATACATACAACACAACATAATAATTAGACAGTTTATAAATGAATGGCACACATGTATTTGTAAAAACGGTCAGGCGTTTGCTTGAACACACTTTCATTCCTTTTCTTTCAAGATGGCGGGCGACGAGTCTGGAACAACGTTGGGTCAGCCTCATCTTTCTAAACAAGACCTCAGTACACTAGTAAGTCTTCATATTTTGTTATATTTTGTAATATAATATGTTCAAGCTGTACTGGCGCCATCGCCAGTTCGAGTTAAGTGCTCTTGTGCTCTCTGATGAAGGCAGGCGTGCTTGTTCGCTGTGCCGGTGAAAACTCACCACATGATTCATTCGGGGATGGAGAAGGACCCCGTGTAGAAATTACGGATATACATATAAGTTACATATATACAAACGTCGTGAAACCACTGCCGGTTGTCATTACACAAATGTCATTCTATTTAATATAGTTCCTGTCATGTTCTACTTTGGTCATGTGCTAATCTTACATACTTCTGAGCTAATTATTCACCGGTGTCTCATGTAGCTAATGTTCTCGACAGTACATTAGGTCTTCCCTGATGGCAAACTTTATTATCATGTATTCCTTGAAATTAACACAGTGATTTTTTTTTTTTATACTGTGACTTATTTTTTAATTACTTGCAACATACAATAAAGCCCTAAAACAATTATTGCAAGCTACACTCTGAATCAAAAGCTAGCAATAGCAATTATTTGTTTCAATTTAAGCTTGCAACAGCAAATTGCAGCTTCTCTTGTTTAAGGGGAAAACTTTTTCTCTCTAAGAGAGGCTGTTACATGATTTGGAAAGGAAAAAAAGTCAAGTATTAATTTTTGGTGGTTGTCACCCATGACTTGTTTGGATGCATTTGTCACTACTGATATTTTTTGTGTTTTTATTCATTTAATTTTTTCGAGTACAAGGTTACACCTAGATTGTCATATTTGTTTTGGCAATTTGTTTGATGATTAACAGATCTGTTTTGCTTTATAGGACGTGAGCAAACTGACGCCTCTGTCTCAAGAGATCATCAGCAGACAAGCCACAATAAACATAGGTGAGATTTCTATTATTTTAACTATTTTCTCCATACAGTCACATTTGATCCAAAACAAGGTTTCAGAATAAAGTTAAAGTCACCATGAAATCAAAATGGACAGTTTATCAAATATTGTATTTATTATAAATTATTTATCTGTGCAGCTTTTTAAAATTCATGTGCTCTTTTAATCTTTAAATAAAATAACTTCTCCCTCTTGGATCGACATCTCTTCTCTGATGTGTTTACTGATGCGAGGGCAGAACATCCTGTCATTCACATGACATCACAGCAATAGCAAACCACAACAATCCCATCAATTCCCAATGGACAAAATAAAGTCCCGCTCTACATATTTTCTTGTTCGAGAAGTTGTTTTCACTCGGAAATACAGTCACAATAGGGATGAAAAGATGATTGCAGCTTCTGTTTCATGCTGGCTTTATTTATACATATGTGTTTGTCTTTAGGAACTATTGGTCATGTAGCCCATGGAAAATCAACAGTGGTGAAAGCGATCTCTGGAGTTCACACTGTCAGATTCAAAAATGAGCTGGAGAGAAACATTACAATCAAGTTGGGTTATGCTAATGCAAAGGTAACAGCATCGTTTGTCAAATGTCTAATTATAGCAAGCTACACTCTGAGTCAAAAGCTAGAAATAGCAATTATTTGATTCAATTTAAGCTTGCAACAACAAATTACAGCTTACGTTTTTATGGGGGGGCAATTTTTCCCCTCCAAGCGAGGCTGTTACAAGTAATTTCTTATGAAGATATGTGAAGTATTTATTACTCAGAGTTTGATACTTTTTTTGTCATATTTGTTAGCTTGAAGTTTACATCTTTTGCATTTAATCCCTTATCTAGGTGTATAAATTGGATGATCCAAGTTGTCCACGGCCAGAGTGTTACAGGTCATGTGGCAGCAGCACACCTGATGAGTTCCTCACAGACATTCCTGGCACCAAAGGCAACTTCAAATTAGTTCGGTATGTTTTCTAATAAAACAGTTTTTGCTGCCTAACATTTTTGTGAAAACAATGATACCAACATTTGTGGTAAGAATAAAAAAAGAGAGAAATAAATACTTTGAATGTATGAATGGGCTATATGCACGCATAAATTCTGCATTTGACGCAAGGATGCTCGTCCATTTCCGGTTGTGGAGATTAAAGCGGAGGAAAACCGAGGAAAACGGGATTATGGCAGAGTCTTCAAAATGTACTGTCCTCCAGTCTTTGAAATGAAACGTACATACGTTTAGATGTAATTTTATATATAGTTATATTTATTTAATATAATTTTAAAAAGAAGCATAAACACAACGAGGGGTGTCTGTTTTATCTGTTTTTGTGACTAACGTTTCTTTAGTATAACCATGGAGTATAAAATTCAATATAAATTCTCGGTATTGCATTGGACTCTACGATCGGCGGAAGTTATCAAGCATCCCTAATGCTTCACCGGAAATACCGCCGTGCATAGAGCCCATTCAATTGTCCAAAAGTGAGAGTGAAGACATGTATAATGATGCAAAACATTTCTATTTAACCAATGCTTTAATAAATTTAGTAAAACAATTATAATTAATGCAAATAAATTCTGCTTATTGAGCATTCTACACTCACCTAAAGGATTATTAGGATTAGAATTATTATCACATGGCAGTTGCTTCAGTGCGTTTAGGGGTGTGGTCCTGGTCAAGTCAACCTCCTGAACTCCAAACTGAATGTCAGAATCGGAAAAAAAGGTGATTTAAGCAGTTTTGAGCATGGCATGGTTGTTGGTGCCAGACGGCCCGGTCTGAGTATTTCACAATCTGCTCAGTTACTGGGATTTTCACACACAACCATTTCTAGGGTTTACAAAATGTCTTGTTGATGCTTGAGGTCAGAGGAGAATGGGCCGACTGATTCAAGCTGATAGAAGAGCAACTTTGACTGAAATAACCACTCGTTACAACCGAGGTAGCGAAGCGTTTGTGAAGCCACAACACGCACAACCTTGAGGCGGATGAGCTACAACAGCAGAAGACTCCACTGGGTACCACTCATCTCCACTACAATTGGAAAAAGAGGTTACAATTTGTAAGAGCTCACCAAAATTGGACAGTTGAAAACTGGAAAAAGTTCCCTGGTCTGAGTCTCGATTTCTGTTGAGACATTCAGATGGTAGAGTCAGAATTTGGGGTAAACAGAATGAGAACATGGATCCATCATGCCTTGTAACCACTGTGCAGGCTGGTGGTGGTGTAATGGTGTGAGGGATGTTTTCTTGGCACACTTTTGGCCTCTTAGTGCCAATTGGGCATTGTTTAAATGCCACGGCCTACCCGAGCATTGTTTCTGACCATGTCCATCCCTTTATGGCCACCATGTACCCATCCTATGATGGCTACTTCCAGCAGGATAATGCACCATGTCACCAAGCTCGAATCATTTCAAATTGGTTTCTTGAACATGACAATGATTTCAAAAAGTGTTACTAAATTGTACTAAAATGGCCCCCACAGTAACCAGATTTGGGATGTGGTGGAACGGGAGCTTCGTGTCCTAGATGTGCATCCCACAAATCTCCATCAACCGCAAGATGCTATCCTATCAATATGGGCCAACATTTCTAAAGAATGCTTTCAGCACCTTGTTAAATCAATGCCACGTAGAATTAAGGCAGTTCTGAAGGCGAAAGGGGGTCAAACACAGTGTTAGTATGGTGTTCCTAATAATCCTTTGGGTCATTATATTTAAATAATGCTGCAAAAAAGTATCTCCATTTTCACAAAAATATTAAACAGCACAACTGTTTTCAACATTGATGATAATGTTACTCGAGCACAATATCAGCACATTAGAAAAATTTCTGAATGATCATATGACAATTTTGACTGAGTAATGATGATAAAGAAATTCAGCTTTGAAATCAGAGGAATAAGTTAGTATCTGATAAAATAATAAATGGTAATTTTTTTCAAATCTGCGAGTTCGGAGGGTTTCAAATGATTCCAAAAGGCAATACATGTGTCATTATATTTGTGTTTTTTTTTTTCTTTTTTTCCAACACTTCTGAATTCAGTCTTTATATTTAGTTTATATAATTCTTTTTAGACATGTCTCATTTGTGGATTGCCCGGGTCACGACATCTTGATGGCCACCATGTTAAACGGTGCCGCCGTAATGGATGCTGCTCTACTCTTAATTGGTGAGTATTTACCTCACACAACCTTTAGTGGTTTTTTGTCTGGCAAGTAATGGCCAAATCCTTATGTTGTAAGAGTAGCTAAAGATCTTTTTTACTCTTTCAGCTGGCAATGAGTCATGCCCTCAGCCACAGACGTCAGAGCATTTGGCAGCCATTGAGATCATGAAGCTCAAGCACATACTCATTCTGCAGAATAAAATCGACTTGGTGAAAGAGAGTCAGGCCAAAGAGCAGTATGAACAGATCCTGGCTTTTGTGCAGGGTAAGTGTATTAGCTTGGTGTTCTTCGGAAATTTTCATAATTTGCTAGTAGCCAAACAGGAAACCATAAAAGTATCATTGGAGTTGAAACCAATTGAAACATGTAGAGTAAAACTGAAGAAATCGTTGTACATGTATACTACCATTGAAAAGTTTGGGGTGGGTACGTTTTTTCAAATGTGTTTGAAGTCTCTTATGCTCACATCGACTGCTTTTATTTTAAAAAAAAAAAATTAAGTAAAACTGTAATATTGTGTAATAGTACAATTTAAAATAACCGTTTATTTGTTTGAATATATAAAAAAATTAATTTATTCATGTGATGTCGAAGCTGAGTTTTCAGCATCGTTTCTTCAGTGTCACATGATCCTTCAGAAATTATTTTTTAATATGCTGATTTGTTGCTCAAGAAACATTTGTTATTATTATCAATGTTGAAAACAGTTGCGCTGCTAAAATATATATATATATATATATATATATTCCTTCCTGAATAGCGTTTCAATGCTGTTGTTGTTCATAGCTTATGTGTCCTCTGTATTGCGTTGTACAGACTGATGGGTAAACTTTCATTGATTTATTTTCTTACAGGAACGGTAGCCGAGGGAGCTCCAATCATCCCAATCTCAGCCCAGCTCAAGTACAACATTGAGGTTGTCTGCGAGTATATTGTAAATAAGATCCCCGTGCCTGTCCGTGACTTCATCTCTGAGCCTCGCCTTATTGGTAAGTGACCGTTTTAATTTGAAGGCTGCTAAAGAGGATTCCCTGTGTGCAATGTCATGTTTTAGATGAGTGATTGTGTTTTTCCCACAGTAATCAGGTCATTTGATGTCAATAAGCCTGGCTGTGAAGTAGATGATCTAAAAGGTGGTGTAGCTGGAGGAAGTATCCTCAAAGGAGTCCTGAAGGTAACTTTTGACCTGTTTGATCCAATTTAAGTAACACTATAGTGTGTCTCCTCTTCAAGGACTGCACCAGATTTGCCAGTTCTTGTCCTGAGATGTTGCTACACTCTTCCACCAACACACTTGCAAGTGTTTGTGTGTCATTTCAATTCTTCCCTTTTCTTGAAAATGGTTTGAATATTGAAATGTGAGGTTTATCTTTTTATTAAAAAGAAAATGGGTTTTGTCCTCCTGTATTTGAACAGTAAAGTTGTTTAAAGTGCCCCTATTATGCAATTCAAATATTACATTTCATGCAGTGTGAATGTAAAAGGTCTACAAAATTTTAAAAAGTGCATAGTGTACAACAAATAGGCCAGTGACGAGGAAGCCTCTGGAGCTGAAATTCGTAAGTAAGCGGTAGACCAATCACAATAGACTGGGCCATCTGACCAATCAGAGCAGAGTAGACTCGGTTTAGAGAGACTGAATCTTTGACTGAAACTGTTTTCAGACTCTTTGAGAAATGAGGTGATGTGCAATGTATATTATGAGGAGAAGATTAAAGTGGGTTTTTTGTTGTTTTTTTGTTTTTGTTTTTTTACATTGGATGTGTGTAAACCCATGGTAGAATACCTCAAACAAAATTAATAACTTATAATATTGCATAATAGGAGCACTTTAAATCATGGTTTTACTACCATTTTATGGATTAGTGTGTTACCATAGACCTTTTCCTACCCCGCTTATACGGTAATTATTTTATTTGAGCATGTCTTAAATGTCTTTAAAACCTTTAAAATTTGATTGAAAAACCCTGCAGATAACTCTGTGAAGCTTTTTCAGCTTTTTCATTGTCTCCTTGACTGCTGCTATTCCTGTTCGCCTTTTCATGCAGAGGAGTCTGTTTATTTTTGTTCAAGGTTGGACAGGAGATTGAGGTCAGACCAGGTATTGTTTCTAAGGACCATGAAGGGAAACTAATGTGCAAACCCATCTTTTCCAAAATTGTCTCACTATTCGCCGAACACAATGACCTCCAATATGCTGCTCCTGGTGGCCTTATTGGTATGCAAACTTCAACATTACTGAAATAATGTAATATTTGTTAATAGGCCTGTCGCGATAGTCGATAAATCAATTAATCGCACGATAAAAAAAATGAGCTCTATAATTTTTCCTGACACGATAATTTTCATTTGCCTGCTTGTTTGTTTTCCTCGTCTCTCTCTCTACCTCTCTCTACCAAAGAGACTGGATGACAACTCTCGGTTCCTTAGTGTGAACTAGTGCCCGAGCCCGAACTTGACTCGACGTGGCCCGACACTATTCTCGAGCCGGGCCCTTGAGCTAGAGACAGAACAGAGTGCGGCGCGGCACTAGATTTGATGGCCGAGCGCGGGTACAGGGGGTGATGGACTCACTCTGTATGTGGGAGGATAAAACGATTCTCGTGACTCCCGGAAACTAGAAATAACTATGAATAAAACATTTAAACCTATAGATTTTTATTCATCTGTTGCAGTTTTTTAAGGAGTTTCACCGTACTCAGTGTAAACAAGGTGCCAGATAGACACAACTAGACAACTCTAAAAATAAATAACCTGTCCGCACACTTGAATCCTTTAAGCAAATTTAATAGCCAAGCTTTCGGTCACAAAACCATCCTCAGCATGACAATATTATTGTTTATCGCAATTTCTTGGACAATCGTCCAGCAAAATTTGTTATCGTGACAGGCCTATTTGTTAATTGTTTGTTTCTTTTGTAGTACTAAATTAAATTATTTAATATTTGCTATGCACATTTTCTGTTGCAGGTGTTGGCACCAAGATCGACCCTACACTGTGCAGAGCGGATCGTATGGTGGGCCAGGTCCTCGGTGCTGTGGGGGCTCTTCCAGAGATATTCACAGAGCTTGAGATCTCCTACTTCCTTTTAAGAAGGCTTCTAGGTGTGCGCACTGAGGGTGACAAGAAAGCAGCCAAGGTAAAGCAAAATCTCCACTTACTGTTCCACAAGGTCCTGGATTTTAAATGAGACAAAATGTATGTGTTTTTTAAAGCAACAAAGCTGCATTTATTTGGTCAAACCTAGTAAAAACACATTGTCAAATATTATTAAAATTTAAAGTAACTTTTCAAAGTGAACAAACAAGTCTTATTCTTTAAGGATTAGTTCACCCAAAAATGTACACGTGTTCGTGTCGTTCCAAACTCGTGACTTTTGTTCATCTTCGAAACACAAAGATATTTTAAGGAAGTCTGAGAGAATTCTGTCCCTCCTTCGACAGCTACCACTCTGTTGCTTCAAGAAGTAAATAAAGAGATCATAAAACTAATCCATATGAATTGATGGGTTTAGTCTAAATTGAATTTAGGCTTCTTTTTTAATAACTTTATTTTTTTACAGTTGTCAGCACATTTGACAGTTTACATTGGAGGCAAATTTTTCTGACATTTATCTGCGAAAGACACTTGCATAATAAGAATTTAGGCTTTTCACATATAAACATTGATCAACATAAATAAACTCAAATCAAACCTTATAATGTGCAGAAACAAACCTCATTGGTTCTCGCTCGACAAGCGAACATGTTTGAGCCTTTGTTTACCACAACTGATGTGTGAGTTGATGAATGTTCGTATGTGAATAAAAGATTAAATTAAATCTTTTCATCAAATAAATCGCTCGTGTCTCTTCAGAAAAGTTGGACTTAATCACTCGATTCATATGGATTAGTTTTACGATCGCTTTATGAGCAAAGTGTAAATTTTGTAACTGTCTATGGAGGGAAAGAAAGCTCTCGGATTTCATCAAAAAGTTCTTCATTTGTGTTCTGAAGATGAACAAAAGACAGCATGAAGGTGAGTAATTAATAACAAAATTTTCATCAACTATCTTTTAAGAAAAAAACAATCTTAGTGACCCTAAACTTAAGAATGGTATGCAATATATATATATACATCACTTATTTCTTTTTTTTATAAACTTTCTGATTTTATTGCACCTGCTATTACAGTTTCTGATTTTTCTTATCGATTTGGCTCACAGGTTCAGAAGCTGTCAAAGAATGAGGTGCTGATGGTAAACATCGGCTCGCTGTCGACAGGAGGCCGTGTTAGTGCAGTGAAAGCAGATTTGGCCAAGATTGTGCTCACTAACCCTGTGTGCACAGAGGTGGGGGAGAAGATCGCCTTGAGTCGCAGAGTGGAGAAACATTGGCGGTGAGCAAAATTGAATTCAAGACCTGTTTTTTGAATCTTCAGTTTGAACAGTCATTGACTCCTCTCTTCCTCTAGTTTGATCGGATGGGGGCAGATCAGGAGAGGGGTAACTATCACACCCACGGTTGATGACGATTGAGGAGTGACCCATTCTGTCAATGGCTCGCACTGTCTTTCTGCCGGACATAATTATTAAACCATTTCACACACTCTTGTGCATAGGTCAGCGCAAAGTGAAGGCAAAGGCTCTTTTTGAGTGGATGCACTGGCCCTGTATTTTAAGATGTTCACCATCCTCAGTGGAAGGAGTGGTGTCATTTATATGAGAATTGCAATGAAAACATTATTCCTTGGCTTGACAAAGAAATTGTCAACATCTTTCAGTGATGACAAATAAAAACCTTTTGGATCGAACCATTTTGTGTGCTCTATTTTCTGAAAATTGTACTTCATTTCAACCACAACAAGACTTTCCAATTAAAACCTAATTTCAAGAACAATATTTGCAAAGTTAAGATGTTATTTTTACAGCAAAGCTTGATAGAAAGCATAATCCTTTAAAAAACAGTTTTGGGGTAAACATGCAGGTTCTTAGTAGTGTACAAAGGCATTTGATAGTGTGCAGTGACATTATATTTTAGGTCCTTTATTCAATTGAAATATGCTAAACAAATATTGCTTTATTAAAAGCATGATTAAAGTTATTTAGAATAATGTAATAAGAGCTTTTTGAATTAGCAGCAGTTTTGTCTTAACAGTGGAAGCTTTAAATTGGTGTATAAATAACCTCAGTACTGGTGTTAGGGGAAAACTAGAATGATCTGATCATCTCTAGCCAGCCACATAATTTAAATCTAATGAGTAATTTTAAAATATATATTTGAGGATGTTATAAGAATTGGAATGAAAATATATTGTCATTATTGTTATTTCTAGACTTTATTTTATGTATTTTTGAATATCATTATACGTTTGCTTGGTTCTTGATCTGTAAATAGTCTTTATACAAGTACTTTGGCCTGTAACTAGCCTAATGTTAGAACAAATTTATTTGATGTTCTAGCGAGTTAGTTTCTTATACGAAAATAATAAAAACGTAAACCACCGGATCAATAGCCGTCCATACAGTAAACTGTTTGAATGTGCTACCCAGCTAATATTTCCTACCAAAACAGTTTGCGTAATAATAAGCCATAATGGTCATTTAAACCATTTTATAAGCATAAATCCATTACTGGCTAATCTCCCGAGCTCGCTCTTTCCGCATCATACGCATTTCACGCCGCCGCAAATGAAACCCCATCAAAATACTCATTCACAACCGACTTCCAAAGCGCTGAACAAAAACAAAATCATTCGTTTGAGTTTTAGTCAAAACCGCCTAGTTTTAAATTCGCTGAAGCACTGAAAAAATACAGCATATGGGCCTGCCAAAAGTGCCGGACTGCGGCCACTTGTCTGAGACTCCTTCCGCATTTTCCTGCGGCTCCGAGGCAGTGACGTGCGGCTCTGAAGGCGGCGTAAGCGCCGGAGGAGCTGGAGGCTGCAGCGCCGCGGAGCGCATCAGACTCGGCCCCTCCCCTCCGCGCTCTGCGGCGGCCCGCCCTGCTCACACAAGAGCCCCGTCTGCGTTCTGCCCGAGTCTGGGGGTGGGAGAAGGAAACCCATACGGCCTTGGAAACAAACAAACAAATATAACAGGTAGGCCGCCATGTTTCACATAATCTGAACGTTTAAACGTGTTAAATATGTAGCTAATGGGATATTTTGGAGTGAATTGTGTATTTATCTGTTTGAGAGATTAACGGCGTTGTAATGGCGCGTAGGCCTTTGTTAGCACCGAGCCGCGGCCTTCAGAGGCCTAAACTAGGCCGCGGAGACGACACTCTCAAGACCTGCAAGACTGATTCATAAGCAATTACACATTTATTTAATTTGCAGATTGATTATGCAAACTTTAATTGTGTTATATATAATTTTGAGTGTCACTGTGCTGCCATTTAAGTATATATTTACAAGGTTTAATTAATTATTTTAATGTATTCAAAATGGCGTTGTCGCTAAGAAGGGGCGTGACAGATGGCTTCTATCAGTGGGCGGGGCTCTGCTCAAGGCTCCAGGAGGGAACGCCCCTTCTTACTGTCACATTGTAAACAGTACAGATGGGAATAGAAGGGTCAACACTAAAGTACAGGATCAGATTATTGGATTCATGGGAGCTTATTTGGCTTTTATTATTTACATGATGGCAAGATAAAGTCCAGTGATGGATTTTTTTTTTTTTTTTTTTTTTTTTTTTACAATTTTTATTTGAATATGATTGTATTGACTTCCATCTTTAAAAATGTGTTTATTATTTTATGCAATGTATCAAGAAAGACATTATTTCATGTTATGGCATATAACTGCGGTTACTGAAATTCTCTAAAATTGTATCTGAATTAAAAATAAAACACTAATAGCAAAAATCTATTATTTTAAATTTATAATCCACAGTTTATTTCATTTTTGAGATATGTTTATTACATTTAACAGTGTTTTTACTAAATGATTTCCATTTTAAAAATTGTTCGCTATTTATTATTTTATGCAATATATCAAGACTATGGATCAAATCTATTGCATAACAGGAATGACGATAATTGCTTTAGTGATGGGAACTACACAAAAAATATCCATATTTGACCATTTTGGTTACTTTCTTTTGTGATGTTCTGGTTATCTTTGTGATGCAGGATATTATGTAATCCTATTGCAAGATAATTCTGACATAATATATAATTTAATGCTGATTTTATGCTGTGAAATTCAGAGTCTTATGTTCTTGTTATGTTCTGATGGTTTTCTTTTGCGTTTCCCTTCAGGTCTTATATTATGCAGATAACCAGTGGAGACAATGGATGAAGATGTAACGGCTCTCTCTCTCCATTCCCATGAGCCCAAGATCATATTCCATGGGACAGGTAAATTATGATAAAGTCTCTCAGATTGTTGTTTTATGAGTATAAATATATTTATGTATGCACATACGTGTGTTTTTCTCCAAGAAGACGGTGAGGGAGAAGACGAGGTGGTGGTAGAACTGCAGGAGTCGGTTCTCGTGTCTGACGTGGAGGGTGAGAAGATAGCGGTGCACGGCCTCACACACGAGGAGCTGGTAATCCAGGAAGCCATCGAGGATGTGGTGGCAGAGTATGTGCCATGCTCGGATGAAGACGAAGAGCTGGGCACTATTGCAGTGGAGACCTGTGTGATGTCACCTGATGATGTGGCTCTGGAGGATGAAGGACTGCGGGTTGATGTGATGACTGACGCTCAGGTACAGGAGGATCCTGACACCTGTGGAGACTACCTCATGATCTCTTGTGAGTGGCTTCAGCCAGTGAGAATAGAACATTTCTTGAAAAGGATCTGAATATTAATGACTCATTGTTCAGAAAGGTGCTTTTGCTGGCAGTAAGCAGCCTACAGTTAGGGTTCAGTCATATTTACCATTGTTCTGCAAAATTTCAACGGAAATCCATAAGATTGGGAATTTTTTTTTGCAATGGGTTCAAGATGATTATGTGAATTCTCCATATTGACCAACAGAAAGCTGCTTGGTTTGAAAGTGAAATCTATGTGAGTTGGGCTTCAAACATCGCTACACTGTTAATAGACAATGGATCTTTTTTGTTGAAATTTTGCTAATGTTACTGCACCTTTAGACTGTATGACGTGTTTCTTATTATTATTATTTAGAATGCAAAATATATTGGTACCAATACCAAATCAGTTATCGGCCATTATTTATTTTTAATTTATTTATTATTTTAAGTTATTGGTTGATATTGGATGTTTAATACTTCATGGTTATTTGCTCCATTTGTACATTTAGATTACATTTGCCATCATCGATCACTCGCTTGGTTTAATCCTCAGTTGTAAGTCGCTTTGGATAAGAGCGTCTGCTAAATGACTAAATGTAACTGACTGAAGTTAATTTTTAAAAGTAATAATAATTTAATAAAACTGTTAAATTTAGTCTTTAGGAATGAATGTCCATTTTTCATACTGAATAATATAATATTGTGATGTCTAAATTTACGAGTTTCATTTAAAATCCGTTGATTTAAATAAAGTAGTATTGTTTTTTAATATAAATATTTAACAATTGTCATAATTAAAACATCATACTATACTTCATAACATGAAATAATTATCAGCATTGGTGCATATCTTATTATTATTAAAGTTAGTGATTTATTCAACACCAGTGTGTTTAATCGTACTGCTGTTGCTGGCTTTTAAAGCTTCCACTTAGTGTCAAACAAGTGGTAAACGAAACTCAAAGTTTATTATTTTATTCTTTTCACCATTTGACAATACATGCAGGACACAAGAAAATGCATGTTGCTTGTTTGTCACCATTTGCTTGTCTTGGGTTTATTTCAGTGGATGAGACAGGAAAGGTGGTTTCTGATGGGGATGCTAAAGTCACCATTGAGGGCACTTTAGAAGACGCAGAGGATGTGGACAAGGATGATGATGAGGGTCAAGAGGTCATCAAAGTGTACATTATCAAGGCTCACTCAGGAGAGGAGGACTTGGGTAAGTCAGTCTCCTGCATGTCATTATACTTCATTTCAAACATTTGGGGTTTACACATTTATGGATCATTTACAGGAGGCACCGTTGACATAGAAGACGCAGAGCTTGATGTAGATGAAACTGTGGAGCTGGTGGATCACTCTGGAATGCCTATCAGACAGAAGATGGTGTACATGTCAATGGATGAAGCCAATCAAAGCCAGGATGACATCAGTGAGTCCATTTACTGTCAGTTTGTTATGAAGGCATTTCCCCCAAGTGCCTCTGCTGATACTGTGTGTTCTTGATGTCTACAGATGTGGCTAAAATCACAGATGAGGTCTACATGGAAGTGGTGGTGGGTGGTGAGGACCCGGGAAATCCTCAGCGAACACTTGACAACGCATCACTCAGCAAAGACTTTATGCCCGTGGCCTGGGCAGCTGCTTACAGTAAGTCAAAAACATACACGTCTTATTCAAAAGTTGCATTATGCAGTGTTTTCCACAAACAAAATTCATGGCTATCAATTTTCTACATTAAAGGTGCTTTTAGCGATGTCACATGTTTTTTAGACCAAAACATTTTGTCACATACAGCAAACATCTCCTCACTATCTGCTAGCTGCCTGTCCCCTGAACACACTGTAAAAAAAAGTGTTATAACTGACATTCTCAACTACTTTCTGTTACTTTCTCCCGCCCACAACTTTTATGTTTTGTCCCTCTACCACCCCCCAAAAATAGACCTTTTCTCTATACCTCCAAATACTTTCAAGTTAGCCTACGTGTCGCCACCATACACATCAGCATAAATGCTCCTAAAATTAATTAAAAATTAATTAAAAAAATTTAAATTCTAAATTAATTGAGCAATAACACACAAACCACACTGTTATAAAAGCAAGCAGACTACTGAGTGTATGGTCTGGCATGACTGAAAGTGCACAAGTGCGCTCCCTTAATAATTCCTAAAAAGATTACATCAGTTCATCGCAATCTTATTATTATTTATCAATGAAGCTGAAAATAATATCCACACTTCCTTTGTTATAATTAGAGGATTTGCCAGCATACAGAATTCAGCACTGAGCGGTGAGGGGATTCTATCCCCTTTTCCACTGCATGGTACGGTACGGTACGGTACGGCTCGTTTTAAATGGTACCACCTCTGTTAAGGTTCCAAGCGTACCGTACCGATACTCAAATGTGACGTGAACACACTGCAGATCATTGATTGGTCAAAGTCAGACAGAATCATCACTACCAGCATCATTGTATTTGCGAGACATCAAACCTCCTAGATTTAAATAGCCAGTAACAGCCACCGCTGGAGCACCTGTTTTAAAACTACTTGGTTGAAGAAAAAAGAAAGAAAGAAAACTTCCAAAAAATAAATAGCTGAATCGTGGTCTGTGGATGAAGTGCAGACGTTCCTCTCGTTGGTTGCCGAGGGGTCAACGGTATAACGGTCAGACTATAATCCCACCCACTTTGAAGCGGTACTGCAGTGGAAAAGCATTTATGTCACCTAACCTAACTCATTTGTACATTTCCTAATAAGGAAATGGATATTATGCAGTACATTCATTTAATTTAACCAAGTTAAGCGATTAATCACAATTTAATAATTGAGCCCTTTATAATACATACATTTATCTTTAATCGATAGTACGAATGTGTTGGGGATATATGTGTGTCAGGTGGGGAGGAGAGTGAAAGCTGTGAGAACAGGAATGGAGCCGCCAGCGCTCTGCTGCACGTTGATGAGTCTGACGTGATCGAAAGACTCAGTCGTCAACGAAGCAAGAACAAGAGCAAAAGACGGTCAGAACTTCGTCACATTCAGACAGGTACATCTCTACTGCTTTTTTTTAAATATAATTTATTGAATTTAATTATATTATTTGATTCATTACAATTGTTAAGTACATTTCCTTTCAAAAGTTTGGGGACATTAAGATATTTTTTATGTTATTGAACGAAGTCTCACCATGGTGGAATTTATTGGATCGGTAAAGAGTACTATTGTGAAATATTATTCAAATTTAAAATAACTTTTTTCTAATTAAATATTTTTAAATATACACTTTTTGTTCCATGTGATGCCAAAGAAGAATTTTCAGCATCATTACTCCAGTCTTCAGTGTCACATGATCCTTCAGAAATCAGTTTGTGTTTATAGAAAACATGATACAGTTTTTCAGAATTCTCTAGTTCATTTCTTTTAAAAAATTGGACTGACCCCAAACTTGTGCTCTTCCTCATAGATGTATATAATTAATATAAATTAAGTTTAGTTCAAAATATATATTATTAAATAACTTTTTTTCAGCTAGAACACATTAAATTAACCAAAAATATATAGAGTGACAGTGACCGTAGAGATGAATAGACTAAAGTTACAGTAAATATGTTTATAAATGTTCCAAAGATTTCATTTCAAATAAATGCTGTTCTTCCTTACTTTCTATTCATCATAGAATCCGGATAAAGAATATGTCATGATTTTCATAGAAATATTAAGCAGCATAGCTGTTTTGAACACTGATTTGAAATATTTCTTCAGCAGCAAATCAGTATTTTAGAATGATTTCTGAAGGATCATGTGACATTGAAGACTAATGATGTAATGATGCAGGAAATTCAGTTTTGCCATCACAGGAATAAAAGGAATGTGAAATTATATGAAAATATAAAACGGTTATTTAAAATAGTAATAATATTTCACAATATCTCTGTTTTTACTGAATTTTTATTCAAATAAGTGCAGCCTTGGTGAGTAAAGGAGACTTGTTTCAAACGCATTCAAAAATCTTAATAACCCCAAATTTTTGAACAGTAAAGTATATTATATTCATTTTGGTTTCCTTTCTCAACTTCAGCAATCATCATTGGACCTTATGGCCAGCCTCTTACAGTGTACCCTTGTATGCTGTGTGGGAAGAAGTTCAAGTCGCGTGGTTTCCTCAAGCGCCACGCCAAGAATCACCATCAGGATGTCGTAAACCGAAAGAAATACCAGTGTACGGACTGCGATTTCACCACTAACAAAAAAGCCAATCTCCACAACCACATGGAGATCCACACCCTCAGCAGTAAAGCCCCGTTTGAGTGTGAAGTGTGTGGGAAGGAGTTCCACCAGCAGGCGACGCTGTTCTCCCACCGTCTGCAGCACCACCACCGAGAATCCAAGCTTCAGATCTCACCACCCACCAACAAAATGCACATGTGCAAGTTCTGCGAATATGAGACGGCAGAACAAGGACTTCTCAACCGACACCTGCTCGCCGTCCACAGCAAGAATTTCCCTCATATTTGCGTAGAATGTGGGAAGGGCTTCCGGCATCCTTCGGAGCTGAAGAAACACATGAGGACCCACACCGGCGAGAAGCCCTACTCCTGTCTTTACTGCGACTACAAGTCGGCCGACTCGTCTAACTTAAAGACGCACGTGAAGACCAAGCACAGCAAGGAGATGCCCTACAAGTGTGACCGCTGTTTCCAGACGTTCGCCGAACCCGACGAGCTGTTACAGCACGGCCTGACGCACGAGGAAGCCAAAACGCACCATTGCACCCACTGTGACCATAAAAGCTCCAATTCCAGTGACCTGAAGCGCCACATCATTTCAGTTCACACCAAAGACTATCCACATAAATGCGAGGTCTGTGGAAAAGGCTTCCACCGGCCATCCGAGCTCAAGAAGCACTCGGCCGCCCATAAGGCCAAGAAGTTGCACCAGTGTAGGCACTGCAATTTCAAAATCGCAGATCCATTTGTTCTCAGCCGGCATATTTTGTCAGTGCACACCAAGGAGCAGCAGGCTTTTCCGGACAAAAAGAGTCTTAAGAAGACATTTGGACTCGGTCCTCATGGGGGTAAGAAAATTTTGGGCGGCACCGGTTTGTCCAAGGGCCATCGGGAGCGGCGGGTGTACCAGTGCCAGTATTGCGACTACAGCACGGGTGATGCGTCTGGCTTCAAAAGGCACGTGATCTCCATCCACACCAAAGACTATCCTCACCGCTGTGACTTCTGCTCGAAAGGCTTCCGCAGACCGTCGGAGAAGAATCAGCACATCATGCGGCATCATAAAGACCTAATGCCTACCATGTGACCTTGGCAACACCAATCAGAAAGCCATCAGGTAAAGGCCCGTTCTGATGTGGCGGTGGTCTTCGGGGCCAAAAGCTGACCGTTGGAAAGCCAGCTAGCGGCTATTTCAGCGAAATTCTAAATCCACCTACTAATGTGTCCGGTCACAAGCTACACTGCTGTAATGTTTCGAAGACGCATTACTCCAAAGTTTAATCAATCTTTGTCGAGAGTCTAAAACCGTTGTTCTGACCAGCTTTAGATTAAATGCAAAAATAGATTGAAACTTGCGTATTAAATCATCAAGGGTGAACGTTAAGTTTTATGTTGGTGCGTCTGGTTATAAATTTGAATTATGACTCCTGTATCGCATGTTACACGAACCATGTTTGAATAGCATTGATGATTGTGGCGTGTATATGCACATGCGTTTACAAATACGGAAGTGCTAATGCTTTATTGACTGGTTTCTTAGCTTCAGGTAAGCAGAACGTCTAATTAAAATGAATTGGAAATGCTCATCTTAAAAAAAAATAATAATTTGAGAGAAAAAAATGCTGTTCAGCCCAGATAGGCTTTGGGGAAAAATCAACCCGATCCAAACCGAAATGCATAGTCAACGTTGGTGCGTTAATTTAAAATTCCAGCTGATATTGAATAAAGAAAATAACGGGAGGTTTTCTTGGTAATATTTACAAGAAAAATTATATTGACAATAGTTCTCCGTTTCAAAAAGAGATCTTGAGATTTGATCAGAGTGTGCAGTCATCAAATCAGGCCGAATGGCTGATAATCTAAATTTGTTTTAATTTAGACGCTAGTACGTTTGTGTATTTCTTGAATGTTGCCGTTTGGCTTCTGGTCTGTTTGTTGTAAAACTCACCCTCAAATTATAATTATTATTATTAAGATGTTTAGGATAAATTTTATTTTTTACACAGATACTGAAAATGTATAATTTGGAATAAAGAGATTCTTAAAGATGTTATGTTATGTGTATAAGAAATATTTGTAAATACAGAAGTAATAAACAGTATTTTGTGCCCAAAATGTTTATTTGTTTCTTTGTAAAATTGAGAATTTGAATGAATCACGCCAACATTTGTCATTTGTAAACCAATTTAATCCAACAGCAGTAAACAAACCACCCACAAATACAAAAAAAAATGAAAGCACTGTTCATAAAAAATGTGTGGCATTAGTGACAAGACCAACATCAAAAGCTTGCCATAACAGTAAAGAAACATGAGTTCCAACTGAAAAGTAAAATGCATCGTTTGGATAAGGTAATGCTTTGCCATTCTGTCTCCCTCCCTGCTTGAGATGTCCTTTGAAAAAGCTCTGGAGTTACAAAATTGATTTGTCCTCATGTGAGAACAACATAACTGTGTTTAAGGCACAAAGTGAAAAAGACCAAAACCCAGCAGACTAAGGCCAGCAAATTCAGATCTCTTTTCAGATGAAATGATCAGTCCAGCTGAAGTTGTCTTTGTCCTTATTTGATTTAAGAGACCCTCAGGCATCTGAGCACTCTCCTGTAAAAGCAGTAGACAGTCAAATATTAGTTCAATATATAATGTATGATGTATTATAACTGAAAGGGACTATAATTGACTGTACCGTTTTGTGGCAGTATGGCAATGTTTTCCTCAAGGATGCCGGTGTCCAAAGAAAACTGCCTGAATTTCTCCTTTAAGTCATCAGTAATTTCTGTGGTGCGACCTGTGATAATAACACATTTAGAGTTCGTTCAGCAATTTGTGAAAAAAACAAAAAACATTTCATCTAATGATTGTGTAAAAAGCGAGCTCTTACTGTAAAGTTTGTTGAGAACCTCAGACACATCTCCCTTGGTCTTGATGGTGTGAACGAGCGCGTACTCGTCATATTTGGCGTCAACCACGCGCATGTCATTGTCATTTTGCCAACCTGATCAAATCGAACACATTTAGTCCAAAAGAACAAGTATAATGAGAAAAAAAAACAATCTGACCATTCGATGAAAGCAAAATCAGGAAGACTTACGCTGGCTGTGGAAAACAAAACGTCCTGGAGTCTCGGTTTTCTTGGCGAGGTGCGACATCCTCCAGCAGGAACCGTCACTCCTGAAAAAACAAATGAAGCAATTACAGATATTCTTTTGTAATAATGAGAACATTATCAAAACTACAATAAAGATAACTTGAGCTTACTTCAGATTCGCGTAACTGAGGTCAAGGTCTCCATCCTCGGTAGCCACCAGCACGGCAGTTCCCATTTTCATGTCAGCCTTGTGACTGACAAACCATTTTGCATTTGTAGCAAAGCCGATGAGATACCATTTTCCACCCATCTGTAGAGAATACAGAGAGTTTAGTCCAACTTAACCTGAGAACTTCCTCAAATCGTATTAATAACTCAGAAGAGATAATTTACCTTTTCCAGGTCGAAGTCAGTCATGGGCATGACCTCAGCGGAGGCGAACACCGCACAGAGCAGAACGCACAGCATCTTCAATGCGACAGTCATGGCTGTAGAAGTGTATGGTTCTCTCTCTCAATGCAGTTCAGAGGGAAAATTTGGGCTGTGAGGAGAACACGAATGGCAGCCCCTGTTTTATCCTCAGTGAGCCCCCCCAAACCCTCCTTTCTCCAGTCCCTCCTCCAAAAGGAGGAATGATAATTACAGTCGTTACACAACGCGCAACATCCACGTGTGGATTTTTCCAGGTAGCATATAGCCTAATCTGGGTTCGTGAACACTTTTAATACTTTTTGTCCCCCTCGGGCTGATGCCCCGATTAACCTTCAGCATGCATGCAAAACATTTTTAATGTTTTTGTAAAAAGTCTCTGACATGCAATCATGCTATCATGATCAAAAATGTTGAGACAATTTTTATTTTACAATATTACAATTTTAAAAAGCCTGTTTTTAATATATTTTATAAAATGTAGCCTAATATATTCCTGCATTTAACAAATAACAAACGTTATTCAAGATTCAACCATTTTTCTTTATTAATCCGGTAATGTAATTAATTTAACTGCAATGACTTAAATATCCAAGTTGATCGAACTTAAAAAGGCAGCAACCTGTTTTGAATGGTAGACTGGAAATTATGCCTGAATTAAGACTAAATAAAAGTGATTGTTAGAATGCAAAGCAAAATATCAAACATGCATTGTATCCAAGTCAGCATTTGTTCTTTGATTTTCATGTGTGTAAAGTATTAGGGCAAGTCCTGCAGAAGCAACTCATTTTGGGTATAAATGAATTCATTTCTTTTTCATAAGAAAATTATTTCCTCAGGATACTTTTTGGAATGTTGGATGTGCAACATGTTTACCCCTTGTGTTGTGTAACTCCGAAAAGTGTGGGCAGGCAGAGTCTTGTTTTGAGAGTTACATCACAAACCACACTGACAAAATTCCTTTGTCTTGTTTTATAAGACCGTTTTTGTTATCAAGAAGGAAAATCACCACTTTCAATGCTTATAACCAAGGATATAACCTAATATTATGGATTAGGATGATGCACCGTGTTGGTCCTGCTTATTATAGTGATTAGCCTATGTTGAATGATATTGTTCATGTTGAAACTATAAAATATAATTTTTAAAACACACACAACCTGAAATTACATAACTTTATTGTTGTAATTTGCACAGTGCTCACAGTCAACAATAGTGGCCAGTCAGTCTTAGGTCATATCTGGTGGAGAAGAAATGATAGAGATTATAAACATTTATGCAGTTTTTTTTTTTTTTTTTTTTAGTTACAAAACCGAATTGAGGTTATGCAAGTTTAGCAACACATGACTCTAAAACAGAAAACGTGATTTTAACAAGCAGGAGATTGGCTCTTTTTGTAGGATGTAAATTTCCCTTCAGCCAATCAGTAAATGTTGCCCGACTCCAAGCAACGCTCGACCCCCGCCAAATTATCACCCCCCTAGCATCTAGGTTTAGGATTAGTTGTGGGAAAGGAAAGGGGGTAGGATTAGGGGTGTGGTGTCTACTGACTTCAACGAGGAGGGTAAACATTTGGCAAGGGGTCGAAATTAGGCAGAACAATGCCACTGAGAAGTTAAGAAATCTGATTCAGTTAGCGAATCGATTCGTTTGAATCAGTTCGCAGAACTTTTCGCGCTGGCTTTTACGTGTTATTGTAGACGTAGCCTTATATATATAGTGAAATATTCAGTTAAATAGTTTATTACTCTGTATTCAAATACTTTTTTATATTGTGTCAATGGTGTAATGATTGTAGATTATTTAGCGAATCGATTGAATCATTAAAAAAGAACCGTTACAAAATAACGTTTCGTTCGCGAATATGACATCAGAAAGCAGTTCTATTTATATTAGAATGTAACAAGGATATGCCAACCTATCGTTCTGTAAATGTAGCCTACATAATGAATTGTCATTATTAAAAACAAACAAATTTAGATCTTACCCAGGACCTTCTCTGTGGACTCGCAGAACCCTGGAAAAGAGTCGAGTCAAAAAGATTGTTTGGTCATTACTATTTTATAACTTAGGCTATTTGTCCAATTGTCTCACCGTAGTCGGGATACTGGAAAATGACGTCCAGTCCCAAATTTAATGTCTTTGCACGATTCTCAAATTTATCCACGATATTATCAGGAACTTCACTCGACCGTCCTTCAAAAAAATAAAAAAATAAATAAACCAACAACAATATTTTATTGAAACAATGCATTTTTTACACGATATAGCTAAGGCTACTCCACAATATATTTTACAAATGACCATTGTAATACACACGTGGGCTTTTTATAAGCTAGATCAACCAACCCGATCTCACGACCAAGTCGTACGAATTCGACGAATGATTAAAAAGTGGCTAATTCGTAACAATTCATACGACCTCACTCGTACGAATGAATACGATTTTGCTAAATCGTACATATTTTACGAATTGGCCAATTCGTATGAATTCGTACGAATGACCTACCTCTTACCCCGCCCCTAAACCTAACCATCACGTGGGTTTAGACAAATCGTACGAATTAGTACGAGTGAGGTCGTACGAATTAGTACGAATTAGCCACTTTTTAATCATGCGTCGAATTCGTACGAATTGGTCGTGAGATAGTGTTGGATCAACGCATTCTCACCCCAAGGCGTCACCTTTGACCATGCTTCAATATTTGACGGCGCCCTTTAGCGTCACTTACATGACGCGATCCTACGGCGTCATCTGACTGACGCAAAAGGAAAGCGTCAGATTGAGGACGCGGTTAGGTTTAGGTGTGGGGTGGGTGTAGGGTACACGCGATCCTAGGGCGTCATCTAACTGACGCTAAAGGGCGCCTAAAGCGTCAGATATTGAAGCATGTCCAAATGCTTCCCAAGGCGTCAGTTAGGTGACGCCTTGGGAGTGAGAATGGGCTGGCTAGATAGATAACCCTATGAAAATACTACAAACATATGTCATCATAACGATAGGGTGTAATAAGTTTAAAATAGACACTAGAACGCCTACCATAAAGTTTCATGGTAATTTTCCTTGCTCTCTTCAAAACCAACATAGCATATGAGCTGTAGTCCGTCTCAAGCACCATTATATCCAAATTCTCAGCAGGTCTTTTACCTGTATGAATAAGAAGATGATAAAATAATTTTGACAATTAATATTTGAATTACATATTATATAAAAAATTAAACCAAGTTTTTTACTGTTTAAATTATGAACACTGGATACTGTTTGAAAAGAAGACAGCAATTTGGACAGTATCGGAAGAAATGCTGGTAACACTTTTTGTTCCTGTCCTTGATAGGCTACAGTAATAAAAGCATAAACAAATGACACAAAATCCTAACCATAACCTCAATATCACTAACCAAAATGTTAATGAGTTAAACATATAGGTCTACTTTCAAAAGACCTTATTATATTATAAAGTATTATACTTCAACATTGCTGATTATCTGAGCTTTTTCCCAAACATGTCAGATGTAAACAGTCAATGAAAATTTCACAACTAAGAAAAAACCCATCAGTTAGTGGTATTATGACAGACTTTGAACTCTGGTTGTTGTTAGTGGAGTTCTACCTTTGAGAAAGAGCTGGCCTGGGGTCTTTGTTTTCATGTAGTCTTGCTTGATTTCCCAGCACTCAAAATTGCTAACAAAGGGGGGAAAGCACAATGGATGATGTATATTTATTATTACATATTTATTTATGTTTCTGTATTTTTAATTTGAATGATAGAATATTTTAGACATGTCTTAGCTTGGACACTAATTATTTTGAGAAAGCAAGTTGTCTCTTGACTATCCAACTGACAGTGCAAGGCTGCTGGTGCCGAGCTGCCTAGGACTATTCTCTGAGAAAACAAAGGACTTATCTGCAAATTAACATTTGAACTCTCTCTTGCAAAATTAGAATCTTCATGCGAGGAGCAATCACACTCACACCTGTTTGATCTGCATTTCTCTCTTCTTCCCTCTCTTTACAACATGCTGAGATCAACTGAAATCTCATTGCCTCAGAAGTAAACCAAAAGATAATAAAGGTTTCAGAAGTTTAGAGATAGCTTACTGCTTACTGTGGAGGGTGTATCCTGCAGGGTCTCAATTTCTATCCTCAATTAGGTTTATAATTTACCTGACTAATAATAAATAATTATATCTGATTTTATTCTGATCATCTCTGGAATGGATTGTTGAATCCATGTTTTGTTTCCATAAATCTGCATTCAGGGTTAAATACAGATGGAGAATGGGGAACATTGATATTCTAGATTTCTGACTAACTGCTTATTAGGTTAGTTGCATTTACTAAACGGGACTAGACAAAATTTTACTATTGAAATAGCAAGGGCGACATTGCTTAATAGTAGCCATATTGTCTGATTATTGTTGTTATAAGTTGTTATAGGTCCATAGTTGACTTTAGGGGACTATACATAACTATTTAAAGGGATAGTTCACCCAAAAAATCAATTTCTGTCATTAATTACTGTCATTGTCAACAACCTGAATCCTTCGTTCATCTTCAAAACACAAATTCATAGGCCTATTTTTAATGAAATCTACCAAGGGTGAACTAACCCTTTAAATAATAGCAAGCATAGGCGGCTTATTAAACAGGTCTAGTCATAACTTCTGACTAGTGATTAGACTGGCGAGTTTGTGTTTGAGCTTGTGATAAAAAAAATAATAAATAAATTAAAAAAAATCTTGATCTTGTTAAGTCTCATAACCAAGATGTAATTAAGGACCATCTGAAAGTAATCATACTACATTATAAAGTGAACTAAGATCAGCTTGGAGTACTTGAATTCAGTAAATTGCTCCCCCTTGTGACTGAAGGAGTACTTACAGTTTTCTCACAGTGCTGACAGACACCTTGGCACCAGTTATAGTCCAAGTGACAGTCGTGCTCTCCACTTTGAAACCGCTCTCCAGAAGATTCCTACACCGTGATGCAACACTAAGCAGGTACCACTTCCCACTCATCTAGAGAGAGGGGTTCTTTTTTCAATCTTATATATCAGATAGTGTATATATAATTCAGTAATAAACTGTGCATACTGCATTAATGAAGAAACATATCTGCAGTCTGTTGAAACAACACTGGGCAAGTTTAATGGCCTATCAATGTGAATAATGTTCAAATGATGCTATCTTTTATTCAGCTTGCCAAAACGAAATAACTTAAATGCTATGATAACATGTTGAAATATACCTGATCAATGTTGATGTTTTGACCTGGAGCTAGTCTTTCAATAGTTTTTTCTGCCTCGGTTTTCTTTTTCTCTGTTGATGGTGATGGTGATTTATAACGTGCTCTTCGTGCCTCGGCAGGCTCCCAGAAGCCGAAACACACGAGCACAAAGAACAGATGGAGCCAGAAGCGAATCATGAAATCAGCTGTGTTTTTTATCTATTCTCCTTTACTAAAACCTTTTATAGGCTACCAATCCTCCTCTACAGCTCTATTAGAAGTTTGATAATAAGAGTCAGTCAACTGTCCAGTGTTGCCACACATAACAGATTAGGATGATGACCCTCTCAGGTTTATCATTAACCACTCGACAAACTCACACAAATACACATATTGTCGATTTCTAACAATGTTCACTTAATACAACCAAACATGTAAACTTTTTGGCATAAAGATTGAAAAAAATTGCTGCCTTAAGTAATCAACTTGAAACTGACTTATAAAGTTAGATGATTCTTGTATAACTTTGTTTTGATGAGTTAAAACAATGTAAAAACACACGAAGTGCTGCAACGCATTCATACCCCAAGGCGTCACCTTTGACCATGCTTCAATATTTGACGTTTTATTGATGATTTTTTTTTTATTTTTAATTTTTTTTACAGTGCATTCTGAAAAGGAAAGTTACATCCATGGAACCTTTGGAACACTTATTTGTAACAGTAAGCATGTGCATTTTCATACCGGCAGATATCAAAATGCAACATTACAGTGGACAGGAAAATAATGACACCTTTTTTGAGGTGAGAGATATAGGATGTTTAATCAACCACTTTTTCTCTTACACACAACCTTCACAAGCTTCTTTCTTTTTCTTTTTTTTCAAAATAAACATTGTAAACTGTAACTTATATCATACTACAATGAAGATGTGTTACTCAAATGCTAGGCTATTTGTTTTCTTTATTTTCAGTGTATAACTGTAAAATCCTTTCCAGTGATATAACTGTCTCTGCATTATTTTTCTCTGGGCTTAAAGTTTAGAGCTACGCTGTTGATGCAGAATCTCTGGCCAGTCGGATCTGGACCATCATCAAAGACATGTCCAAGGTGGCCATCACACTATAAAACAAAATGACATGTTATCAATGGTATCTGGGAACCTAAAATAAAGATTGAAATTTTTACTTGTTACATTGTATGTTATATCATTGCCAATAAAATAACCCAACTGGATGACAATTTTGTCCTGCACTCACATGTTTGCAGATAACCTCTGTTCCTGTGCTACCAAGCGAGTTGTCAGGGCGACGGACAATGTTGGCATGACTCTCGTCTTTTTCCCATGTCCCGTGAGCCTCTGAGAAGGACGGCCACCCTGTTCCTGCATCATATTTTGCTTCTGAGCTATTATAGATAGATAGATAGATAGATAGATAGATAGATAGATAGATAGATAGATAGATAGATAGGTAGGTAGGTAGGTAGGTAGGTAGGTAGGTAGGTAGGTAGGTAGGTAGGTAGGTAGATAGATAGATAGATAGATAGATAGATAGATAGATAGATAGATAGATGATAGATAGATAGATAGATAGATAGATTTTAATTTAATTTTTATATACATTTATTTTTTTAATAATTTTAAATACTGTCAATAAAGTATCAGCGTGTATTAAAGTAGAATTACACAATTTTAATTGTATTTTTTTATTCTTACCTAAAAAGAGGGGAGTCACAGCAAGCACAGTGGTACATACCCACCTCATTGTGATTCAGGTAGATGCCACTGAATGGCTAGAAAATAAAAGTGATGTACTTTCATAAAAAAAATATGGAAAGAAAATATTTGTGCAATTTTGCACATGCATCTTGCATAATGTTCTGTAAACATTTTTATTGCTTTAACTTACCACTTCTGTGCCTTTTTCTCTCATAACAACATACTGTTCTGGGGTCAGCTTCCTCTGCCAATCTATGGACTGGTCATAACGTGTCAATGACTGCAAGCCTGTGCAAACAGTCATAAAAGCAGTACATTTTTGTCCCTATCACATATGTACAGTACACTGGATTACACATGAAACCCGCAATTTGTAAATATTTGTATAAAAAAATAGAAGCAGTTTATTAAGAAGTAATCCATATGTTTATTTATTTTTACATTTCCCTATAAAGAAAGTGTTTTAAATGTCATCTTGGGAATATTGTTTTCAGTAACATTTTCATTTTTTTCTTCTTCAGGTTTACAGGTTTCACATTCCATCATGTTGGTCTTCTGTATATCCCTTTAACAAAAGTCTGGTCTTAAATGACATCATTCTCTAGGAAGTGACATTTCTGGTGAGAAAACAACACCATTATCAACAACACTGATTTAATAGTATTGGATTTGTGGCATTAGCTGGTTTGTCTCAAATATCAATTGAAAACAAAAGAAATCTGATATAATAATATCCAAGAAATGTATATATACAATTATAATAGGCTATCTAAAGTATCTTTAAAATAACTAATATTGTTTACTTATAAAAATTAAGATCATTATCAGTTAACAGCTGGATTTCTATTAACAACACAGGTTGATTTTATTATTTTATTTTTGAAAACTCATGCATCACACAATCTGTTCGTTTTTCAGGCCTTTCTCAAAAGCCAACACTGCATTTGAGTAATCAGGTCACGCATGCATGTTCTGAACTACATGACTAGAATAACTGCACTTTGCACCGACTCACAAGATAACTAAACGCAATTGCACAGACATTTAAGTACACAAAATATAATACAATTAATTGAAAGAATATCTTGAGGCATAATGTAGTTCGAAATAAAGCCCTACCGGTTGACGTGGAAATCATCCGAATCCCTACAAATATCCTTTTTTGAGGTAAAATTGATTTGGCAGTCGCTCCGCTGGAAACGATAGATGAGATGCGAACTAGTAAACGTGACATTTTTCTCGACATATTATTTCATGCAGTGACTTTCTCCACTAGTTAACATGGGCTAAATAGACTGAAAAGAAGCTGAAATGTGCTCAGTTGTCTTCTCTTCATTCCCCCCCCTCACAGCTCGACCACCGGAAAACGGTCACAACTCTCACACTTTATGGGTCACGGTCGACTGGCTGACACTGATCAAACTTTGCACCCTTTGTAACTAGACTAAAACCGCCTCATATATCGAAGATTTTACAAATTTTAGTCTTATCAGAATGTTTTCGCTTTATAGGGCATTATTGAGACTTTGACCTTGGAAGAGAAACGTAGACTTCCTCAACTATCATCAGAGATAATTCAATGGAATGTAGATTTGACCAGAGTACACATTAGTTTTGATAATACTTTATTGAAATTTTATTCACTTCAACAGATTATAATAATTAAAATATGCCTTAAAGGGTTAGTAATAGTTCACCCAAAAATGAAAATTCTGTCAGTATTTACTCAACCTCATGTTTTTTTCCAAACCTCTATGTGTTTATTTGTCCTGCTGAACACAAAGGAAGATATTTGGAAGAATGTTTTAATTAAACAGATCTTATTCCCCATTGACTACCATTGTAGGAAAAAATACATACTATGGTAGTCAATGGGGAATGAGATCTAATGGTAGTCAATGGGGAATGAGATCTGTTTGATTAAAACATTCTTCCAAATATCTTCCTTTGTGTTCAGCAGAACAAATAAACACATAGAGGTTTGGAACAACTTGAGGGTGAGTAAATACTCACAGAATTTTCATTTTTGGGTGAACTAACCCTTTAACCGCTTCCACCCCCCTTATTGTTACTCAAGACACCATATATTGCTATTAAATGGTCTGATATGCAAGAGCAGCTGGTGAGTTGCTTTTCATGAGGTTTCCAGGTTGGTGCATGAGATCTATAATATAGCTTTCAGGCTTAGAGTATCCATGACGTTTCTTTGGACCAGTGATGAGGATTTCGTTCCAGGCACGGTTGTATTCTCCTCTAATAAGACTGCAGCTCAGCCCAATTCGGTCTGCAAGAACCTGAAAGGTATTGCAATTAATCCCTTACAAAGAAATGGGCTGCAATCAAGTTCATAACCACCATAGACATTTATGGGGACATATCCCAACATATATTCACAAAATATTTTACAGTCCTGAAGATGTGTTTGGTTAAGCAAAGTCACTGTCAGGTCAGTTTTATTTTATTTACACAGTCAAGCAAAGAAAGGGTCTCTGGAGCATAAATTACCTTGAAAAGCAACGCTCTATGAAAGTAGGTGCCTTTTTTTATTTTTCCAATGAGAACGATGTTTGAACAGGCTTCAAACTTCAGCTCACTAATGTGCAGTTCCCATAGGAAGTCATGCAGCTTCTCTGGCTCAACTTGGCCACCCATTGCCTCACACACTAACCTGTGAGAAATGATCACTTGTCACATTTCAGCCATGTGGATGTTGAATAAGGGATGACAATAAAAAAAAACTCACATGGCCAAAGCCGTATACATTTTGACCTCATCCTGAAGTGTCGAGATGGATTCGACAGCCTCCTTGAGAAGGTTATGAAATGCAGCGTCATACGGAAAGCTCCATGCTTCATCTACCACCGTCTCCTGCTGTGACTTACTCTCATCCTCATCCTTCTTTTTCTCATCCTCTTTGTTACCCTTTCCCTTCATTTTACTTGAGAAAGGGAGATGAGAGTGAGAAACATGGTTTACAGGAAACCCATCTACAACCATTTTTGTTGCATTTTAAAGTTGGTAAAAATGCAATAAAATCAACAATCTGTTATTTGTTCATTCCTTTAACTTTTTTTTTTAACTGACAAAAGTACAAAGAAAAGTTTTCCAATGTTTTCACTTTCAAACAAAAATATGAACACATTTTGATGGCTGCAACACACCCCGAAAAAGTTGGAACAGCGACATGTTTACCACATTTCCTCTTAATTACACTTTTGAATCATTTGGGAGTTGAGGATACTAATTGTTGGAGTTTTGCTAGTGGAATATTTGCACAATCACAAGCTCAACAGTCTGTGGTCATCATTGCCTGATTCTCCTTTTCATTATGGGTCATACATTTTCCATAAGAGACATATCTGGACTGCAGAAACAGGCAGGCACATCCCTGCTTTCTAATAAATAAATACATGCTTTCCAATCTTGCATTGAGAAATGTGATTTTTTAAAATTGTTTGACAATTCTCTCTATATATATTTGGCACAAAGTGATGAGCCATGACCCATCTTGCTTAAAAAGACTGAGAAGCACTTTTACACCTCAATTATTACCAATTCACTTGCTCATTGTGGACTGTTTCAAAATAGTTGGATAATCAAATTTGGATAATCTTTTCACTTTTATTTGGTCTCTTTGGTCACAACTTTTTCGGGGTGTGTTGCAGCCATCAAAATCAAAATTTATTCATATTTACATAATACAATTATGTGTCACAGTGTTGGGTTGTGTTCCCCAGGTGTCCACTAGATATCCTCCTTCCCCACGGTGTCATTCACTATCTGGAACTGCATTTCCCATCATCCTGTTCTGTCACTTTCTGATCATTGTTCTCAGCTGTGCACTCACATCATTTGTACCTGGCTATACCCTGTCTGTTTCTGTGTTCATTGTGGATTCCTTGTCACACTTCGGTAGTCTGCTTCTTGTTTTGTTTTATGTTTTGGACTGCCTTTCTGGATTTTTGACCCTTTGCCTGGACTGGTTTGTGAGTACAGATTTTCTATTAAAAATTGGAAAATGTTTCTTACTACTTTTGTCAGCTAATAAAAGGTTAAATAGAATGAACAAATCACAGAATCTTGAATTTTATTGCATTTTACAAAATGTCCCAACTTTTTCTGATTTGGGGTTGTAAGTATACACAACACGCAAACCTTGGTGTTTTGCTGCTCCTTGTGCTGCTCATAACAGATGAGGACGTAGTTTCTGTTGGACTGTCTGGCTTACGATCATCTGGTCCCTTGGTAATAAATCTGATCGAAGAGAAAGAGAATGAGCATTTTTAAACCTTAACAACCACTAAGCAAAAACAGCAAAGTCCATCACAACATTCCCTAGAGCTGTGGAACAAACGACCTATGCGCTCACTTGGCAATCGACGAATTTGTATGGTAGAACCGAATCCACAAACACACACACAAAAAAAAAATGAAAGCGGTCAAGTTCTGTTCACAATTTAGAATCATTAAATGTAATTAACTTAAATTGAGCATAAATTGTGATGTGCCTCAGTCTCCAGTGGGAACTCTAGGCCAGATTCCAATGCGTGCAAGATAATTTTTCCTGGGTAGAAATTCATCTATCTACATCTATGTGTTGTGCAACAGAGGTATTTAATATTCAAGTGTGCTGTAGAACTAATGGCGTGGAAGAGGACGGGCTCTGAAAGTCTTTATTCTCCACAAAGAGCTTGTTTGGTCATTAAAGTGAGATTGCAGAAGTGAAAAGAGATCTAAATACTAATGAAAAGGTGTGCCCTCAAAATGACTAAGAATACACTGAATCAGTGAAGAAAACTGCTATTTGTGGAACTGTTTCACACAATGTTTGACATTCGAAGAAGTTTCATGTGACAGAAATTTGAAACAGTAAGTTTAGATTTAACCCTTGGCCTTAACATACTGATCCGGGGGCTTCCCGTTAACCGCAATAATGGCTCGATGTTGGTTGACCCCTTGTTTTGATATATCCTCTAAGCTAGGAACCTGATGGCCCATTCTTATCTGCAGAAGGAGGAAGAGAAAAGAGAAAGAGTTATTGATTTGTGCAACCTCTACGATTGAGGGTTTATTTTTCTCTTGAAAAACATTTGGACCTGTCCACGGTCGTAGAAGCCATCAGTGGTTATATCGCTGGCTGACAGGTGTCCTGTCAGACAATACTTCAACGATAAACTGCTGTCCAGAAGCTTCTGTAGTGCCAGCTCACTAAATTTGTTGTTACGGTGTGGTGACAGGTTGATTTCCTGGAGTATCTCTAGAGCTCTGTAAGATTGATGACAACAAAACCAAATGACAGAACAATCAATGAAGTTAGCCTTAAACAGCCAAAAACATCTTTAAAAAATGAATTTCTCTAAACCTGTCAGAAACAGGTCATATTTCACCCCCGAATCAAAAGAAATGAAGAATGTTTTGGCACCATCAATATTTTATTATTATTAGTAGTATATATTTGTGATATTATACTATGAAATGATAAAAAGTGTGAGAAAAAAAATATTAAAATTATTATTTAAACTATTTTTTGTATGATGGTGGTATTTGTTGTTCTTCCATTTATTTATTCAAATGTACTTCATGTTTTTCAATGGATTTAAATACAAAAATTACTGTGATTACAATATAATGAAAATGGCTACTACTGAGAATAATGTGAATTGCGTCAAATGTCCAGATGCATTACAGAAATAAGATGTTTAAAAGTTTTTTTTTTGTTTTGTTTTTACTGTCATGAAAAATAATCACAAATGCAAAATCTGTTCCTAACCAGTTTCTTCCAAAAATTCTGATATTTGGGATTTACTGCCATCTACTGCTTTTGCTTTAACAGTTCGTTCTAATGTTGTAAACATCAACTATTTGAGTGTAATATATATAGAAATGTTGAACTTGAAACATTCAGTGTATTAAAGCAGAACAAATGCTTACCCAGCATTGCACAAGTCTAGGGCTGTTAATTCATCATTTGCACACACACTAATTGCCCAGCAAGCATTTCTCCGAATTTCAGGATGGACTGATTTAAGCAGTTGAGCTAAAGGTGACAGGCCTCCAACATTTTTCAGCTGCATGTAAAGTAAAACAGAAAAACAATCACCAGAAACCGCACATAATGCAATGTAGAACAGTGTCCATTTACGTCCTTCACACCCCTGACCCACAAAAAAGTTAGTTTTTTTTTTATAAACGGTGGCGATTGTGTAGACCTTTGAGTCTTTTGTGGTGTGCACTGCTACCTCTAGCCTGGCTTCTGCATCACAGGCCAGTGAAGCCACAGCCTGCATTGCACTGATGAGTGTGTTGTTGTCAGTGGAGTGTAGCAGCTCCACTAATGCTGGGATAGCTTCATGGGCCAGAATGCTTCTGCGCAGCTCCTCCTGTGATGCCATGTTTGTCAAGACTGATGCCGCATACACAGCTGCTCCCGTGCAGCTGTCTCGCAGCTGTTGCACCAAGAGCTTGTCACCCCCTGCATCATGTATAGCACTGAAAAGGGAAAAAGAAAGGTACATTACTGTAGAGTTGTGCAATCTGCTTATTGAATATAGAATCCTGTTTCTGTGACTCACTAAGCATTGAGATTGTTGCTGTTGGTCAGGCTGGACAGGGCCTCTGCGGCGGCCGTTCTCAGCTCACTTGCTTCACTGTTCAGCAGCTGCACAATGGGCCCGATCGCATCTGAAACGCACAGACACATCAGCTCTTTAATGGCACAAAAGGACAAGATGATGAATTGAACAAAACTAAAGACAGATTGAATTAAAAATGGAAATAGGGGTGGTGATGTTGCAGTGGATAAGGCACATGCCTTTGGTGTGAGAGACCCGGGTTTGAATCCACTGTGAGACACTTAACCCCTAGTTGCTCCTGAGGCGTGCAACCTCTGACATATATAGCAATTGTAAGTCACTTTGGATGAAAGCGTCAGCTAAATGGAAATGGAAATAACTCTGGATACTTGATGTAAATGAGATTACCCAAGCATCTGAAGGTCTCCTTGCTGGAGAGGTTTTTGCTCATTGCTGCCACAGCATGGCAAACAGCAGTACGTACACTCTCATTCTCCTGCATTAGAAGTTCAGTGAGGGCTTTTTCTACATTCCGGTTATGCAGAATGTTTCTGTTCTCATCTTCATGGAGAGAAAAAAAAGAGATACATTTTTACACAATTCAATTCGAGAAAAAAACCCTGCACTGTCTTTTGCTTTATACTAGTTTCTACTCTCCTTGTCCAGAAAGAAAATAAAGACATCATCAAAGTAGTCCATGTGACATCAGTAGGTTAGTTAAAATGTTTTGAAGCATCAAAAATACACTTTGGTCCAAAAATTACAAAAACTATGACTTTATTCAGCATTGAATTCTCTTCCGGTTCTGTTGTCAATCAGTGTTCAGTGACGCTGCTTACTTTTGTATGCAGACTTTTTTTTTTTTTGTAGAAAATAAATAGAAGAATGTTGGTAACCAAGCCATTTTGGTGACCATTGGCTTCAAACAATGACCATTGGCTTCAAAAAAAGAGGCCTTTCTCAAAAGATCTTCTCTTCGAAGATGCAGTACATGGGGCCGATTAAATTATGATAGAATTTTCATTTATGGGCAAAGTACATCTTTAAGGTACTAAAATTCATTTTACGTAAGGAAAAGAGATGTACTTTTAATGGCACAGCCATATTGACAAGCTGTTTAACATGTTGTCTAACAGAATGTAGAGCACAAACTGTCATTGTCAAAAAAAAAGTATAGATTTTTTTCTTACTGCTCTGTGCCATCCTGGCTATGGCTTTGACTGCATTAGCCTGCTTTAGGCAGTGTGGCCGCGCCAACAAACTGCAGTATCTGTTCCAGACCGCCCATCGTCTGAATCAGCTGCATGGACTCGCTGTCTTCCAGACATTTACAGATAACCCTGAGAGCCCCCTCATGAAGATCACTAAACTCCTGTAGGGATGGAGACACCGCTGCCATTACTGCTCAATCATGTGTTGCTTGATTTTGATTGAAGCGCTTGAATTGTCCTCAACTTGCGTACAAGAAGTTTGATTGCTCGTAATGAAGGTGACTAAGGAGCCGTTTGAAACGGCTAAATGCTCATGAATAATTCAGATGAGAATAATTAGCCTACTTTGGTTGCAAGGAGCTCCAGGATTCTGTCAAAGCCCTGTGCATTTCTAAAGGCCACACGGGTGTCACTGTCAGTGGTGATGATCTCTGTGGTGCGCAGTGCAAGTTGCTGAATAACTGGGAACTCTGAGCGCAGCAGATCCAGAAGTGGGGGGAGTCCATTTAGACGCTGCACAGCCGCACGATTCTGAATGTCCTGAGTGGGCACAAAGCAATAAAGAACACAAACAATTGATTTTAACAGCGTCCTTCTGAGAATTCAAAGGGTTATGCTTTTAAATCTGATCAAATTTCTATGACATCATGGAAAACACAAATCATTTCAAATTCAATTTTCATCTAACAACTGTGTTTTGTTAGTGCTATATAATACCACCCTGACAAATGCCTTATAGTCTGATTCATAGCAGAATGTCTGTCTGAGTCTGACATCTGTTGTCTTACTTGTACAAGATTCAATATGCACTCCACAGAATTTTTCTTCACATCAGGATCCGGGCTAGACAAGAGCTGGATAAGAGGTTCAAGTCCGTTGTGGTCAAATATCTGGACCTTGCAGGAGAAGTCCACTGACAATGACGTCAAACACAATGTGGCAAACTCATGGACCACAACATTCTCTGAGGAAAAGAAGGAGGCAGGTATGTACCAAAGAAATGAAAGCAGTGTGTGTAGATATATATAATCCACATTGAATCCGAAAATAAATAAAAAGCATGTACCTTCAGGTGACAGTTTGCTGATGACTGCAGGTATCACATCCAGTGTCTTCAAACACTTTTTAACTTCATCTGTTTAAATATGCCAAAAAAAAAATATGTTGCTGAACATTCTTTGATTTGATTTGTGCCTATTTTTGTACTCTACGTACTGTTAGAAGACATGACGCCCAGAGCCATGACAGCATTCCTGCGCACAGTCTTGTCCTCGTGAGATATGAGACGAGAAAGAGGTTCAATCGCTCCCAAGCACATCAAAGAAGTCTTATTCTCATCACCTAAAAATATATAAGCACAACAGCAAAAAAGCATACAGGAATCAATAAAGGAAAGCCACACAAGGGAACATAGTGAGCTCTGCAAAATTGCCAATGACCTTAGACTAGATGATGCTTTTACCTTTTTCTGCGAATTTGTGGATCGCTTCACAAGCTTTTGCCAGCACCTCTTCTTCAGGAGAGCTCAGCATGAGAACCGCGGTCGCTGCTGTTTTGCTCTCGATGGGTAGAGGGTCGAACTGAAACAATACAACTTGTCTGTTATTAAAAAGGTTATAATTATTTCCCTGGAAAATCACACGAGTGGTGACAAATGTTCTCACCACATCTTTCGGGAATGGCTCGGCCTCTTTTTTGACTTTTTTCCCCATCTAGATATGAAAAACTCCACAGGGCCTACATAAGGAACAGTAAATCAACGTAACAGTTACACAGAAACCCCTCCAAAAAGATAATAATAACATAAACATATTAATAGACAATAACAAAGTCTACAATCCATAAAGAATACCTGCTGAATATGCTTGGTTTTCTGTTTAGCCTCTGTTGCTTGGTGACAGGTGTAATTTACTATTTCACCTGTAGGTGGGGCAAGAATCCCTCTGAAACATACTTGGGCAATTATTTATTTATTTGTTTAAAATATGTCGGTCATGAACCGTTATGTGGCTCAGATGTAATAATTTATTAAATTATGATAATAGAAATTATTACTTTAATAATTAATAAAAACGTGAAAAAGGTTAAAATTGGTAACCATCAAAATAACAAGCTTTCTGCAATTACTCATACACTATGTAATTATATTTATTTAATCCAATATTTTATAAAATAAATGAAACTATTTGAACAAGGCATTTAGTTATATTTATTTATTTCAACTCTGAATTGTTGAAAAGGCATCATCTCGAATCTCCTCAATATAAAATAGAATTTGTCGGAAAAACAGCTGTCAATGGAGGAGACCTGGACCTCTGATGATATTCATGTTCAGACTCATGGACAGTGGTAGCCTACACAACACCACCCACTCCGTGACATGCTCGCTGGAATGATGAGCATGTTCAACACCCACCCAGTGTGTTTTGACTTTTGGTAAATTAACCCATTCTTCAAGTACAACTACTAATGCACCTGCGCAATACGACTCTTTTATCTATCTATCTATCTATCTATCTATCTATCTATCTATCTATCTATCTATCTATCTATCTATCTATCTATCTATCTATCTATCTATCTATCTATCTATCTATCTATCTATCTATCTATCTATCTATCTATCTAACTAACTGTCTGTCTGTCTGTCTGTCTGTCTACTTTTATTTAGGTTATTTTTGCCATTTATTCTCTAAAAGTAAATATTTTTAATCGACTCAATTAAAATAAAGATTTGAGTTATAATTCAAAAATGTGTGCGTGTGTGTGTGTTTGTGTGTGTGTGTCTGTCTATCTATCTATGGCTGTGTGTGTGTGCGCGCGCGCGTAGCTGTCAGTCCTTCAGTCGGGGAGTGCGGATGAGCCGGATACGCCAACTTTAAGCAATGTAGATATAGCTGACAAATTTCACACCGAATTCAGACTCGAACCCTTTCAAAGCTAGGAATACTGGCTTCGTCTAAAAGTAAACGTCTTCTCGGGGCAGACAAACGACAAAGAAAGAAAGTGGGAGTGGGATTTTGCTTGAGACATATTTGCTGGCTTAGCCTGACTGGGGTGCGTTAGCATGCTAATGGAGCAGCGCTGCAGTGGATGTCTCTCCGCCCGCTCTTTTTTCCTCAAATTAGACTGACGTCGTTCAGATTACATTTCATTCTCTATTTTCAGTTGTACCCGTCAGTATTTCTACTATTTTTATTTAAGTGAAGTGTTAAAAAAGCTCCCGAGGGGAGGCTGGCTTGTCAGGCTAGCTAGTTAGCAAGTAAGGAAGGCTTACTAATGAAGTCTTAAGGAGCTTTTGTTTACGGGCGAGAACTTAAAACAACACCGCGTTTTGCTCTTAACTTTAATGTTATATATAACAGCACACTGTTTTAGTGCATTTGGCAAGTTCTTCATCTGTCCAGCGAGCTAATAGTTGAGTTGGTAACACAGCTAGCTGGCTGCTGTTAGTTAGCTAACTGAACGTTATGCCAAATGATATTTTACGAAGAGACAGTTAGGACACGACTAGCGTAATTAAAACACTTGTCACTGTGTGATAGTTAATTTATTGTTATACAACCAACAATGGCCTCGGCTGGTAACACTGTCTCATCGTTTGCGAGCAAAACAAAAACGAAGAAGAAACACTTCGTGGCTCAGAAAGTGAAGCTGTTTCGTGCCAGCGACCCTCTGCTCAGTGTTCTCATGTGGGGAATAAACCACTCGGTGAGTCAAACCTGCAGTCTTTTTCTTTGTTTGTGTCCGTTATTGATCAATGAATTAGAGTTAACGAGGAAAGAGAAGTTCAGTATGTCTCACAACCGACAATTGACACCATCTTTTGGTTCTATTCACTTCAGGATCACCAGAGCTCTGCTTTGATTCTTGAACAACAGATTCTGTTTTGTTCCTTAAAACACTTAAATGCTCTGTAAACCTTGTTGACTTCAGGACATTGTTAATGTATATAACTATTGATGCAAACTACCGGTTGTTTAAAATCTTCATTTGTTGTCTATGCAGTAATGCATCAAATTTGTAAGTTCTCTATGTCCTGTTTATGTGCATGCAAAGAGGTTGCAAAATAATATCTGTATCAGTAGTGGAGCTGTGGGTGAGTAATCGTTTCCTGTTGGAAGTTTTGGTTGCAAGATGATAAGCTTAGAGGTTTACTGAAGCAAGACTCATCTCAGCTGATACTGACTGTTATTGTTTGCACCATTAGTTGTCTTTGGAGAGGAATTATAGCCTCCTAGATATGCTTCTCTTATAGGCCTGCCGCATTTCAGTTGGTAGTAATTCATATTCATATACTGGCTTTTGACCGACTTTGAGGTAAAGAAATTATTTGCTCTAATAATAAATGTATTCATATTTAGATGCCTTGGTGTCGCAAGTTGTCCAGTTATGTTTGGTGTAACAGTCTTCACCTATCTGTTTGTTAGACGTTTCTCTTTGAATTAACTGTCTTAGACAATCATACAGCGCTCCTTTTATGCTCTACATGAAAGTTTCTTAAAATGCCATTCTTAGGATGTCTTCAGAAAAACAGCTTGTTTTCAGTTTCTCACTGTCTGGTGACATTTTCCGAATGGGAGATTTGTCTAGTTGTCTGAGACATGTAATAAAGATTTGTTATTTTCCAGTCACATAACATTCTTAAGGGTCATTTTCTGCTTAATTTGTTTATTTACAGCATATAAATGTAGCCTGCATGGATGGTTGACATTTAAGAAATGTTCCAGTTGGCCAGGCATGAAAATAAAACTTTTTGTTTTGTATTCATGGCCTCACTACCCATTGTCAAAACACTGAAAAGGTATCCAGAAATGTACATGAGTATGCGTTAATATTAATATTAATATTAATATTAATGTTGATTGTTTCTGTTCATTGGTTGTTATTATTATTGGGTATTTAATTTGACACCCTTTTACATCTATTTTTATATTATTGATACTTTTTGCCCTCATCTAACCTTAACTTGCATCAGAATTTTTTTAATGATTAAATATATATTTAAATTTTTAAATGATTATTATTAGTTTTTTATTCATAGCATGTAATTACTTATTTAACTAATTATATTTTTTTAATAGTAATTAAATGAAAAGCAAATATTGGCTAATATCTGCAATGGCCAGAACCTATTGTTGCATCCCTTGTCTTAAAGGCACAATATAGATATTTGCATTAAAAATATCCAAAAACCTTAGCGCAGTGTTAGATATTTTGTTCATTTTTCTACTCAGATTATCCCAAATATTAACAACAATGATTATATCCAGAGAAATTAGCAATTTTAACCAGTGTGACGTCATTGCATCGCCTGTCAATGGCATATGTTTGCATTATCCTCGGTTTCCACTTTCACGTAAATCATGGCAACACAGTAGTTGTAGCATCTAACTAGCCACTCTGTTGTTGTTTTGCATAATTTTCATGGACCACAAATATTTGTTATCATTTGCAGCAGGTTCTGTCTCCAGATATTATTTTCTCTCCAGATAAATTATCAGATTATCCAAGAAAAGTTTGGGACAAGTGGAGAAATAAAACGAGGATCAATATCAGTGTGGCATTAAGACTGTTTAAAGTCAATGGCAGTGTAATTAAACACAGTATGTGTTATAGCCTACATAAATAATTAGTCAGCCTTTTGCAAATGCTGTGGCTATGTTCAAATGTACTTTATGAATGAATGTATGAATGTTTTGAACACTAAACTGCCCTGCATTACTCCACCATTTAATTTAACAAAAAAAGTGACAAGTTAGCATTAAGGACTGCATTACTTTCAGCTTATTCTTTAGAAAAAAATCATGTGATCAAACATAAGTTACAAAACTGTATTTCATTACCTCAATGAACGTGATTTGCGAGACCCCATTGATGATTGATGATTGACATCAAAACTTTTGTTCGGCAAGACATCTAAGTAAAATGATTAGCGAAAAAGAAGAACATTTAGGTTTAGGACATCCATAGTTCGTTTGTTCATTGGATGGCAGATCTGACCGTGAGTGTGCAGTCAATTGTAAGAAAGTTTAAGGCAGCGTTTAACTAAATATTTAAGAAGCATGTCACCAGTGAAAAGTTATTAGCCTACATTTCTGATTAAAAATTAAATCTAGAACTAAATTTATATATATATATATATATATATGAAACATACGGATGGGATGAAATGGAATTTCCATTTCTTTCCAACTTTAAGCTGTAAAGTGTTTTATTTTACTATGTTACTATTTGTTGGGTTGTTTTGCATGATATAAACGTCAACAGAGAGCTGTGGTGCTTTGTGCCATGGGTCAAAGCAGAGGTCAGGTCTTGGTCTTGGAGGGCTGGAATGGAATTAGAGAGTGGGAGGCCAAAAATCACAAGAGAGAAACGGAGACCAGATCCTTCCCTATCTGTGACAGCCCCATCAGTTAAATACATTGACTGCAACTGACCGGAGCTAAGCAGCGCTACTACATTCTGTTGGCTGAAAGTGGGCCTTGAAACCTAACCTAGTGTTGGATATTTTAGATATCAAGCAACTCTGAGAGCATGTGGTCAAGAAAGTTGAGGGTGGAGTAGTTGGTGCAGCTCTCTGTGGTGCTTACACACTGCTAATGAATCATGCATGCAGCTGCAGGCCCTCACTGAGCTCAGACTACTAAACAGAAAAGCAGCGGCTCTTGACCACTAAGGACCACGATGCTTGAATTTGGTTAGCAAACAGCAGTGAATGGGGAATATAATGTAACATTATTCCGTCTCATATCAAGGAGCACCTCAGCTTTTGTGTTCTCAAGCTGTGTGTTTTTGTGCGTCCAAGGCTAATTTGTATATGAATTGAAAGTGATATGAGAATAATGCTATTAAGGGGATGTTCCGTTTAGATGATTATGAAATCAAACACTGTGGGAAGCGGTTGTTTTAGTTCAGCTCAATCACTTTGGCTGTTCTGCCACCCTCCCCTTTCTGCTTACTCTTTACAGGTCTTTACTCTCTCTTAATCTCCATCTATTACTTTTCTCTTTGTTAAGCCCTCCATACTTCCTAGACTCTCCCGCCCTGACCAAGAGTTGCTCTGTCTGTGTTTGGATTGCATAAGGAGTTTCTAAAAATACTCTCAAGATTCAGCCGCCAATCTGTGGCTCTGGGAAAATAGACACTATTTTATTTTTACACTGCCTGAGGCAAATCCTGATCATCTTCGAAGTCTTTTAAGCTCAATCAGAATGCTTTGATTAGAGCAATACATGCAGATGAATTTAGCATGCATGCTCTCTCAGTAAGGTGCATTTCTGCTGAACTACACGTGGGATACTATTTTCCATTTACTTTGTTGTAGGCGTATCAGGTTCAATCGTATCAGAGATTTGCTAATCGCCATGACAATTTGTATCTGTGTAGTCTTTTTCATGTAGTAAGGGAAGATAGATTAAAACTAACACTATTGATAGTCAGTTCATATAGGCACCTCATTCTCTTCTTCATTTGCAAGGCTTATCAGGCCTACACAAATTTAGCGTGCCCTCATTACACCTAAGATACATTTTGGTAAATCGAACCACAAGTGGATGATGCTAAATAAAGATGTGAAGAGGGTCTAAAACATTTTGAGCTTGTCCAATTTTGACCGCTTCCAGCAGTAGTCAAAAACAAATTCGAACAGATATAGCTTATAGTGTGAACACTCATGTAGCAGAAGAAGAATGTGTTTGAATAGCCACAAAAGACCATCTGCTCTTCACCTACTGACCTAAACATTATGTGAAGCGCGCTAGCAAGACAGGATTTAAACTGGCGGAGCTGGAGAACCAAGTTTGGTTTAAAAGACGAAACACATACTAAGCACAATGTTCTGTCGCTTTTCCTGATTTCTAACATGCACATACTTTGTTCATCATGGCTTTGCGCATGCAGAGCAGAAATGAAAGCTGCTACTCTCCAGTTGCGTTCATATGAAAATTGCATGATCTTATTTCATCCATTATTTCGAAAGATCTGTAAAACCTATGGATTTAATCAGCCATTGACTCCCCCTTGAAGAAATCAAAACAGAAGTGGTTGAAAAAGTGGACAAAAGTCGACCAAAATGCATTTTAATACAGTAAAATAGGGTCTAAGTTTGTTATTCGTATGAGGGAGGGCAGCACAAGTGAATGAGTAATGGATTTTCCTCAACCTTGAGTAGGACAAGGACAAGATCAATATGTACCTCAGATTTGGTCATACATTCTCACTGCTATTGGTCACAAATGACCTTTAGGGCATTTTCTTTAGCCTTCCTCAAGAATTTGAATGAGCTATTTGGTTAGATAGATTCCTTCCTTATTTCCAGAACACTTTTGCTTTTGTATCAAAGTCTATTTTATTTTAATGGTTTTCTAAACGAAGTGTTTTGCCATGAAAATGTGTTATAGGGATAGTTTTAATGTTGACGTGAGGGTGAGTAAATGATGACAGATTTATAACATATTATCATGTCAACACTTAATTTAGAAAACCAAAATTTTACTCACCCAACGTGTTGTGCATGAGTCAATGATGTCAGAATTAAAATTTTTGGATGAACTATCTCTTTAAGGTAAATCAACACTCTTCTGTGTAATTTGTCAATATATAATTTGAACCTGTTTCAGATGTTCTTGTTACTTGAGTTTAGACTCAGAGGCTCATATGCCATAATGAAGGCATTGTTGACGTCAAGAAGCTGACATACCGAACACCCCACTATGAATGCATTGCTTAGAAACAAAGAGCTTTATAAACATCTGGTAGGAGGACGAGCATTCTCTGAACTAGGCTTCCTGTACTGATGGAGTGCAAGCTTGTCAGCTCTGTAGCGGAAAACCTGACTTCGCTGCCATGGAGACAAACAGGAAGTGGTAGTGTGAAACTTGGCCGATGAAATGAGATAAGTGCTTACTTCTTGAACAAATGAAACCGTTGCTGCAGGCTTGTAATACACCTATAATGTGGCCTCAGCACGATGGGGAGTCTAAAGCAGTCGCCTTTGTATGTTATTTCTGTTTAAAGCATGAGGAAGGTAGTTAAGGAGATCCTGTGCAGCTGCGCCTGGGTTTGTTGAAAATGTTAGGCCACTATCCCTGGATCCTCAAAGGATCTAGCATGTAGGTGGAAAGTAGGACAGTGGAGTATGTTGTCTACTCCAGTTTCTCAGTTTCTAATCTTGTGCAGTGCAACGTCTCTAAAACTGCTGCTCACACTCCGTCACAGTCTTGCAGAGTAGAATTTATTGGATCAAGTTTACCAGCTCCAATGGTTAACTGATTTTTAGGCAGCTAAAGACACATTTGTTTCAAACCAGCATAGGCACTTGTTCACATTAGATGTTTTCAATGTAACTACACAGTAAATTACTTTGCAAAGTAAATATTTGTTTCATTATTTTATTAAAGAGTGGGCATCTTGAGTGGGAACATTCGATTTTTCAGGGTTAAGCCAGTCACACAAGACTTTGAGCATGCAAAATTTCTTTGAACATAACAACGGTTGTGATATGATGTCACACTGCAGTGTCTTTTTTTATGATCATGAATTCAACATTTAACAAATAGTAATACATTAAAAATGTAAAAATATACATTCTACTCAACCTTTACTGCAAAAATATTGTTCTTTTAATTCAGCCAAGAGGACATGCCATGAAGTAGGCTATCAATCTTCTACTAGTAGTCACACGTCTTCACATGATTCTAATTCGAAGGTCAGAGTTCACCAAACTTGAACTTCGGAATGAAATTTTTTCGCATGAGCTTGCATTTGTGGTCTGACACATTCTAATGCATATGAATGGAAGTCAACGGAACGAAAGTGTTTAGCCTAAAATTAAAATGGTCTCACCTTCATGTTGTTCCAAATCTGTATTAATTTTGTTTCCTCTGTCAAACACAAAAATGTTGGTAACCAAACCATTTTTCTTACCATAGACTTCTATTGTATGAACATGCAAACTGAGAGATTGATTCTAAATAACTTCTTTTGTTTTCATTTTGGGTGAACAAGTATTGTTTAAATAACCATTAAAATCACTGTCAGCAGTGTTATTTTAGTATTATTTATAATATTATGGTATTTATTAATATTGGTTTTGTTTATAATTAAAATCCATTTGAAAAAAAAAAGGTTTTAAATTTGAGTAATTTTATGTGCTTCTGCGATATTTTTTTTGTTGTTCATTTTTTTATATTTTTTTTATTAATGTTTATATTGCTTTCATTTATTTTTAATCTCAGGTTTCATTTTAGTAATTTTAGTACACAAAAGAAAATATTTTGAAGAATGTTTGGTAACCACCAAATTGTATGAAACTCCATGGGGTCCCATCAACTGTTTTGTTACTGACATTTTTCAAAATATCTTCTTTGTGTTCAGCAGAAGACAAATAAATGCATACAGATTTGGAACAACTTGATGTTGAGTAAATGATGACAGTTTTCATTTTGGGGTGAGCTATCCCTTTACTTAAACTTGTGTAACATTTGTAATTTTCTAAATTTCATTGTAAACCGAGGAAGCAATTTAGAGATGATTTATCTTTCAGTGTCATTTTTGCCTATCATTGTTATGCACAGACCCAGGTGTCGGATATAGGCTGTACTGTGTTTCACAAAAAGTAACATATACAGTTCCTTATTTGTCCATGTGGTATATAGAGTCCTGTAAATGCCTAGGTTTTGTCTCCAAAATAGGCTGTAGCTGCTTAGAGGGACTGAGAAGGCCCCCTACTGTAGCTGACGTGAGGTCATAGTCACAGAGAGCCGTCTTCTGCTCGCTGTTCCTTTACCATTGCCAGTAGACAGGCTTATTCCTCTAGTAGAAAGCACCACTCATACCTCATCCTGCTCGCACATGTTTCTGCAAGCGCCTGTTGCCTCGCGCCTGTTGCCTCTTAACCCCTCACAACACCGCTTAGCTTTAATTGCATTTCAAATAAACACCGCATTAATCCCATCCTGGCTTTACTGTCACTATGCCGGTGCATTTTACATTCTGTTTAGAACAAAATATTGTCAGCAAAAAGTGTTGAGAGACGGAGATTTTCATCTCCTTCGCTTTTGGTTAGCACTCTTTTGGTTTGTGGGTGATTTAGTGTCACTGTCATGTTCTCTTGGCACTCATGCCATCTTCAGCAGCTCTCTGCCTGTAGCTCTCCTGTCCTGATCTTTGATAAATATTGTGTACAGCCTGGTGGAGGAGCAGTTATGTTTCTTTTGGTCAGACAGCCCATCTATTCTATTAAAAGGATAAATGGTTTGTGTCAGCACAATCTAAAGAAAAACTAGTTTCTGTTTTAGTGATGAGTGGGCATAAACATTTGTGAAATTGGCATCTTGTATTCATAGTTTTCACTTCCTCATGTGACATTTAATTTCCTATTTACAGCCCATAAATGAATCATTTTTGTTGTAATCTACCTAATTTCTTCGAAATGTGCTCTTCTTACCTATGGCTTTAGCATAGCCTAAGTTCTGACCTTAGCCTGAAAGATGAGCCTAACTCACTAAGCAGTAACCACAGCATGCATTACAGCCTCTTTACACTTGCTTGTGTCAGGAGAGAGTCGTTTTAAAGGGTTTCAAGTGACCTTGTTTAAAATGCCTTACTTCCTTTCGCAATTTGCATTCTTGTAAAGGTTTTCACAGTAACCCAAAGCCTGCTCGGATCGGCCCATAGGTTTCTCCGTGGAACCCCACTCATGTTCTTTTTGACAGAATTGAAGGAAAATAACTTATAGTCTGTCAACTTATAAAAAACTTATAGTCTGTCAACTTTTAAAAAACGTATAGTCTGTCACTGTTATTTAAGTTTGTATGTGATGTGACACTTTGCAGGTCTAATTACCCAACGCATTCTCATCCTTTAACGTCATATAGAACGCTATATGACAAAACGGCGCTATACTACGCACATGGCACCCGTTATCGTTAATATAACACGTGCTGTGAGGGCTAAGTTTAGGTGTGGGGTGCGTGTCATATTCACGCTAAAGGATTTATAACGTCTTGGGTTCGCGTGTTATATTAACGATAAAGGGTGCCATGGGCGTAGTGTAGCGCCGTTTTGTCATATAGCGTTCTATATGACGTTAAAGGATGACAACGGGCTGAATTACCTAGATACATAGGGGCTGTTCACATGTCGCGTCATTTGCACGCTCAAGTTTGCCATCTTAAAGGGATACTCCACTTTTTTTGGAAATAGGCTCATTAAAGGCACACTATGCACTCTCTGATTTTTTTGTAAAACAGTGACCTCTAGAGCCGCTGTGGTGTACTTGCACTGTCATAAATAAGTCAACTGTCAAGTGTTCGACTACTTTATAATAATAAAGTTGCCTATCTCATTTGCTGACTTATAACGTTTTTACATGATTTTTGCTAAATCCCAAGTAAATAGCCTATAGTGTAGGACTAATGTATAATTTCATTTGTTTTGATTGTAATGTAAACATTACAAAATGTCAGATGACATCAATAAAGTTAAATGTACGTCACATTATTTCATAACATTGGCCGTTATGATTTCATTAGACATGATTACAATTTATCATAATAGTTAGCAAATTGTGTTCAATTACACTATTTACAACCTCTAGGCTTATATGTCCTAATAATTATGTGAGATATTGACTATGTCCTCGTGATAATCGCAGGAATCAACATCAACAGCGTCAAAATTTAACTCATAATCAACACAATTTGAAGAAAAATTACAGTCGGGAAGTGCACTGTTAGTCAGATAAAGTTTATAACAGTACCTTACGCACGACATAAGAAATCCAAACCATACACGGGACTAACGTTACGTGATACACATCACAACACATGAGTTCAGCTGGCAAACTAGCTCTTGTGGCAACCTCGGCAATAAAACATAACGAAAAAACAACAAAACTAAGAGAAACGACTGTTTGTTAGGAAGCCTGCTTACAGCTTTGGTAAACGAAAGCTAGCTAGACGTGTGGGAATTATATGAACTGGTCTAATTATCAACAATGGATGAATGAACAGCATCGTAAAAAATGACAAACTACAAGCTAGTGCAGCAACATACAACATAGAACGCAAACAAGTTTACAAATAAGAGATTTACTCACAAGTCCATCACAAGTTTGGCAGGTCAGCATCGCTGTTACAATCCAGTTCTGCTTTTAAAGGGTTAGTTCACCCAAAAATGAAAATTAAGTCATTAATTACTCACCGAGAACGAGACTTCCTTAGATTTCCACGACGCATGCGCGAGATTTGCGATCTGCTTACACCAGCTTACACTACTTCAGATCGCAATTCTCGCGCATGCGTCGTGAAAATCTAAGGAAGTCTCGTTCTGGCCTACAAGGAAGAAAAGAAATAGTCGAATAAACTCGTTATTTTTGTTTTTTTTTTCGCACAAAAAGTATTCGCGTCGCTTGATAAACATATAGTTGAGCCACGGTAGTCACTTGGGATATTTAAACATTTTCTTCATTGACTTTTTGGGCCGTCAAGACTGAGGCAGTCCCTTAGGAGCCAATGTGGTAGTTATACAGCTCTCAAATTTAATCAAAAATATCTTCATTTGTGTTCCGAAGACGAACGAAGGTCTTACGGGGTTGGTACAGCATGGGGGTGAGTAATTAATGACTTAATTTTCATTTTTGGGTGAACTAACCCTTTAAGCTCGCGCCAACGATTGAAAGCATGACCGAGCGGACTCCTGTCCGGTTTCTAGCACGGTCCGATTCTCTTTCCCTTTTTCTGGACATTTCTGACCGAGTTTTCTTGGATGCGTGCAAGTAGCTCCATACAGTATGTTGTTGTTGATGTGTGTGACGTCATTGCCGTAAACCATTTCGTGATGTGTCAGGGGCGTTGCTCTCAAACTTGCATGGCTAGTTTTTCCGGCGGCGTCCCCCCCAAGCTCTACTACCACGATGATTCGCCCTACTATGACTTTGTTAACCACTGAAACGACTTTGAAGCTGTTATATTAAGGTACAGATCTTGCATAGAGTGCCTTTAAATAGTTGGGTTTTACCGTTTTCGAATCTATTCAGCCAATTTTCTGATACTATTTAGAAGAATATCAGTAACCAGACAGTTTCTGGTCCCATTGACTTCCATAGTAGAAAAAATATATACTGGAAGTCAATGGGACCAGAAACAGTCTGGTTAGTGATATTCTTCTAAATATAAAAAAACTGGCAATTCGGCATCCTTCGGTGCGATCGGTGCGACAAGCGTGCTTGTGTTTTCCCAGGCACGTCCGCCAGCAACGGCAGTGCTTTTGAAAAGAGGAGAAAGTGGCGCGGCCAGCGTTTTCCACATGTTTTCAGACACTCATGCATGATCATTTGACACATTTTTATTTAGATTACCTTTGCCACCATCTAATACTTAAAGTTAATCTTTAAAAACACTAATAATTTGATGCCGAAATTCACTTTTTTTTTTTATTTTTTTTATTTTATTTATTTAGACAAAATAGTAGGACTGCCCCTTAATAGTCGACTTAAGTTAGTTTTGTTAGTTAACTTATAAACTTTGTAAAGTTAGGCTTGGTCATCCAAATTTTAAATAGTCACATAAAAAGACTCCACAGGAATTGGCTAAGTTACGCAGTAAAAAATCGTTACAATGGCAGGTCCATGTGGTAACATGTTAATTATTCCCACTTTATAATTATATATAAGAGAATTTTACATAACAATGAATCTTATCATTCTAGGGTAATTAGCTAGCTATACATCAGTGTATAGGTTTTAAATTGTCGTGTTATATTATGTTATAACAAACAAGATAAATATGCACAAGGAAATAATTGACTGATGAATGTTTGACATTCATGAAGAGGTTTTTCAAAGTTGATATGCAGAACAAATGAGGTATAATCACATTTGCTCAAAGAAAAGACATTCTACCTCCTAGCACTCCTTACAGTGCATTTGGCTCTGAGACACCCTCCAAATCCAGAAGCCTGGCATTCAACCAGCCAATAGGAAAGTCTCTAGAGATCAATGCTACAATGATCTCCATTCTCTGAGAGGTCACATCACAGTGGGTCGATGCAATATCTCCTTGTTTTGGAAGACAACCTGTCTCACTCCTTAACTCAGTTAAATGGGTTGACTGACAGGCAGCGAGCCCATAAATACAACTTCTTTGACCTCTGGTTGCTTATGTATTTTCAGAGGAAATGAAGCAATTAGCTGTTACTCACACCTTGATTAAAAGCCCTTTTCTTACTGATTAGATCTATGTGAGATACTAAATGACTGCCATCTTCTGTAAATGTCAGAAGATAACACAATTTGGTTGCATTTCCATGTTCCCTAATTTTTATTTATTTATACCTTTTATTTTTATAGATTTATTTACATGCACAATATATTATCGACCAACATGAACATAATCTTTAGCAAATCTGAAAATAAATATAATTGTTTTTATACTTTACGTTAATATTTTGTAATGCCCAATTTAAATGGGTTGATTTAATTTTTAATTTGATTTATTTAGACAAAATATTATCATCAATATAGTAATGTCAGCCATTTATTGGTTATTGGCCTTAACATTAAAATAATTATAAACCAGAATTTTAATAGTAGCGTATCCATGTTTATTGGTTCTTTTTCTTTTTTTAGAGTGTATATATATTTATTGTTGTCTTTTTCCACCAAGATTGTCAAACTCTGGCTAATCTTTGATCTCCCATGGTGCTTTGTGCCTGTTTGACTGCTTATAATTATCCTAGTGCATTCACATCCTCAAACAAACAAATATATCACAGTAATTAAAGCCTTCTCCAGTCCTCTTGGGTTTAGTTAGCGCTATTGTTATTTATTTATTTCTTAATAGAGGGAAAAAACTTATGAGTCACCAGATTGTTGGGATGAAAACTGTTCAGCAGTTTTAAATTCCCTCATGTCACAATGCAGTAGTTTCCGTTATTACAGTTTTATTACAAGTGTTGTTTTCACAAGAGAAAACTGTGCAAAGCAGGAACTGATGACTGTTGAATGTAGCACATTGTTTTAGATCCTGTGCAGAGCAAAACAGTGCATTGTGTCACAGAGATATCGCCCTCTGATGAGCTGAACACATCACTCACACTGATGTGTTCCTGTACCCAGCACATCTCAGCACCTACTGTTTGTGTGCATTAATTGGTTCAGTGTCAATTATGTTAATCGCGAAAAATGTGCGGTTGTTGAAGTGTGTGTGTCAACTGACTGGTAGCATGTTTTAAATTGTATTATATGCATATTTTTATAGGCTTCCCTACCCTCAAGATATTGGTATTGGTCATAGGTTCCCTTGCCCATATCGGGTGACCACTACATTTGACTCCCATTTAAAGACTCAAACCATTAACTGAATCTCTTTCCTTCTCTCTAGATAAATGAGTTGAGCCATGTTCAGATTCCCATCATGCTTATGCCTGATGACTTCAAAGCCTACTCTAAGATTAAAGTGGACAACCACCTTTTCAACAAGTGAGTTTCTCTCCAAACTTTTCACTGTTCCCCATTCTCAATAGGCTATATGCACGCATAAGTTCCGCATTTGACGCAAGGCTGCTCTTCAGTTTCCGGTTGGGGAGATTTAAAGCGGAGGAAAACCAAAGAAAACGGGATAATGGCAGAGTCTTTAAAATTTACTGTCCTCCCGTCTTTGAAACGAAACTTTAATACGTTTAGATGTAATTTTATATATAGTTATGTTTATTTAATATAATAAACAAGCATAAACAAAATGACGGGTGTCTGTTTTTGTGACTAACGTTTCTTTAGTATAGCCATAGAGCCATCAATTCTCGGTATAGCATTGCACTCTGCGATCGGCAGAAGTAATCCAGCATCCTTAGACCTTCACCGGAAATTGAAGTCGAGCGACTGTGGCGTAGTTCATTTATAGCCTAAGATTAACTTTTTTGTGTCAAATTGTATTTACCGGTAGGCTTCAAATTTTCATTAAAGTTGGTAATTTGTGACAATTACTTTAATGGACAAAAAAATGCAAGTACCATAAACTTTTGTTGATCACTGAGAGTATTTTTTGTGACAATTCAAAAGTTTTTGGGGAAAATCATATTGGGTTTTTTGTCAAGGGAACCAGTGCAATGCTAACTTCTGGGTTTGCCTACAAAAATATGTCATTGTTGCAGCACTTAGTTCTCGATTGACAAAATATCCCAGCATTTTTTTCTTCTTCTTTCCTTTATTCGTCACTCTAGAGAAGACTCGTATCTTCCGTTTCATTGTAAAAATACAAAAATGACTGACTTTTCTTTGTGAGATTGACCCAGCCTACTCTAGAGATGTTTATTTGGTATATTCACTTTTATCTCTTTGCTGCTTTGCTTTTCAGAGAGAATATGCCAAGCCATTTTAAATTCAAGGAGTACTGCCCTCTTGTTTTCCGTAATTTGAGAGAGAGGTTCAACATTGATGACCAGGACTTCCAGGTAAGCTTTGTGAAAAGGAGAGAAATGATCCAAGGTGTCACGTTCAGTGTCTTAAAACCACAGCGTAATACTCCATTTGACTAACACAAAATATCAGTGTACTCCTTACTAAACAATGCCAAACTGATTGAGGTCTCTGTGAGAAAAGCCCGTAATTACCAAGAAGTAATTTAGTCATTAACCACTCGATTTGCTGTCGTAATTAAGACTATTATTCCCCATAATAACACAGTAATGTCAGAGCTGTCCTTGCATCTTCCAGCCTCCCACGTTCAAATGTTCTTAATTGCCTTCATATCCCTTTCCTTATATCCCTTTCATAGAAGAACATACCTTTTTTAGCAAGAGTAGTCGCAATCAGTGTGCTTTAGGTAAGAAGGGCTTTTCTCAACATTTCTAATTTTGGCTAATGAGGGAAGATATGCCTTTGCGTTTCACTGTAATCAGTTAGAGCTCAAGGTCTTGGTTAGAGCTCCCTGTCTGCTTGTGTGGGTTTAAAAGGCATTACATTATGACTGTAACCCTTTTACATACAAAAAAAAAGCATCAGCTTCCCAGAATGTGCTTATTTTATGATCTTGATTAGAGACGTTCAGTGCGAGCTATTTACTGGAAGTTTATTGTAGTCTAGGCTTCCTATGTTATACATCAGAGATGAATGAAACCTTTATTGCACTAATTATTGCAGAAATGTGTTCGTACAACTACATATTTTCAAAATCAGCTAATCAATTTTAAGGATGCCTATTACAGTGTTTCTCAAGATTAGTTAAAATAATTTAAAACCAGACAAAATAACCATTGAAGTTAGCCAAAACCAAGACAAATCAAGATATTTCTTAGTTTATATTCCACCCTCGACAACTGTTGCTTGAAAAACCTGGATATATAAGGTAACGTAATTAAAAAATATATTTTCTAGCTCTGACAATGTAAATTAATAAAATCTATGAGCATTTTTATTATGAATACACTAATTTTTAGTCTAATCTAATCCAGTAATTCAAGAACGACTGGAAGAGTCATGGGCCCTTGAAATATTACTGTGGACAATGTGAGGTCTTGGAATCAAAAGTTTTGAGAACCACCCTATATAATTAGGCTAGTTTAGGACAGCTTTTCATGTTGGTTATAAGTGGGCGGTACTTGGGACTAGACGTTATGCCGCAAGTCAAGAGTCTGGCTATGCAAAACTACCTGCCTGATAACAGCTGTTTTGTAATACAGATCTAGCATAATCCCGCTATGATTTCCTAGCTGTGTGTTTTTTCAGTCCGCCCTGCGTCCTCTGACAGCTACGTGCCTCATCATCACTATTTTTTCAGCCCATCTGTGCACCACTTCCCTGCGGAATGAGCCATCAGCTGAACAGCTACAGGCCCTAACCCGCATGACTCAGCCTGGGAAGCCTTTCGAAATCTCATTTCCTGGTTTTGGGTTTGTGTTTAATGAGTATACTTGGTGAATATGGTGAGGGTTTCCATGAGGAAATCCAACCACATAGATTTGAGGAACAGAGACGCATCAAAGAGGCGATAGAAATATGTGTTGTTGTGTATGTTACATGTTTGAGGTAGCAGACCTGTAAATGTACGTAGAGCTGCTCAGTGCAGCTGCACCTGTCACTCCTCCACATTGAGCAGAAACCCTCCGGTCTTTTCATGTGCTTTGTGTCCACAATGAGCTTTTTTCCTGAAATTGGTACAGAGCAGTTGAAAAATAGCTGTCTTGTCCACATCTAAGTGGTCATGTGTTGTTGGGCAGGGCGATTACAGTAAAACTCTCATACCCTTTTTCCACGAGAGCCAATGCTCAGTGGTGAGTTCTGTCAACCTCTTTCAGAACTTGAACTTCAGAACTTTCGGCATGACATAACTGACTTACTATTTAAACTGTCCACAAACAAACATGCAACAATCAGCATCACAGGCTTATTTTTTGTTGTGCATTAGGGCGCCACGATATTGGAATAAACTGTCATTGCGATATTTAGTTTTTCTGCTATATGAAAACAATTTCAATGAGAACGATTTGAATCATTCTTGGATGATTGGGGTTATTATTTAAGGTAGTGCATCTGCATTCTGCATAGAAAATAATAAACAAATTACAAGCATCTGAATACAATAGAACAAAGACACTGATGAAATATGCAGTGCTTTGTTTTTTATGGTAAATTAACTATTCAGGTACAGACATTGTATAATCAAATGTAAAATAACACTGCATAATCTTAGCTGTATAAATTAAATGTGATTCATATAATCAATACAGTTTATCTTTGTTAAAGCTACAAAAAAGATTTTCTCTTTCTCTTTTGTTGTTTGATTAACTTTGGTGACACAAACAGTATTCAATAGAATGCACATGTCCAATACTGTAATGACAAACATACATTTTCTTTCTCTCTTTACAACTCATAACCAACTGCGTTTATGAGGAAACTCGTCGAGACGGGCATTTTGACTTATTTTTCCGTGCACAGAACCGTTCAAGCACAAATAGATAAGAAAGGGAAGGGAATTTGGTGTTCACAAACTTTACTTGCTGTTTGCGTGGCTCTGTATGTGAGTTGCATTCTTCTTGCACTTGATGTTTAAACTGACAGGACTTAACTCTATGATGGTTAAACTTTACAATTATTCTGCGAATCACATGCGTTCACTTCCGAGCGAGGAGACTGTTGACCTGTACGGATCAAATACGAACCCTATACTTCATTTCACATCCTGCGATGTGACTATCACGGGTGCGTATAAAGTGATATCGGTGCTAAAACGAAACTTTGTGCAGCCCTACTGTGCATATTCTTATTTTTGTGTATGTATGATAAAAACAAATTTAAGAAATTAATACATTCAGCAAGGATTCATTTAATTTGATCAAAAGTGATAGTAAAGACGTTAACATTGTTACAAAAAATACTGTAATAATGTAATAAATACTGTAATAATAAATTAAAATACTGTAAATGCGGTTCTTTAGAAGTTTCTATACATTGAAGACTCAAAAAATACTAAGCATCAAACTTTTATGGTAATTACATCGTCTTGCATTCTGGATAGTAACATTATTGGTACCTGGATCGAAACAAGAAGGTGTGTGCTGTACAACTGATTTTTCAGGCTCAAAACTGTAATGTGTAACAGGGCCAGATTTTGTGGAAAAGTGGAAAAAATACTGCTTTTTAGATCCACAATTTTATGGTGTTAATCAGTTGCTAATAAACATTGGTGGTTGCCAAAGTGTGCTTAAAGAAAATGTGTAAATAAATGCAAAGTTGAACATGATAGTTAAAGATGGGAAGTTGAAGAGAAATGGTCTGTTTCAACTTCTCTGCTTTTTGAATTATTATTCATTTCTAATTCAGTGTGATGATGTTTAGATATCACTTCATGTATAAATGAGTCCAAGGCCTGTCAGTTGCATCCATTGTTGTGTTTATTGTGTATGCCAAGACATCTTCCTCTTTTCTGTGTGTTGGCAGAACTCTTTGACCCGTAGCGCGCCCCTCGTCAGTGAAGCTCAGGGTCGTAGTGGTGCTCGCTTCCACACCTCCTACGACAAGAGGTACGTCATCAAGACCATAAGCAGCGAAGACGTGGCTGAGATGCACAACATTCTCAAGAAGTACCATCAGGTGCGAACACAAAAGCTCATACATTCCTTATACAAGCACTTTATGCATTTGACTGATGTTTTACCAATCATTTTTAAATTTACATGCACATTTATAATGAGCCAGATGGTTATAAGTTCTTTTCTCGCTGCAGTATATCGTGGAATATCATGGTACCACACTGCTGCCACAGTTCTTAGGCATGTACCGCCTCACTGTAGATGGAGACGAGACTTATATGATAGTCACACGCAACGTATTCAGCCATCGGTTGTCTGTGTATAAGAAATATGACCTAAAGGTAAGGATTATGAAAAATGAGTGGCAAAGTCAATCCAGATGATTATTATATGATTTGACATGTTCACATGTTTCTTCTATTTAGGGATCTACTGTTGCCAGAGAGGCAAGTGACAAAGAAAAGGTCAGTTTCACCCTCAAACTCAAACTAAATTCAAAAGGAAAAGAAATAAGTTTTCCTTTATATACTGTATGTATATATATGTGTGTATATATATATATATATATATATATATATATATATACTCACCTAAAGGATTATTAGGAACACCTGTTCAATTTCTCATTTATGCAATTATCTAATCAACTTATCACATGGCAGTTGCTTCATTGCATTTAGCGGTGTGGTCCTGGTCAAGACAATCTCCTGAACCCCAAACTGAATGTCAGAATGAAAGAAAGGTGATTTAAGCAATTTTGATTGTGGCATGGTTGTTGGTGCCAGACGGGCCGAAAGTATTTCACAATCTGCTCAGTTACTGAGATTTTCATGCACATAGCTAGGGTTTACAAAGAATGGTGTGAAAAGGGAAAAACATCCAGTATGTGGCAGTACTGTGGGCGAAAATGCTTTGTTGATGCTAGAGGTCAGAGGAGAATGGACAGATAAAAGCTGATAGAAGAGCAACTTTGACTGAAATAACCACTCGTTACAACCGAGGTGTGCAGCAAAGCATTTGTGAAGCCACAACACACACAACCTTGAGGCGGATGGGCTACAACAGCAGAAGACCTCACTGGGTACCACTCATCTCCCCTACAAATAGGAAAAAGAGGCTACAATTTGCAAGAGCTCGCCAAAATTGGACAGTTGAAGACTGTAAAAATGTTGCCTGGTCTGATGAGTCTCGATTTCTGTTGAGGCGTTCAGATGGTAGAGTCAGAATTTGGCGTAAACAGAATGAGATCATGGATCCATCATGCCTTGTTACCACTGTGCAGGCTGGTGGTGGTGGTGTAATGGTGTGGGGGATGTTTTCTTGGCACACTTTAGGCCCCTTAGTGCCAATTGGGCATTGTTTAAATGCCACGGCCTACCTGAGCATTGCTTTTGACCATGTCCATCCCTTTATCAGGGATGTGATTTTTCCGGATTAATCCAGAATTCCAGATTTTCCGACCTGAAAATGTGATGAAAGCAAATCATGCAATCATCTGTAAAAAAAGAGAAAAAAGCGCTTACAGATTTTTTTACTTCTATAGTCCTTCTTTAAATTCAAGTTCACGTAAACTTTTCCCTCCGCTGCGGCTGTCAGTCTATCTCCATTCAGCATTCAGTTGCATTCGGTTACGGCAGTCAACAACGATGAAACTCTCTCCAAGATGATTCAATGTTAATAATATTATTGATCTGTAGATAAAGCTCTATGGTTTTGCATAAAATGACTATCTTGCTGGACTGTACTGCTGTAAAGTTACCATAACGGTCTCTCAGAATATTTCCTGCTTTTTTGTCCTTAGCCAATCACATGCCTGCTTTATGGTCACCACCATGTACCCATCCTCTGATGGCTACTTTCAGCAGGATAATTCACCATGTCATAAAGCTTGAATCATTTCAAATTGGATTCTTGAACATGACAATGAGTTGACTGTACTAAAATGGCCCCCACAGTCACCAGATCTCAACCCAATAGAGCATCTTTGGGATGTGGTGGAACGGGAGCTTCGTGCCCTGGATGTGCATCCCACAAATCTCCATCAACCGCAAGATGCTATCCTATCATTATGGGCCAACATTTCTAAAGAATGCTTTCAGCACCTTGTTAAATCAATGCCACGTAGAATTAAGGCAGTTCTGAAGGCGAAAGGGGGTCAAACACAGTGTTAGTATGGTGTTACTAAAATCCTTTAGGTGAGTGTGTATGAGTATATAGCTTTCTTGTGTCAGTCAAGAGTAGTTTCTGTGTTCAGAGTATATTGCATGCCAAGTATCTTTGTTGTTTGTGGGTTTGTTAAAGATGGTTCATTCTGTAGTGGCTAATCATATGTCACTTCGAGCAGCTTAATTTACTGCGAAGCAGAGAGTGAGTATAAGAGTGAGGCGTGCTATTTTAGAGCGTTTGTGTGATTATCGGGTGCGCAGATGTAGATCTATCCTATACTTAGTGTGTCAAGGTGAAGCAAAGTCCATGGTGCTTTTTTAAGCTGTGGAGATTAAACCAAGAGGCTGTAAGCTGCAGTGGCATCAACACTGCAAATGTAAATAAAAAGGATGAATACTGTTTCTCTCTTAGTCAACAGAAAGTACTAGAATTTAACAAAGAAGAAATATGTTAGCAGTTAGCCATTGATCCTTGTAATTGTATGTGTCTTTGTATTAAACAAATGTAATTTTTTTTTAACAACTTCATATTTTAATTGCCAAATTTTAAAGAGATTTTAGGTAAAGCGAATCAGCATCTTTATCTAAAACAAGACGAAGAAAAAGAGCCTTGATTTCAGAGAAAATATATTTGTTGTTCTTACATATTGCAAATTATATGAATCAGATTAAATTGGAATATTAAATGGAACTAAAATGTTTTCTAAGAATATATTTCTACAAACTAGTCTTAAAAACCACACACAGTAAAAAAAAACACACAGTTTTGCATCTCAAGTCAATTATCTGGCTGTTAGAAATGTTTAGGTTGTTACATTAGAAAAACAAGACTAAAATGCTGATTAAGGAAATTTTTTTGCAGTCTCTCATCTGCCATTTGGATTTTGAATACTGTACTTAGCTATTTATTCTCGCTCTTTGAATAAATGCTGAACTTGGTGCTGTTCTATTACAGGCCAAAGGCAGCTTTACACATGACTGTTGAAACTGTGCCAATTTAAGGTCACTGCTTAATAGGGATACTGGCCGTCACTGTCAGCCCTGTGTCCCACATATAGGCTATAGGATATAAGGCTTCACCCCCTTCTCAGAGGACTCACTGTGTTAGCAGCCATTAAGCTGCTTGTTGTCTGGCCAAGTCATGAAGAGGAGTAGAAAGAAATGTTGATTTTCTTCACACACTCTGTTTTCTGAGAACAGCCTCTTTTTAAAAAAAATAAAATTGTGCCTGTACATGTCGGTGCAAATGTGGACTTTGAAATAACTAAATCAGAAATATTTGCAAAGGCAAATATTTATATGTTCTGGTTTTGCTTCAATGCATAATTTTATAATTCACACATTGACTTGAATCATTAATATATTCTTGTGTAGTGTACTGGCCATAAATACTATTTTTCCACATAAAAGTAAAGTCAAACACACTCGTAAAACAAGCAAGAGCCATTAATCCCTGATCACACATCAGATGCTCTCTCTCTGCTTTCGAGTTTTCGTCTCAAGCCGTGGTATGCTGGCAGTCAACCTAGAATAGGTTTTAATAAACATAGATGCTTGTATTGCATTAAGAGAAACAAACAAATTAACTATGCTGCCATATAATGTGCGATTCAGTCCTGCAGCAGGTTAAATATTATTAAAAAAAAATGTTTGGAAGATAGAGGTTGAAAAATAAGGGCACATTTCTTGTCTTTGGAATAACATATACAGATGAATCTTACACAATAAGATTGGGGACATGTATAAATCTGTCATGAATGCAAACTATTTCATCAGTGCCCCAATGTCCTTTCCTAATGTTCTGCAACCCACCAGCAGGGCACGCTTCAACTATCAATGATCTGCCTGGATTTCACAACAGTTTGATTGGTGTATGTTTGCTTTTAAAAGTTGGGAAATCTGCAAACGGTAGAGGCTGTTAAAGTCCATTAATATAGTATTTACTGGAGTCTGGAGCAAGGCTACCAAATGAGCTAATTACAGAGAATTGCTGGAGTGTGTTCATTCTGGAGGTTTTATCACCCTGGAGGACATTTTCGCCCGCATTCATTTTCATTAGTTCGAACAAGCCATAAAAAGTTATTACTTAATTATTAAGTAGTTGTTGTGAGTAATAATTACTCACAGCTGAGTCATATTGAGTCGTAGCTGATTTACATTAATGCCAAAGCATTGTTGCTACATGCATCTTAACTCTGTTTAAAAGCTTATTTCTTTCTTAGGCAATTCTGAATATCTCTAAGCAAAAATGTAGATCAGCTAAATCAGCCAAACTGTTAGACTGCTGCCTCATTTGTTCATATGAGGGTCCCTTGACACTACATGCAGCTGAATGTGCCAAACAGCCTCTATTGTGAATCTAGAGCACCCCCTGGTGTGCTGCATGATATTACATGACATGACTAGGGTCTGAATTTATTTGAATGTTAATGATGAATCTCTTAAGATGTTCTTTACTTTCTTTAGCAGACTAAATTGTTTCTCACTTTTCTACCAGGCTAAAGAACTCCCTACGTACAAAGACAATGATTTCATCAATGATGGACAGAAAATATACATTGATGAGGAAAGTAAGAAAACCTTCCTTGATAAGCTTCGAAAGGATGTTGAGGTAAATGATTTAGAAGAATTAGCTTTTTCACTCTGTCTGCCTGGTACGGGCACAATGATGTATTCATCTTGTGCACTTCCTCTCTCCATTCTTCCCTCACATCTCTGTCTAGTTCCTTGCCTTGCTGAAGTTGATGGACTACAGTCTTCTGGTTGGGATCCATGACGTGGAGAGGGCAGAACAAGAGGAGGTGGAAAGTGAGGATAATGAGGGAGATGAGGAAGGAGAGAGTGATGGAGGGATTGTTGGGACGCCTCCTGACAGTCCCAGTAACACCCTAGACAGCTCTAAACCACTCTCACCGGGAGACTTCGACCCCAGTATTGACGTCTATGCCATCAAAAGCCATGACAGTGAGTGAAGAAAGAAGCTTATGTCCTGTCTTATTGAAATGGGTCCTGTGAAGATATTCCACTGCATATGATAAATAGTCAGAGCGGCTTTCAAAACCATTGTAAATTACTCTACAAAATCTACAAACATACACCTGTGACCTCATTAAAATAAATATTTTTATGGACTAACCGTTTTATAAAAGCAATAAGCCCTGTGAAGCCATAGTCTACCGTGATTTTAGAACAGCTAACAGAATGCTGCATTGTACCTAACAATGTCTTTCACTGGAGACTATGATTTCACAAGGCTTATCGCTTTATTGAACATATGCTTTATACCAAATAATTTATATTTTGTTTATATGAGGACCTTAAAGTAGATTGAAATAAAAATTGGCCCTATTAACCTTTTTTTGAATGCATGTTCCTGTGGTTATTGTGAATGCTTAATCCAGGCATGATATTCTTAAAATAAAACTCTTCTTATATAATAAGAGTTTTTAGGCAGGTGGTGAAAATAATATTTATAGTCAAACATTCTGTTCTGTCTCCGTGCTGGTATGTAACGGACACCATTCACAATCAAACCAATTCATGATTGATAAGCTAAGACCCATCCTACTTTTTTCTGTACTATGTCACATTATGAAAATGTATTGCAAACCTTTTCCCCCCCAGATTCTCCCAGAAAGGAGGTGTATTTTATGGCTGTTATTGACATCCTGCAACATTATGATGCCAAGAAAAAGGCTGCTCATGCAGCCAAGACGGTAAAGCATGGGGTGAGTGCTTAAAAAAATAATAATATTTATTTATTTTTATAACATTTTAAGTGTCATTTTTATTAATATGTAGACTTATATCACTATAAAAAAATCAGTTAAATTTGTTAAAAAAGCAGCAGCTAGAAACTGTGAAACAACATTGACAATGTTTCTGGTATTATGGAATTGCATGTTGGTGCCTTTATATTTTACAACTTATAGCTGTTCATTTCATGAAGTTATAATATTAATATACCAAGTTACTTGAAGTAGCTAAATCTGCTTTTTACCTTAAAATGTGTAATAATACAGGTGGTAAAATCGAATAATGATTCAGAATTCATGGCCAATATTTGTACATAGACATTGCACAGTCAGGGTCACAAACACAAAACACCAACAGAGAAAAATATGACACTTAAATAATGCAACATTCACTAACTTGCTGAATAACAAATGTTATTTATTGTTAATGTTATGTAATGTAAATATAATGTTAACATAAATAACAAAAACACCCTGATGTACATTACAATAACAAAAATAAGAATAAACAAAATAAATTTATGTTAAATGTATACATTGTGGAATGTCATTTTACTGTTTTTTGTTGTTGTTGTTGTTGTTTTTTACCATATATAAAGAAAATTCTTAGTTTTTACATCTTGAAACCATACATTTGACAGTCTTTAAGAGTAAAATGACATATGATGTGACATCAAACCATGTACAATTGTTCTTTGTGTACGGTAAGGTAACATAACCTAATAACAGGTTTTTACCTTTTCTTTAAAAAATTGCAAACATTTTTACATTGTAAAAATGGATAAAAGTAACATCACTAACCAAAAAAATACTTTTTAACATGTACCAAAAGTACTTTACAGAGGATTATTTGGTTATTCCTGTCATCTCATTTGTCATGCATGCATGACTGAAACCTTTATAGCTTTTATCAAGGGATCAACCTCCTGCTTTTTGTTGTTGTGGTTTTGTCAAAGGCTGGGGCAGAGATTTCCACCGTGAACCCAGAGCAGTACTCGAAGAGGTTCTATGATTTCATCACTACCATTCTGCCCTAGTCTGAGGCAGCTGTGTTGAGTCCACAGGGATGAAGAGGGACGCCAGCGGAGGGGTGTAGTTCACTCACTCGCCTGCTCTGCCAAAGGGGGGCACCCCTACAGCAGCTACAACCACCATTCGTTTACATTTTGATTTTCATCTATTCGTTCTTTGTTTTTGTGGGACCATGAGACTGATGGAAAAGGACACAGTTACACCTTTTTTTTTTTGGGGGGGGGGGGGGGGGGGGCTTTTTACTGCTTTCTTATGCATGCCCCTTTTTCTTGTTTGTTCCGTTTGATACTTTTCTTGCCTTTTGATGAGGACGGAGAGAGGAAAGAGAGCGCATGTGATGTTCTGAGGCTCAGTTAGTAGAATTACGTCTCTGGATAAGGAGGCCAAAACAGAAGTTCTCATTTCATCACATCCCTACCCGAACTCGCATCACGCAGCCCTCGGATGCCCGTTCTGAGGTCAACAGCTTCGCAGAGAGGCACCTGAAGCACTTGACCCCACGGCACCCCGCCCTGCTCACTAACTCTCCTTACTCGCACAGTCCTCTTCCTGCTCTGGACAGACTAACAAGAAACGCTCTTTGAGCCATTTACAAAAGGAGGACCCATCGCCCCCCAAATTGCCTTGTGTGGACAGACAGGTGAATCTGACTGTTTTGCATGTTCCTTCAGTGTTCTGAGGCAAACGCGTTTGAAATGGAGGCGAAGGTTCTGGTAGGTATTTGTTTTTTTGGTTTTTTGTTTTCGTTTTGCAGCAACTTGACAGGAGGGAGAATGAAGACACTGAGGCAGCAGGATCAGTGGTTTCTCTTCAGTCATCAGTGAATTCTGTTACATTAGTGATTCAGTTGCCATCAGCACCTTAAACTGTTGCACTTTTTATTAGGATCACTCGGTCTGTTACGAGCTGCAACGATAGCACTATGAGGCACTGTTCAACGCAGCCTTGCAGTTTCACATGTTCTCACGCTTGTTCTCGGCAGACAAAACATAGTTTACCTCTTGCATCGTACCAGGACACACCATTTTGTGTTGTGTTTCAGTATTCCATGGAGGTTTGGGGAAGGGGTGCTTTGTTTATTTTTGTTTTCTTTTTAAAAAATTGTTTCTTTTTTTTTTTTTTCTATGTGTGTATGTCTTGTGAGTTTTGTTCGAAATTCTTTTGAACGTTCAAATTGGCAGCAACATAGATGAAACGTTGTATATTTTGCACATTATGAATGGAACCAAAATGTTCACAGAATCCTGTTGGTTCAGCAGTGGTATTTACAAGGGAAACATAATACCTGTAACAGAGGAGAATACTTTTATAAATGGCATTGAATTAGAAGCAGGTAATATGACTTAGAGATTAACATTTGTCCTTAACTTTTCTAATTCAAAGAAAAATCCGCATCATCCTATGTTGGTTTCGATTTTTTTTTTTATCACTTGCGCATATTTTTACATTGAATTTGAAAGCACCACTCTGTGTGTGATTTGGTAAAAGTGTTCTGATAAATGAAGAATGTTAAAATCCTACAACACAAGTACTGTCTAAAAAAGAAAGGAAAAAGAGGAAAAATGCATGTTGCATTATTTTTTTAGTGTTCAGTCTGGTTTAGCCCAGAGATGGTGTATATTCCATGCTTGGTCATATTTTTTTATTTAATTTTTTCCCTTGCCCTAAACTCCCCATTCCCCCACCCCAGGTCTATTTTTTTAAGATGGTCCCATACCTGCTTTATACTGTGTTTTCAATGTATACACTGTGCAAGAGTCGTGCCTTTTTACTCCAAATTATTTAATTCTGTATTTTTTAATCTTTTTTTTTTTTTCAAACAGAAGTAAATTGTTATTTTCTAATATTAGGGTGGTTGTTGGGAAAAAAGCTGATTTTAATTTTTTTTTTTTTTGGGGGGGGGGGGGGGTTGATGTTTTAATTTTTTTTTAAAATGAATACACCACATACTTTCTGTTCACAACAACACAGAAAAGGTCACAATTTCTTCTTGACCGGCTAATTCTATGTGCAAAGCCTTTTGGACAAGAGTGTGCATTGTGAATTTGTTGATATGAGTAGGTGTGGCTCTTGTTATAGTGTTAATTGTAAATTGTGTTCGGGCTTTCTCAAAGCATTTTTATCTGGAAGTATTATTCGGCACCAATGTTACAGCGTCCTTGGTTAGTGTTTCATTTTCCTAATAAACTGAGCGCTGCTTGTGCCCTTGAGAAACCATTGCACAGGGAAAAGAAGCATTTTTTTATTGTTCTCATTGGGTAAGAAAACAAACCCTTGTCGTCTTGGTTATAATATTCGCAAAGAACAAAACAACAACAACACGGGCATGACAAAAGAGGCTGTTTTAGCGGTAGACTTTGATAGTGTCATCAGAGCATCGCTTCAGCTTCTAATACTGGATTCACACGCAACGATGTATATGTGATTTCACTAAATGTGAAAAGTGCTATAAGATACAGCTTCACTTTACGCCTTCTTCAAAAGCCCTCCACCATGTTCTTCATTTGCCAAAAGCTTTTGGGTGGGGGGGAATGTCATGTACTTTTTAGCAATTCGATTTTTATTTTCTAAACAGCAGTAGATAACGTGTTCGGCTGGATTTTATTTGAGTATGCAGGTTTACAGGCTTATTGAAAGAAAAAAATCCCCTCGTTTGTGACTGTTTTAATCTAGATAGTGAAGGTAGTAGAAGTGATGGAGAATCGCTGGTAATCTGCTTCACACTCACAGATGTGAGTCGAAAAGCTGTTGTTGAGGGCAACCAAAGGGGAGGATGTCTCATGTGTTATGATGTAAACCGATATACACTCCATTCCATAAGCATTGCTCAAAACAATAAAGCACTTTGTCTGCAAATTATGGTGCAACGTCTCTTCATGTTTTCTGCTCATTTAAATTGCGTTAATAAGAGTCACGCAGAGAATTGACTTTCATTTCATGAAAGCTTGAAGATTAATATGCATGCAATTGTACAGTTTACTCGGTAATTAAATGAGTACCCACACTCTTAGAAGAAATGGCTCTATTTAGAACCAGAAATGATTCCATCCCCCGCTTCATAATATGGAACTCCAAAATGGTTATAGAACCATTTTTTTGGTAAAAGGTTCTGTTGGCCAAGTATGGAACCCCAGGGTATATAGAACCCAGAGGAACCCATTTTTAAGAGTGTGTATAGAACCTTTTAGAGGTTCCAAATACGTAGCGCTATTAGAACCTTTTAAGGTTCTATATAGAACCTTTTCTTCTAAGAGTGCAATTGAAGAGTTCAGATGCAAAAGCCTCTAAGTGCCATTTGAAATTTTCTTCTAAAATGATCATTTTTATCAAGCTTGTATATTTAAGTTCAGTAATTTCACCTAAATGGCAATGAAGATTACCTATTAATTGTCATTTAAGTAAAATTACTGAACTTAAATATACAAGCTTGATAAAAATGGTCATTTTAGAAGAAAATTTCAAATGGCATTTAGAGGCTTTTGCATCTGAACTCTTCAATTGCTTAAAGCTAAAACGCTTTTTAAAACACCTGAGGACATGGAACAGATCAAACATAGCTAAACGCAATTGAAGAGAAAGTACAAAAAAGCCCACCTAAGAATAACTATCATGTAATATTTTATGGTGTGTGTGTTTGTGTGTGTGTGACAGAGAGAGAGAGAGCGAGAGATCAGAGTACTATTATTATTAAATTTCGGAGTCCGGCTTAATTTACGCGAATAAGAGGCTGCGCGGGATAGACAAACAGTCCACGATTCGTAGGCTACTTTTGTTTACATTCTAGCTGAAGAAAATGAGATTGCATCTTTCAACAAAACAGTCCAGTTGAAAAAGGTGATATTTATTCATATTTATCCTTCGTTCGCTAAAAAATGAATAAATGGCGTATTACATCCGTTGCATTCAAGTACACGCCTTATAGCCATTTTTACGCACAGCCCTGTTGGTTGCAATGACCTCGAATAGAATAGAACAGCTCACAGACAGCTCAGCTGAACTGATTTATGTATAGGCAACAACATTGAACATTAACATATAAACCTGATATATATTGCTCAAAAAAATAAAAATACTACAACTGATTGTCTAGATTCTGAAGAGTTTGTTCATCTCTTCATAGCCTACGGGAAATTCTAATAATAGGCTACTTAAAATAGCCTAAATAATAAACTAAATTGGGATCCGAGAACGCAAAATCCATTTTTAAGGGCCAAGGTCAAAAGTCACAGACAGTTTAACTCGCTTATTATAGATACGTTATTCTAAGTTCTAAATATACCCGCCCGTTCAGGACAAAACAGTCTCCCCAACTCCGCCCGTACCCCTGTTACCTTTGATTTTGAGGCCTGTTCCCCAACACCAGGCTACTTGACCCGTAAAACTTGCGTAAATAAAAAGCCATTGCGCTCATTTATATAGGCTATATTTAGTATATTAGGCCTACTTGTTATTTACTTTTTCTTTCTTGTTTTGTCTTCTTCCTCCTCGTCTGCATAAACTTGCGGCATCATCTTTAACTGTAGACCTGGACTGACAGCTACCAACATTTGGATGAATGGCCCACAGGGAAATAGGCCTATAAAATATCAGATAGGCTATTCTGATTTCATTCTCAATTTACATTGTTCTATGGAACTCTATTTCTATTGTGTTGATATACAATCGGAAATTCACCGTGCATGCATCACTCTTAGATTTATTTTGTTTTTAGAACCGCATAAATAGGCTAAAGATATTGGTCTTTGAGTTTACTTACAACTTAATACACTAGGCCGACAGTCTTTAATTTGGAATTATGCGCTGAAAAACAAAATACCATTTACAGACGACTTCATTTTTTATTTATTTTTTCCTCCAGCACTTCCTCATTTTATCACTACAGGGCAAGTGAGCCTATTACATTTATAATCATGTAACTCGGAAACATTTTCTTCTTCTTTTTTTATTATTATCATATTTAATTTCATCATGTTTAAGGCCTATAACAAAACATTAAAACGTAAAAACTTTGTTGTCCCAACTTTACCTTAACAATGAAGCAATGGTAGACATGCTACTTCGCAATTTTAGATAACCCAATTTTTTATTATCATCAAAAATAAAGCTAATTCCATTTTGGAGAAGTTAGCCCAATTTTCATTATTTAATTAGTTTAACGGGAGTCAGGGTCGTTGGGTGAGATTCGTTCATTCCACCTTAAATCCTCCTGTCCTCCCCTTTAAGAGAAAATTATCCAACGGTTCCTGCCCGAGCGGGGGCGCCAATAGCACGTGCAATGACGATGCGTTTGCGAGCCTAATTTTTAAGAGCTGTCACTTCTGTTCTTACGCAAACACGTCAAGAAATCACCAGTAATTTATCGTTTATGTCCACGCAACTCTAGCATAGCTCACAGCACAGTTGGCAAAAAACGAGTTTCTAATCCAAACGCATTTTTTTTATGTGGTAAATTCTACCTTCACCCATCATCACCCGCACCGTTTCGTCTCTTTCTCGGCATCGGCTTTTCCCCCCAGCTCGCTTCCTTACCTGTTTACTCAATAGTAGACTACTTTTGTCGACTTTTATTTTGATGAAGACATTCACATTTGTGGTTAGTTGGGAAAACATAACAAAGTAGCCTACCGTTTATATAACACGACCTTGTCACAAATTCCGCAGCGGAAAGAAAAGAACAAGCCTGAACAATTTGAATTTTTCGTTCTTTGTAGCCCAAAGACGCCAAGTTGGTTTATTAAAATAGCACCTGGTGTCAACACTAGTCGTTTTAATAATATAATAATTTTAAAATGATTCAGTAGCCTAATAATAATATAGTATCGCTGTGGCAATGCCTTGCAGCAAAGCTCGTTCTAAAGGGACGAATCAAATCATTAAACTTATCCAAGCTTACACAAGTTATCAACATTTTGAATATTTGCCCATCGAAACACAGACCAAGCGAAATGACCAGAATAAAAGCTATTCTGCCGTGGCCTGCTGTGCGGAAATCGACTTGACCATGTGGCTGCCAAAGCAGGCTTGTAGCAGGCAAAGGGTTTTCTTTTCTTTCTTTCGGATAGCTATTGACAACCAAAACAAAGTTGTTTTACAAATACATCTGCACCAAGCGGTGAAACGATAGTGAAGAGCCAGTCTAAACGGGACGGTTTAAATGGTACATTTATTTTTCTTTGCTCACAGGTAACAGGTGACACTTTTTTGTTCTGAAAGGCTGCTCTGTTTTCTAAATGTTAATCTTTGTTTGAAAGAATCATCTTCAGAATATGCTAATTCCCTTGCACTCTGGGATTGGTTAAATAATGTACTATCTACTCCCAGTGATTGTTTTAATCTGCTCCTTAATTGGTGAAATCCACGTTATCATAAAATCATATGAAGATTACATTCTGTGATTATTCGTTTTATGTATCCTAGTGTGCTTAAACCTCTTTGGGAATCCCTTACGACGTAAAACTACATTATTCATAAGTGTTATGAAAGACGTACGTCACCTAATGAAACCTTTAAGGGAGCTTGTTGTTTTGGATCAGTGACTTGTTTTTACAAGTTTTTCTGAAAGAAACGTTGCTCGTGATAGTGTTGGGTTTAATGATTTGTTTGACTACAACCCGACTAACTAATTACTTCACTATTATCATTAATGATTTTGACACGTGAATTATTGGTTAACACTTCAATTGCCCTTAGCATAGTGATTGATCTCCAAAAGTCAAGAAATAATTAACTGTTTCCGTATCGCTGTAGTATCGAGAAGGATTTGTTCTCGTTTGTTCATAACTTGCGAGGTACATTGGGCCTATCAATTTGTTATAATTTTTAGCCAAGTTTTTTTTTTTTTCAAAGAAATGTGAAAACCATTTGCAGTAGTAAGACTCATAAGTCTTATTTATTTGATCTTATTACAAGCAATTAGCTTATTTTTGTAGGAAAACGTTAACAGTGCAACTTTTACTTTTATGTTGAGAAAAGGTAAGAACTCATCAACGTCACTATCAACTTCGTTTGCAATTTAAAATTAAGCTTGTCAGAACTCATGGATGATTAACAGAAAAAAACACGAAGTACTCAAATGAATAGGCTACACGATATTTCATAGTATTATTTATTTTAATCTGTAGGCTATTCTATGAGAAAAAAGTGTCCTTTTCAAATAGTTTGAATGGAACTTTTGCTTCAATCTGTATGAGTTTGATTTTCACCTGCATGGGAGAAGAAGCCCTTTATGCTTTTAATAGAAAAACTGGGATTACAAATGTGCAGCTGACAAATTTCTAAAGTTCCGAATGAAAGGACTATTAAAAAAAAAATCCTCGTGGACTGGGGATTCACGGCACATGTCAGAGGGTCAATATGTATTTATTTATTTATTCATTTGTTTGTTTTTTAAACTTGTTAATAAGCAGGGGGTATTTATTTCGAGTTTTAGCTTAATTCAACTTAACACGATCTACGCTGTTGAAAATATAAACACTGTCGAGTCAGTATAGGTGAAGTCTGAGAATAGCCTAATGATTGGTCATTAAAGACCAGTAGAACAAAACCCTATAACTATAGGCCTAATCAAATATATCTATCTCTTATAATGTATATTTAGTTGTCACTGTCTGAAACAGAGAAACTATATCTTCTTTTTGGAGTTTGTGTGGGGGTATTCTTTCGGGATACGCGTTCAGTTTATGCAGATAACAGAGGAATCTCTTTCCACGAGGCCGACGAGGACCCCAGTCAATCAGAGCTTCCTCCTTAAGCCTGTTACTCTGATATGCGTGCGATTTGTATATAGGCTATAGCCTATCAAAGTAACTAATGCTTATATTACTCCTCCAAGTTATAGCCTATGGTTTTCATGTTTTACAACGTTCTGAAGTAACTTAGTGGAGTAATAAGCATTAGAAAAATCGAACTGGTGATTTGTGGGATTAACAATATGGTGATGAGCTTTTTGCAGGTCACGTAACAGCATTATTTTCCTCCCACGTCCTGATCCCATTACAAAAGAAGCTTCCATGAGGCCGCTTATCCTGTTGGTTGAACCACGTGTCTAAATATAAGGCGAACGATGGATAGTTGGACGAAGTGTTTGATAATTCGATATATTAATGCAAATTCAAAACCTTGGCCTATTGTAGCTTGAGATTATTATTGTCTACTGCACGCTACAATGATTCTTTTTTTATTGCATTGGCAATATGGAGTGGTGTAGCCTAGCTAAAACATTTAAGTCTACTGTAAACTCATCAATTTATCGGTCGTCTTTTACTAGTGTGAAAACAATCTAGCCAAATACTCCTACATCTATAAACAGCTTAAGGGCTAATTTATTCACAGGTTATTTCTTTTATACAGTAGCGATCAACAACAGGTTGAGCATAAACTTGTTAGGAGATTGAAAAGTCTGTTCTTACTGAACAGGCTAATGGTGGCCTGTTGAGTTCTGTGAATTAAGGCTCGAGTCCATTCGATGAAGTCAGGCCTCAAAATTAGCTCAGTATGTTTCACTGTGCAAGACCCGACAATCCACCTCTAGCTGTGCAGTGTGTTCGCCGTGCTGAATTTGCTATTTACCATTTCTAGTTTCCAATTTCTAGGCCTAAACTAGACTAGCCAACTTTTTTATTTTACCTTTTTTAAAGGGCTTTTTAACACGGGCTGTGTTTGAAATGTGTTTGCCTTCAAAGTATAGAACATTCAGCCGCTGTCCGGTTTTTGATAAATCATATATTGGTTTAGACGTCTGTCCGTGTATTAATAATACGTAGGCTATTTATGTAGCCTATGCAAGCGATTATCTCTATAATCAAATCATATCTTTTTATCATTAAAATAAAATAAAAAAAATCATTTATAATGAAAGTTAACATGAACACTTTTATAGCCAATAAGCCTATAGCCTACATTTCACTATAGATAGTCCCGCTGCTGTATCGCTACTGTGTGTATTTCCATTGCGTGACAGATTTATTGCCAACTGTTTTGGAAGGCTGATTTGGTTGTGGACGAAACAGTTTATCTGTGTGGAAGCATAAACAATACCAGTAAATATTTTCTATTATTTTATTTTAGGCTATATTTAGCTGTAAATAATATTAATTTGCTGTTGCAATTGCATCATTTTATTAACATTTATATTTAATATAGAGTTTTGTCTTGTGGCCTTTTTCGCCCCAAATCTAATGACTAAAAAATATGATATAACACTGAAATACAATCAGGCTATGTTATATTTATATGAAAGGTTTAAGAAATAAATCACAGATTCTATTTAGTTAGTTAAAAATGTAAATCAGGTGAATTTAAAAGTATTTAAAAATATTTAGAAGGACACCATCCTTAAACTTCTCAAAACCCCTTACACAGTCTACAAACAAGTGGCTGCTGCGACTATGGCACTTGATTTCCTATGCACAAATGATCATGTTAACACTTTTATTTGTCGCTTATAACTCAGGAGGTTCTGTTCACGAGGAACCAGCAGCGGTGCATTTACGTTCTGGCTTATTGTGGAGTAATTTTTCAATCTTTTTCAAAGGCTTTGTCCTTAATTTCTTCCTCCTCCTTCTCTGCTTTTAATCTTGCTCTCCGTAGAGAAAGGAAGTCAGATATTATAGCTTACCAGAGACATAATGCTGCCTCTTCTCTCAGAATAGCTCATTATAAAAACTATATGAAAACATGGTGTGACCAGATCATGTCTCTTGTAGAAATCCTCTGAAATATGCTGTTTCTACTCGTCTATCCTAAGTGCGCTCATGTGTGGTTATAGGCTCATAAGTAGTGGGATTGAGTGCATTTAGTGTGTAGCAGGGCACGAGACCATCAGTTTCTAAACCCATCCCCCACACCATCACTTTTCTTTACAATAAACAACATATCTTAAAGTTTGATCTTGCTTAAACTGCATATTACCCAACACCTTCAGAAAGGAACAAACAACGGTTGATTATACCCTAATAATAAATATTAATATTAATGAATTAAAGGCTAAAAATGAACGGTCATATCACATCACACTCAGATGTATTTAATGAACAGTTTCACCATAAAAAGAAAAAAAAAAGAAAGTGCTTCAAAATCCACCTCACGTTTTCAAGTTTTCATTTCGAGTGCATTTATCCTACACAATGGTATACAAAAAACAGGAAAATCACAAAAATAAATATGCATTTTTATAAACAACCAGTGACTTCAATTTAAGAAAAAACATGTCAAAATCTGACCTCAAGTATTTTAGCAAAAGCATATAAAATGAAAATGAAAGTCCACCTTGACCAGATAAATCCTAAGCTACCATATACAGTGAGTCATTTCCCCATTTCTGTTCATTGTGGAGACCGTGAAATTCTTTAACTTAATGGGGTTGTAATGTGTGCGCTACATTCTGTTTAATTTGGCTAGTTTTGAATTAATTCCTGTGAAGTTGGGACGACAGCTATATTATGTTAGTCCGCAGTGCACTTTGACACAGAAAGGAACACATTTTCCTTTGAGACGCTCGAGAAAGCAGACATTAAATAGTCGCGGTAAAAAAATATAGGCTTTACTATTTTAATCATTCACCTGTCAGAGTTTCACACTATCGCGTATTGGAACATTCAGAAAGCGATGCAATTTCGCCTAATACTCTATCCCCACTTGCACACGTTAATCAAAGTACACGTAATGGGCCCATACTTCAATACGTTAAATACCCTTAAAGTATATTACGTGTTTTCTCATTATGACAGGAACCCGGTAGCCCCGCTTTAGCCAAATTTGCATAGTCTATGCCTATTCAGTGATTACTCGCATGGTTTATTTATTTATTTATTTATGTATTTATTTGTGTGTGTGTGTGTGTGTGTGTGTGGTGTGTGCGTGCGTGTGCGTGTGTGCGTAGGAAATTAGAATGTTGTTGTTTTTTTCTTTGCCACTCTAAAATATGATCAGAAAATGTATAATTTGCTTCCTTGGCTGATCCAATCAAAAATAGGCCACAATTAGCTTTTAAAGGCCTGTTTGGCTCCCTGTCTGCTTTTGCTGAAGTAAACAAATATGGTGGGCTACGTCACAGTACATTCATCACAAGGCATTTATATGGGGCAGGGTACTCTAGTAGTTGAACACCATGTTAACACTTGAATATTTTTTTTAAGTTACACTTTCGAGTGCCAAGGTAATCCATATCCTTGGAAAACAGGCCTATTGAAGTAAAATACAATCAAAGAAAAGAACAAGGCTACTTGAGTCAAAGAGAAAAAAAACATTTAGTATACTCTGACCAGAATGTGTGTATATTCCACTGACGAGGTCTTTTTCTTTGATTTCGTCACGTATGTAAAACGATATTGTTTGCAGCTGTATGTATGCAGGTAGGCAGGTCGCTATCGGCACCATTTACAATAAGAACGATCAACAAAATCTCCTATTAAAAGCAAACATATTGAAAAATAGCACCACATTAATAATTAGAGATTTTAAAATGGTTTTTGGGTTAACTTGCGATGGCTCTTTTGGGGAAGAAAATCGAACAATAAAAACACAACACTAATTCACCTTAATGGGCATTAGCAAAGTGCAATGCATGGTAAATTTGTGCTTTATGTTCTATACCTTAAGCTATGAATGTCCAATAGAAGGAGATCGATTTGGTGTTTTCCCTCTATTACATCGTGCAAAATCAAACAGCTCTTGATTGTCAGTTAGTGGGCCATTGTGTTGGGCCTACCGTGAGAGTAATGGTGTGCTGCGTGTGAGTGAACACAACCAGGAACCAGCAATTGGGGAGCACCATTAAAATGAATAAATATGAAGGATATGGATCATCGGCCAACAGTAATCCAGAAATACAGTATGTAAATGAAGCATAGAGGGAAAATACAAAAAAAATGGCCCAAAATATACCGACAAAGTCAGATGTTTTAAAAACAAAACCAGCATTTTAGTTGAGACAGACCTGATAATCATTGTAACGCCATCCTTAAGAGAGATGGTTTTAACCCTGCCTGCAAAATGAGCCAACATTTGCTCCATTGGAGTCTTGTCCTTCAGGTCACAAACCGCTCCACAATGTCAATCATTTTGAAATATTTTGAAATCAAACGTTTTTGCCAGCCCAGCTTATTATAAATACCTCCGTATATTCCCGAGTCCCAAACCTCGATGAACAGACCAGCCTGTGTTTTATGAGGAACCGTGTGCGCTTCATAACAACAGGCCAGAGACCTGCATTAAAAGCAACGATGAAAACAAAACAATTTATGCGGGAATCAGTGCTTGTTTAAGACATTTCCCCCGAGCTCAAAACAACAGTTCAAGGGATAACAGAGGCTTTCCTGAATTTGTGGCTTGGAGGGGGAGGAACAACTGAATGACCGAGCTGCCATCCCCACACTGGGTGAGAACGATGCGGCAGTTGGTTACTTCTTAAAGAGTTCAAAGAGTAAGCGGGACTCAAATCTCCATCGCTGCCAAGAACAAGAGACGGCGGACAGGGAAAGTTCGCCATGAATCTGAAAGGCTTTTTCAGAGATGCTACATTTGCGCTCGCTCGTTTGCGTTTGCTCGCGCCTGCACAGTCTTCATTCGATCCCTCGTTGCTTGCGAATTTTCCGGCAGAACGGGGGCTCCGGTCAACTTTTGCAACCGATTTCGCGGATGTCCTCACACTCTCGGCTTTCTTACCCAGAAGCATTGTCTTGTAGTTTTTTCTGACCCTTGCCCCATTTTTGCATTCCCCTTCCTCGGAACAAGGAGTGTTTAAAGTGCTTCTTGATTCCTCGTAACAGGGAGGGTGTTTTTGAACAGAGCTCTCGGTGGCGTTGCAGCGGTCCGTTTCCTTAAAATAATAACTGATGCGCTGACCATCAGAGTCGTTAACCTTACATTGATATTCCAGGGGATACTTTGCATATTCATATTCGTCAAAGGTGTCCTCGACTTTAATCTTCACGTTGTTGAGTAAAAATGGTGGCGTTTTTACTTTCCGGTTGCCCTCATTGTTAAAGCCTGAGGTAGAGATGAGCTCCTCGGCCTCTGTTTTGATAGGTTTTAGAGGTGAAGGCAGTTTGAGGGAAGTTTTTGCTTCCCTCCTGGAATTTGCTGCTAATGAAAGATTGCTGTCAGAAGACTTACAAACCGTTATTTCTTTGTCCTGAACACAGTGGGAGGCTTGGGAGCATTTGTTTGCAGAACCCGGTATTCGTTGTTGGGGAAACGCCTTGTTTCCATTTGCATTAGGTGTGAGCCCATTATCTTTAATTTTGTTAGCGACAGAGTCTGTTGTCTTTGGATCATTTAAAAATTCAAATTCAAGGCGAGATGGTGCTTCAGAGCCCTCATTTTCTCTTAAATCTGGGAAACAGGTCCGCACCGGGCAAAACTTCTGCACGTTTGCGGTATCATCATCCCTGTGTGTGTCCCTGGAGGATGTGAAGTCCGATTTTTGTGTTTTGCCTGCTCTTTCACAATCCAAATTTGTCTTTACTCCTTGGTTAGTAGGTATGGTCTGCACATTAGGCCTGTAGTGAAAAGTTGGCTGTAAGAGCAGAGGTGCTTTAGTGTTGAGACTTGAGAACCTTGCACGCCTGAAACGAATACTCTGTACTGAAACTTGACTGGATACAGAGCTGGAATCAGACTGAGAGGAACTCTCTTCGTCGCTACTGACATCCGAAGAGTCCGACAGGGAGTCATCCTCCTCCTCCTCCTCATCTGAAGTCCCGGAGTTGCTGGTGGTAGAGAAACTGGACCCGAAATCCGAATCGTTGTTCACCCGTTCTGAAATGGAGCTAGATTCCGTATCGCTGCTACAGCTTTCCTGATAATGTCCAGAATGCCGAGGATCAACGTATAATCCATGCTCGATGTGATGAAACTGGCTCAAAGATCCGTGGGGAACTTTTGGTTTACAGCACTTCGGGACGACCAAAACCGGATGGCTGCGTTTGCTCCTCGACCAAAACTGCCTCGCGCAGCTCTCGCGCTTCCTCTTCCTTTTGTAAAGTAGATCTGCGTTGCCTTGGTGCTTCGCCTGCGCTGCAATGGCGGACTGATAGATCAGCGGTTGCCGATTCACAACGTGCCGAAAAAACGTATGTTTCTGGTTAAAAGCTACATAATTGTCAGGTATTTGATCTGTTTCATAGTTTTTAAAGGTTGTAGATGCCGACTTCGTGACCGGTTGAAAGTCACGGGCGAAGGATTTACTGTAAATTTGAGGTAGATTTGAGTGAGTGCGAGGGGCAGGGTCCTGACGAACAGCTTTATTTTTGAATGAAAAAGTCTGTGGAACGCCATGCAAACTCAACCAAACTTTCTCTCTCCAAAAGTCACTTTTGGCAGCTGTGTGATTTTTACCGTCGCACATTTTTTCCGAGGCATGTTTTGTCTTTTCCCTTCTTTTGTTTGATTTCAATACGCGCTCAGTTTTACATGAAAAGTATAGTGCCTCAACGTCCTCTCTTGAAATCAGAGTGCATTTAGCTGCGTGGAAAGCTATAGAATTTATTGCTTTGAGCTTTCGAAGTTCCTCCAGATCACAGTGATGCTTCGTCACGTTTAAATGGTCCATTCGTTTGTGTACAGTAGTCCGCGGAATATTTTTCAAGAGGTCGGTGAAGACTTGAGAGAGGGCAAACATCTGTTTGCCTTTGATAACCAAATACCCAAGCCTTACACCCTGCATTTCCTCAAAACCGGATTCCAAGTCCCCCATTTTCTTCATTGCATTAATTCCAACATTTAGCGCGACGAATGTCCTTATTTAGTGCTGCTTCTTTATTTTAAGGCATTCTGCTGACCGGTACAGCATGGGCTGTGACATGTCCACACTGCGTGATGAACAAAAAGTTTTAAATAGAAAAATAAAAATGAAATGGCCTGTTTGAATGAAAACAATCAGTCCATTGACCTGAGCACTGCATGATCGATGGAATGTGTGTGATGTTGCCGACAGGCTGGCTGCTGCCTGTCTGAGCTCCTGTATACCTGCGCTCCCTCAGCTCCCTTCTCATTTGGCCATGAGGAAAAGAGGAAGGTGAACTGCACTGCCAGTGAGAAGGATAAAAAGCGAAGAGAGTAGGGAAGGGAAAAGGAGAGGGTGTGAGCGAGAGAGAGAGAGAGAGAGAGAGAGAGAGAGAGAGAGAGAGGGAGAAAGAGAGAGAGAGAGAAATAGAGCCCAAAATGCAGCTGCTATTCCCGTTGCTGGTTTAGTCACAAATAAAATGACAGTGGGAACTGAGCAAGGCCGGAGACACCTTCATCAATTAATGCCCCCAAAGTCGACGCTGATTGGACGTTACTGACAGGTGATGCAATAAAAATGGATATTCCACCCATGGCCACCCCCACCCCCCTAGCTGATTACCATACTGTTGTAATCCCACCTCTCTTAAAGCTATTAATTCACTCGTGATAAGTTGTCTATAGAAATTCATTTTGTCGGAGTATTGTTACAACTTTTTTTGTTTTGAAAAATGATTTGGCTAATGCTGACAAATTGGTCTGGCACATTGATGTGCAACGTATATATACGCATATAGGCTGTGTGTGTGTGTGTGTGTGTGTGTGTGTGTGTTAAATATATAAATTTAACATTATCGTGATGTCTTTATCGCATTTTATTTACGTTTTTTATAATTTTAAATGTCTTTATTCTACATTCTGAACAATTGGATTCATTCATTATTATTATTATTATTTTTAATCTATTTAATTTCAGCGAGATAAGCATGTTTAACTCAAACAGAGATAAAACCTGGTAGGCCTATTTGAAGCAAAAAATCCGAATGAAAATATTGATTGTTGCAGTTTTCCAACCCAAAAGCTCATTTGAATTCAGATGAAAAAAAGATTAGGTAATAATTGTGCATAGTGTTTTTTTTTTTATTTCTTTGTATATGTAATCGACTACATCAAAATATACATTAACTCAATCTCTGTCTCTGTGCGTGTGTGTGTGTGTGTGTGTGTGTGTGTGTGTGTGTGTGGCATCTGTGTGTGCAAGCACGCCCTTATGTGTGTAGAATAATTTAGCCACATATTTATTTAGCTTTTTACATATTTGTACATATTTTCACATTTTAAAACCAGAACTGATATAGCTGGATATAATCAGTTTGTAGATAACAATGTAAGAAACACGTGTGTGCTAAAATGAAACAAATACAAATATTTTTAGGACAGGTAAATGTACTTTGTAAATGTCAAAGTAAAATGGTCGTAATTGTTCACTTCTAGGTCTGCTTATGAGTGTGTGTGAGTTAGATTATTCAAACTCTTTTGCGGTCGAACAAAGTCCATTTTTTCACAGATTAGACAGGCCTCCATCCCGCTTCCTACCAACGTGAAAAAGAAAATAACGGGTCTTCGCGAGCAAAGACTTCCCCCTCCCCCGTTTGTGTCGGTGTACAGACATATGCCGTTTTACAATGATGAAGAAAGAGAATGAACAGGAAAAAAACTTAATTGCAATACTTTTTTTTATTTGACAGAAAATTCTTCTGCTAAACTTAAATACACATGTAGGCAAATTATGATTACACAAACCTCGTACACATATACAAATATTGTGAGACACTAAACACTCCTGATACAGTATTCCACATTCCCACTGTGTTCATTGTAGAATACAAGGTGCTTATGTGGATGTCTGTTTTTCATGGAATGATGCTGCCTTCAATTAATGTCTTCCACTTTTGAAGTCGTGATTATGGGCTTCTCGCATTCAAGTGCTTGTTTGTCGTCGGAAAGAACAGGAACCATGCAGGTTTGTTCTTAATTATTTATAGGAAAATCTTCTTAAAGCCATTCATTGAAAACCATAGGCTATAAACATTTACCACGCTATCAAGATCTGGCGATTCTGGAATTTAGGTCAAATACAGGCTATTCTCGATGTGTGTAAAATACTATTCAAATTATTATTAGTAGGCTATTGGTAAATAAGCTTCACTAGACAAGGCGTTGTATGTTACTGTTGCGGGAAAAACTAATAGGCCAAAGAATACCAATCGTTCTCCCCTCCACATGTTTAAAGTTTAGGCCCGCCCATCTCGAGAACTTATGTATCAAAATGATCCCCGAGCTTCCCAGTGGTAAACAGCCTACGACTTGAGAGGGCCTTCATGTCCAATTTTTAATTAGGAAACTTGAATTTACGATCATTCCGATAGTAGCAACCTGGCAGAAAGTCCTAAGTCCTTGCTTTTCAACTTCCAGGACCCAAAAGAAATCGATGTTTTGCTATATATCTATGAATGACTGGAAAAAGATAATTCATTAATTTGTTTAATTTCAATCATTTCAACTTTTAAATGTAAATCACCTGCCTGCTCCTTCACATAATGCCAATAGGCCTAAAAAAAGGAAATGCGTCAGGATGAGCAAATCAGCGTCATGGTTTGAACTTGTAGCAGGCCCTGGCGGTGATATTTACTAACGGTGCTTTCAGCATAGCTACCAGCATTTTTTTTTTTTTTTTTTTTTTGGAAGTGCTAGTACAGGGTATCAATTTATCAGTGTAACCTATTAGGTCTACTTTATATGAATTATTAATTAATTATTGATATAGCTAATAGGCCTATTGGTTGAAATACTTTTATGGCACACTTAGCTAGGATCAATTAAACCCTCTGTGCCTTCATTGTATTGCTATTCACGATGAATTGTAATGCTATCTTACCATTATTGCGTCCACGCTCATGGTTGTGCCGTGCCAACCCATGCGTAGGCTATACCCAATGCACGTACAAACTCATTTTCGCGTAGGCCTATAAATTCCACGATAAAGACACTGCGTGGTATAGAGACGCATTTAGTGTGATCGGGTTAGCCGTGCACAGAGCTATGTAAGGTGGAAGTAGGTCGTGTTAACTCGGTCTAATCCTTCAGCATTGAGTCCTAGTGCAGCTCCTTATGTAGGTCCTCCTGCAGCTGCTTTATCGAACAAACGCAATGTTTGTGAATGTTTAATAACACCAGGATTAAAAATAATAAAATGTGTAAAATATTGCCAAGATATTAGCCTAATTAAAGGGTACAAATCTGCATACAAAAATAAAATAAAATTGTTAACCCTAGGCTAGATTGATAACAGAGTTTACGAGCCCCCCCCCCCCCCCTCCTTTTTTTATTTATTTATTTTTAGAAAATGTCTCTTGCTGGAACTGCAAAAATGAGCTGTATTATGCAACATGATTATTTTTCTTGCGTACTTTAATGTTCAGTCTATCGCTGTTGATAGTCAATTTTATTCCAACCTTCGCTGAACTCTATATAACTTTTATCCGAGGGGCACACCTCATTTGAAAGACAACATGCAGATGCTGGCCCTTTGATTCTGAAACCTCACAGCTTGACAGTCTTCAATTGTGACATGAGTGATAATGATTGATCTTCGACCCAGTGTGCATTGTCGTGGGTTGAAGAGTTGAGGGGTTGGTTTGCCTTTAGAAATGTTTTGCTGTCCCGTTTTAAGATTTATTTCAAAAGTTGATCACTTTTCGAAAACCAAGTTAACTCAAATTAATCTTCTTTGAATAGCCTATATTTATTTGTTTACAATGCAGGCTATATTATTATTTCATGTGGGATGCAAATAAATTCACACCAGCCTATATAACTATCACAAAGCTGAGTTAATCTGACAACAAACACAAACCCAATTGTTTCATTTTGATCACAAAGGCTCTTGGAAGTGCCATGCAGTGAGTCAGTGAGCAAATACGGGGATGAATTTTCATTAAATAGGCTATTTAATGCTGTTGCATAGCCTATTTATAACTAAAGGTAATTATTTCTTACCCATTTCATGTAAACAAATCGACAGGCTAAAACTCGTGATTTCTTTAATAACCAAGAAAAAAATACAATTTTGATCGCTTCTTGGGAGAGTTGAGTTGGACTCGTTTATTGCGGTGAAATCAGGATGGGCCCTGGACCCTCAAACGTGACCGAGTCAACGATTGGGGGTCCGAGTAGGCTACATCACTACAACGTGCGCGGAGTCTCAAACAGCATGGGAAAGACGTCCGGTGACAAATAAAAATGTGCACTGCAGCCCATTTATCATTATGTTAAATCAAGTAAATGTGCACAACATACTTTTCGCTAAGGATCGCGAGCTCAAAGTTTGATGAAGATTCTCACATTAGAGAACGTGAGAGGTAAGAGGACGCTTCTTCGTCGCGCTTTAGCTAACAGTCGGAGAACAAAGAACACATTCCCTTTGGATGTAAGTTGTTTAGTCATTTAGGAGGCAGCGTTTCAGCGATTTCGAATACGTTTTTAGAATTTTTATGATGAAGAATTTAGACAACTATTTAAGTTTTAAACATTTTTGTAAAATGTCTTCTTTGCATTCACGATGACTTGGCATAAAGGAAGGAGGAAGTATAACGATTTATATATAATATCCTTTTAAAGTTCTAGCACAATCAAAACACGACTTCTCCACCAAATTATTGTTGTCGAAATTCTCCTTTTAATGATGCATAGGCTTAGCTTAATGTTGAGCGACTTTAATAACATGACGAAAACATCTCGTGGGAAGAATACTCTAAATGGAGATTAACCAACACCATCTCTCTCGAGTACACATGTGCACACAGAACGTCTGTCGTGTCAATCATGCACTTTAACAATGAGAATACTTAAAACAATATTCATTTACGTCTTTGAAATCAATCATTACAAGTAATCAGATATGGCTATGCCAAACATGTGAGTTCTATCCCATCTAAAGTACATTCTTCTTTCAGAACGTAGCCTATGAGTTGGTATATGCAACCTGGATTTACAGAGTGAGCTGGTTGGGGGTGGGCTGAAATAACCTTTCACCCTGCTGTGTCATATCTGCGTATGTGCCTGCCCCTGAGTTACCCACAAGGCTTTGCGTAAAAGAGAACTCGTGCTGCTACAGGCAAACTAGTTTTGTGCTGGTGTAACAAATTGGTACAAACGACAGAATCTATCGTTTATTCTATTTAATCTATTTACTTAATACTTTGTCATCTGGGCATGTTTCATCTTCATGAAGCCAGAAACATTCAATGTAGGCTAATCCTGATTATAGAATTATCTCCTCTGATAAAGTCATTTTTTTCTTCATTTAAGAAAATGTCAAAAAACAACAACAACAACAACAACTTTAAACTCAAAGGTTTCTAAAACAAATAATACCCTTGAGCCTGTTGTAAAGATCGAACCTTTCATTTTTTTTATATTGACAAAATGTATAATATATTGTATTGATTTGTGTAGCCTAATTCAATCTCTTTTGATGTCCATATAGCCATACCGCCCTTTTTTATTTTTTTTCTTTTCACTGTTAATGTCTGTATCCTTTCTTTTGCAATACTAATAAAAAAAAACTTTTTCAACCACTTCGACTCCGGATGAGGGGCACCCATGCCCTTTGACAGGAAAAAAAACACGTCGCCCATTTCACCTCCCTGTTTGACATTCGTTACAGACCTTAACACCGTTACAGAAGATTATTTAAGCGCAAAACCAGTGTGCACCCTGCAAAAGAAGCCAATATCACCTATCTATCCTTAAATAAATAAATACATTTTGTTAATTGCATACAATGACTGTTGTGGATTCCAAGCAAATAAGCCTGATGAATATTTGGGCCTATAGAAACAACAGCAAGAGGCAATAAAAAAGAGGAAAAGGTTTCGCATGTATGCTTTGTAAACTTTCTTTTTAAAGCAATGAAGAAAAAAGCCTACATACACAAACACAGTGTGATTTAAAAAACTTTTTTTCCATTAACAATAAAAAACGACAAAATGCTTTATTAGGCTATGTCGAGTCTATCTGTCCACATCTTGTAACCCAATTAGCTAAATTCACGTAGTGTTATTAAAGGTTCCAAAATCAACATTTATCCAGCATCGCCCCCACCACAATATTTCTCCGACAGTGAGACTCTGATCAGGCACAACTGAGTCAAAAATGTCTGAGGCAGGGAAGACAAAATATGGCTAATTCTACAATAGATTGGCTTTCTTTCTTATTAAACTGCAGTTTATTTTCAATGACATTTAGGCAACAAGCACTATCAGAGAATTGATATGGACATCACGTCAGGTCGAAATATTTATTCAACGCTAAAGGATACTTCGGCGTCGGACCTAGTACTTCTGGGTCGTTGTCCGCACAGAGGGAGCATGTGAAATCCGAAGGAGGGGTTCTAACACACCAATCACAACGCTTGCGGTCCTCGTAGAATTGACGCGTTGTTAATTTTTTGGAGATGTAGCTATACGTCAGGGTACGCGTGAGAAGTAGGCTATTTGGGAAATAAATGAATAGGGTATATGCCTATATTGGCACTGCAGAATTATCTTGATAGTACTGCAAAACAGGTTAAAATGTTTATTCTAAATGTTTATAAATTAGAAGTTTAATTTAGCCTATTCTAAAGTGACCAAATCAAAAAACGCCAGAAGCCGCAGAGGTGTCATTCTTGATTAATTTCTTCGTGTCATCTATCAAAATAAAATAGTGTAAAATGTTTTCTAATTGGTGAAATGATTAAAATTTTAAATTGAGAATAAGTTTAATTGGTGCGCAAAAAGTAGGCCTACTACTGTATGGTAGGCCTACGCACATTCATAAATATAAGCGACCCACGTTGTACTGATTTCCACAACATGTAAAAAAATAAATAAAATAAAAAAGGAGTGTTTTGGACTGTTGTACAGGTCTGTGATTTGTAACGGGGTCCTCATTGGGTCAATGTCTGTGCTGTGCTAGGCTATTTCGTTTAGGATTAGCCTAGTTTATTTATCTATATAGGCTACGTGCACTATTTTGGCGCTAAAAGATTTCAAGCGGATATACAAACAAGCCCGATACATTGCTTACTTTAGATGTTAAACGGCACTTTAGTTTTGGTCCCATTTCAAACACCCATATGCAAGCAGCCATGAAACTGGAAGCTTATAGGTAAACGTTTGTTGTTGGTTCATTTGTTAAGTGTTAACAATAATCTTTGCCTTAAGTAGCTTAAACGACAGGCGTTTAGGTCACACTTCGGCATACCGCTCACTTGAATTGGAGCAAAAGGCTCTTTATATCTATAACCTATAGGCTACTAGCCTAAATGTTACAGTAGGCCTATCTAAACGGACTAAACATTAAATATAGGACATGCCTGCTTCTAGGGGATTAAATTATAAGAATAAGAAACGAGCTCCACTTAGCCTAATTAATGTTGAGATCACAAGTCCATGGTGTGCATACTTCATTTATTTGCCCGTATCTTCTTCTATAACGTCTAAGTAAAGAATATATGAAGAGTTCAGATGCAAAAACCTCTAAGTGCCATTTGAAAATTTCTTCTATAATGATAATTTTTATCAAGCTTGTATATTTAAGTTCAGTGATTTCACTTAAATGGCAATGATAATTACCTATTAATTGTTATTTAAGTGAAATTACTGAACTTAAATATACAAGTTTGATAAAAAATTATCATTAAAGAAGAAAATTTCAAATGGCATTTAGAGGCTTTTGCATCTGAACTCTTCATATACCACTCAAAGTTTGAAAATACGTGGAAAATAACTGGTAGGCCTATTATTATTTAGCACCTAGTGGCACGTGTAATATTAACAAGCCACATTCTTAAGAGGAATGCAATACTCTTTAAAGTTTCGTCTTTTCAATTAAAATCAAAACTCCCAGACGATCGTACGTAGACCGAGAAGAGCAGTGCACTGTAGCTTGTCCCGTGATCGCGTTAAAATTCGATGGCGTTCGCCGCGTGGATCAAACAGCCCCAAGAGGCCTTCTATCCACTCCACTGCCTCTCCTGTTCTGCCTTTCGGCGCATGCGCGCACACGCGCCTCCACATCCCGAGAGCCTTTAGTACGGGGTTTGTGTGTTGAGCCAAAAAAAACCGCCTTCATCCACAACGCAACCGAAATATGGCTTTTCATCGAAATGGAACATAAAATACGGCTTTCAGGGGAGATAGGGATTCGTGAGAAAAACGCCCGACCGCATTTTTGTTGGTCTTTGTGCGTTGCTGGAGGTAGATGGTATCCAGCGAGCTGTATCTGGCAGAGGAAGACGACGACTCGGCGAGTAATATGAAGGAGATGATCGGTGGTTGCTGCGTCTGTTCGGATGAGAGAGGCTGGGCCGAAAACCCCCTCGTCTACTGCGACGGTCACGGCTGTAACGTTGCTGTCCACCAAGGTAAATATAAAAGACTATTTTATTTCACTTGAGGCGGGTGTTTTGATTAAGCTCCCGTCTGTTGTGGTGAGAGAATTAACGTTAGCTTAGCATAACATAGCTTAGCCTAGCTTAGCTCAACGAACATTCAGTATGGCATAAGTTTATCCACTGGCACTTGTTTGTGTTATTGGGATGACAGTAAGGGAATATTAAATATTTTAACGGTTAATTTGGAGTGTTTTTAAGGTGTGGCGGTTGTTGTGAAGCAACTGTTCGCCGAAGGCCTGATTGTGTGCTAATGTTATGCGTTAGCACGAGCGCTACACGGCTGTAACAGCATGTCGCTCATGGTTGTTCTTTATCACCACTGTCTCAGGACCAACAACGTGTCAGTCACAGCTATGGAAACAAAGATGAGTCACATTCAGACTAGCTCTGTAAGTCATTACGGCTAGGCTGATAACACACATTTATGGCTAGTCAGCAAAACTGTCAACAAATTCCGGACTCTTAACAGGATCTTGATTGGTTATCCCACGTGTTGTTATTTGTCTTGCATTTTTTTTAGTTTGTGGGACGCTTCAAGATGTCCTAGTGATATCTTGGTTTCAAGAATCTTGTCTTTGTGGGAACCTCAATGGCTACATACGTGTGTAGCAATAAAAATATGAGTTTTGAAATTCAACTTTTATGTTTTTGATTTTAAGCATCAATCTGACCGGCTGTCATTGAAGTTTTACTGTTTTGACATTGAGGTCCTGTTGTTAATTTCTATTGAGGTGTATATTATCATACATACATGCATGCAATGGAAATATTGCGACTTGATTAACAAGTTTTTGCATCTACGTGCCATGTAAATAGCTGACAAGCTTAGTTCAAATGTATTGTACTATTTTTGGTTTTAGCTGTCACTTCGTTCTTTAGCATCTATTTTGTTAGGTCGCAGAAGATGATGCAGTACAAATGGGTAAAGTTGTCCCCTTTAGACTTGTAACGTTAGACAGATGATATTGTTAGTGTTTGGGCAATCATTTGATGTGACTATTGATTAGATGACTGTTTGTGACATTGTTGCAGAAAAACATTTTGCTTAGTTTCCTGCCTGCTAATGGAAAGCGGAATTGCATGTTAATTTGTATTTGCACATAAATAACTAGCCTATGAAACAGAAATTGGTATACTTGCATGTCTTTAAATTTTGTTCAGTGTAGAAATTACATTGTCAATAGCTGGTTTTTCCATCAGCTATTTTAAATGTTCTCAGCTCTGATGTATTAAATACATTTTACATTGCACAAGCCTATGTGAAATTAAACAAACACGCAAAGACCTTTGCATTGAACAAAAAAAGGATTCTCTTTGCACTTTTACTTGACCTTGACAGTCAACCAGAGCTAAAAAATGACAAAATATTTATGAGTGATCTTCACTGTAAATTTAAACAATAATAAGAATAAGACAAACTGTTTTGAGACCAGTGACACGAGAACATGAAAACTTCAGTCATGATTTTGTTCTGTAAAGTGCTCAAACTGCATTTTTGTTTTGTCTGCTTATCAAGATATAACTAGCCTAACAGCTTTCTTCAAGTGCATCCAGGCAACAGTATTTCCTGTAAAATGTCAGTGTTACAAGAAGTCACGTGCCATCTGAGTTAACTCAGACTGTGCAAAAATTACCTACGTTTAGCTGATGGCAGGTGTTAATTTCATACCCAGATGTTTTTGCACTACAAAAAGCTCTCACATTTCTTAAAATATCATTTTTAACACTCTCATATTAATCTTGAAACTTGACAGGAAGCGATAGGAAAGCTGTCAGATTAACAGTAGTTGGAAGAAAGTCTCATCATCTCATTTGTCCTTCATTCCTGTTGTTTCAGCCTGCTATGGTATTGTCCAAGTCCCCACAGGCCCCTGGTTCTGCAGGAAATGTGAATCACAGGAACGGGCTGCCAGGGTGGTGAGTTTCCTCTTTCCAATCTTTATACAAAATTTTCTTTATCTGTTTTGCTGAAGTCCGGATCTCCTTCCTCTTTTTGTAGATTGTGGATTTTTCTGCAGTTTCCATTAGACAGATAATATTTATTATTGATACTTTGAACTGGTAATTGTAACTTGTCTCCTAAGGCCATTGCACACTGAGTCCGAAATTTTCCTATGCGTTTTTTTCTTGTTCGTCAGCCTAAAACTTGTCACGCACAGAAACCTTGTACACTGAGTCCGATGCGTATTTATTAAACCTTTTGCGGAAAAAACGCACAAAAATAAAAATGGATTCATCAAGCAGTGTGGATGATTTTGTTGTTGCCCTCTCTCTTATGGAAAAGAGAAGAAAGAGAAAATATTGGGTCCATCCAATCCTGAAATTGCGCCGAGGAATGAGAGTTCCACCTCCTTTATCCAGAGCGATTAAAAATTTACTTCAGAATGACAGTTGAACAGTTTGATGCTTTGCTAGCGATTCTGGAGCCACATATTAAAAAGAAGACCACCAATTTCTGTGAACCAATCGATCCTGAACAGAGACTGGCAGTATGTCTAAGATATGGACACACACACGGAAACGCTGGGCAGACAGAACAGCTGTAGGCTACAGGTTATATATTGTACCCAAATAATACATTAGTTATCAAATTGGCTTACCTTAATTGATTCGAAATTTCGATCTGATAGAAAGGGGAGGTTTATTCCTTTTCTAATCTGATCGAGAGAACATATAAACACTTGATCGAATTGAAAACCGAAACTTAAAGGACTGCGCCTGTGCAATTATGTGTGGAACAAGTTCCCCCGGCCCTGAATTGTCAAAAAAAAACCTTTCAAAATGCTGGCTGTGGATGCGAAAAATGCAGAAAATCGAACCCGATCCGAATTTTTTTATGACGGACGAAAGTTTCGGGGGCAGTGTGCAAGCGTGATTGACATAACGTGAGGTCGGATTTTTTTTTAACGTGCGAAAATTTCAGATGCGAATTTCGAACTCTGTGTGCAGTGGGCTTTATAGTTCCAAAAGCTTTGGTAGCCAGGTTGAGGGGACATATTAAAATAAACATGGTTGAAGGTCAGGCAATGGACATTTAGGCATTCAGTATTATAATAATGCCCTGTGATCAGACAGTTTATAGAATATAGTACATTTAAGATCAGGGTATGCATGGACAAACATCATTTTTATCAATGTTTTGTCTGGTAACTACAACTAGGCCTGTGTGATTAATCGAAACTAGATTTTTTAGATTTTTACTCTCAATGATTATGAGAACACGATAATCAAGATAAAACAATGATGGTGTCATTGGGTTTTCTCTCGCTAAAAGCCCAGACTTGCATGTAATTTGACTTTCATAAAATGGGATGTGCTTGATATTAAAAAGTTATTAAAAGCATGAAAGAGACCGCATGCAGCTTTCTGTGGCCTTGCTCCGACACGGAGCAGAACACTGTCGGACAAGCAAAGTGAAATTTGAATTTCGGGTGCATGCCTAAAAGTAAACCCAAGTGGTTATGTCTTAAGTGAACATAAACAGATGGGAGAAAATAAAAAGTGTTTCAGTATATACAATTTGTGTGGATGAGGCCTTAAAGTGACAGCAGCCTAATATATGCATCTGCCTGTTATTGTTGTTAGTTAAAAGAAAAAGAGAAAATCACCCAGTTCTTGACTGAATGTCCTTTTTGTAGCTTTAAAGGTGCCCTAGAATGTTTTTTAAAAATATTTTATAATGTTTCCTGGGTTGCCCTTATAATGTTAGTATGTTTTTTTAGATCAAAAATAGTCAAAATTTAGAAATAAAAGGCATTTTTCCGAGCCTGATTTTATCCTCTGCTTTGAACGCTCTGTTTGAAGTCTGCTGTGTGTAATCGGCCTCTGCTGTGATTGGCTGACATGCTTGCATATGAAATAGCCATGTATTACATGTCAAACTCTCTCGAATAAATTTACTACAGCTATTATATGTTTTTGCTATAACAGCTATCGAGATTGACAAATCGTGAGATGTTTTTGAAGTATTTAGAACTATTCCCATCACATAAAATGTTGCTGTGATGAGCATTGAGCAAGCAGAGGACAGTCTGTCGATCGCGAGGATGAAGATATTATCATTGCAGTGCAGTTTCTGCCTTCTCTGCTTTCACTAATGCAGACACAATCATGTAAATACAGTAAGAGCTTCGTTGTGCAGTGTAACGTGCGTCATTAAATTCATAACGAGTTTGGCAAGTGTCCAGATAAACTCGCGCTGTGTGGAAAGATTGTTCTTTGATCGCTTTCTGTAATTCTGTATATAATTTATTCACAATTTAAATACGTTTTTTTCATCTTACTAAAAGAAACGATGTGAAGTTGATATTATAGTCACTGGCTTGACTTACTGATGCATAAACAGTATTGAACGATTTTGAGTGAAAGATTAACGTTACCTGTCTGAACTTGAACAACAATTATACATCAGCCCATTGTTTCTTATTGTAAAGAACCTTATTGTAAAGTGTTCCCGATTTATGTCTCTTGAGTTTAGTGTTGGACAGATCAGTTGTTTTAACCACTCATTAAAGTGAATTGGTTCAAATGAGTCATTCGTTTGCAACTCGGATGTGTCATTAATGGACCACAGCATACGTTGTTTAATTATCCAGGCAGTTTAGGACATCGCAAGATTTGTCTCAACAGAGAACATATTTCATCGCAAGATAGATTTTTTTTTTAATTGAAAGTGTGGTTTGTCATCTGTGTGGTTTTAATGTCAAGTGTGGTTTTTCTAGGGCTGTGAATCTTTGGGTAGACAGCGAATCGATTCGATGCACGATTCATAGGTTTTCGATTCGATTCATGAACGATTTGTGCAAATTCAGAACGATTCGATTCGATGCGATTCACATCCAAATTCGATGCGATTCGATTAATTCGATTCTTAATTTTTTATATGCATTATAGTATTATTTCAATGCTTCATCCATCTTTGTCTGGTTTTGAATTAGCCTACAGCGGCCTTCGGGAATCAGATAGTGGGGATTTTGTCCATTGTTGATGTTAGCTCATGTTTGTTTTTAATTTTAATGAATATATTATTATAAAAAAAATTCAATGGCCTACAAATTAGCATTTGCAAGTAGCAAATATTTTGAAAAAGGCTTTAAAAGTATTGCATTAAATGACTACATGCACAAATTAATGGAGACGTTTTCATTAGTTTCATTTTGCGTCCTCTCAGTGCACTCGTTATCATCTTTTCACTGGATTTTGCTCGCGCTCGGTCCCATAGCTCTCATGCTTTCATAACGTTAACTACAGATTTTCGAGCAGTCCATGTTTGAGCTCTCCAGCTGAGCTCTCTGTCGAGAAAGCAATAGTTTTGAGGCAAACCGCTCAAGCCATTGATAAAGCTGCCATGCCATTGCGTGGGCACTATGAAATAAAACGCTTTCATTCATTTATTACATGGACTCTTCTCCGTACACGCAAGGTGGTCTCTCGCTCGCTTTCCCTCTCTGCCGAGTGCGTGCAGCCGTGTGTGAACGCGCGATACGCGGTTTGGAGCACAACCTCTGTCTCGTATGCACGCTCGCTCTAGATTCCGGGAGATTTTAAATTTGCGGTAATACAAGCTGATCACGACATGAGTAGCTCAACAGGTAGAAAGATAAACTCATCTTTCAGGCATTTGACCGACCGGGCTTCAGCGTGAGAAATCAGGGGTGTGTGAGCGCCTGAAACCAATCAAATGCGGATGTCGTATGACGGCCAACGCGTGAGGCAGCTTGTACCAGGAACACTTTAAGGTTGTGTTTATATATTTTAAACCACTGAATCGCTATAAAATCGTGATTAATTCGATTCTTAGCCTTTTAAATCGATTATTCACGTAAATAAACGATTCACGATTCAAAATACATGTTTCAGGATCGATGCATATGCATCGCCAGGATTTATAATCGATGCATCGAGAAAACGAGTGAATCGTTACACCCCTAGGTTTTTCAGCTTTTCAGAGAAAGTTATTTTAGCACTATTCACAACCAGTGGTAGTTCAGAAAAGTCAATGAAAAATGTACAATGTACAGTCAATGTACAACAGTAATTATGAAGCATTTTCTCTGTTTGGTCTTTTTAAAAAGTTTTTTTTTTAAATTTGTCTGGACACACTCTTAGGCGTGTATGTATAACAGATGTTATCAGACTTACTAATGTGATATTAAACAGATTTTTTGAAAATATCATATTTGTACTGAAAAATCTTCTTTATGGTTCAGACCAGGCGTAGTTTGGTCCTAGAGAGTTGCAGAGTTGAGATCCAACCCTAATCAAATACTCCTGAACAAGCTAGTCAATGTCTTCAGGATTGCTAAAGGGGGTCGCACTCTGGACGAGAAGCGCAGCGCCATGTGTTTACAATTCGAACAGATTATTTTATATAAGTGGCACCGGCGGCGCCATTCGGCCTCTGTCCGCGACACCCAGCTACGGCTCAGGACCTTGTTCAAAACCCTGCCGCGCCACAGAGTGCCATTTGCAGTTTTATAATAAATTTACATTTATTTGTCTCAAATCATTGTTAATGTACATGGCTTCACCCTGTGCTGTTTTCACTCGGGTTAGCTAAATGCTAGCTAAATAAATACTATTGTATTTCGTGACATAGTTGCTTAGACAACTTAAAACATTACAACAAAATAAGACTTAACGTGATAGACACTTTTTTACTTGATTAACGTTCAAACATCAGCTATTATTATTCAATCAAGCATAAAAATAAATAATAAATCAAGTTAAAACTCTCACATCGTGCAGCTCTTCTACCATGAGTTGATTCAAAATTGAGCTTGCACGATTAGAATGTGCGCAGACTGCCCACCCAGTGTGCGATACCTGGAGTTGTCCTAGACGTGGCGGTGCTGCGCTTCTCGTCCGGTGTGCGACCCCCCCCCCCTTAAGGCTACGTCCACATTAATCCGTAATTCCGTATATATTTGAAAGCGGCATTTTCGTTTCAAAACGCTATCCGTCCACACTAGCTTTTTCGGATGTTTCGGTGTGGATGAGAAACTTCTAAATTCACTTTTAGAAGTATTGGTATTGGTACAACATGAATCACATGACTAAACTTACATCATCGTTTTCAAATACCTCCACACTACAGCGTGAAAACAGCGTTTTCAAATGTATCCACTTTGGAGAGCATATTCCAAAAGCTACGTTTTCATTGACTTAAAACGCCATCTCAGTGTGGACGAAAGGCCAAACCGAAGAGAAAAATATACGTTTTCAAATGAAAAAGTATTTGTGTGGACATGGCTTAAGGCTGTTGGCTGGTAAGGCACTTGCCCACCTACCCCTAGCTAAGATATTTATTTTCATTTTCTGTTATGTGGTAACATAATGATTACCGCTACTTGCAAATAAGTAGTATGCTTTTTTATTTTATAAATTATCACATAATATATAAGAAGCAAAAGTTGAGTGATAAATGCAGTCTCTATGTTTTTATTCAACATTTTACTATGTGTTGTATTCAATGATATCATCCTGAGTAATGACCCCTTTTCATAAAGCATGCTATAGCTTAAAATACATGCTGTTCTAGTATTTATGAATAGAAGATGGTGGTTGGGGTAAAGGAAACAAATGGTTAAGATTTGCAAAGTTGTGTTGGCAGTTAAAGCGGTTTCCTCGGAGCTCAACGCTCTGATGGCTGTACATGTTACTTGTGCGAGCTGTCAGGGAAGCATGAAACCTAAGTGGCAGTTTAGAGCAGAAGAATAGTGGGTCACAAGAAGGGGAAAACTGTCACGTAACCCATTATGTGGGCCTTTTTGTTGAAGGATCTGGATTCATGACAAAACAAGGCATCCCACATAACACCTTTTATGAGGTTAGAGACATTATTCAATGGCAGCTACTCTTATTTTGAAAATGAACAGGATTTTTCTTCCATATATTTTTAACCACAGGTTTGTCATGTTTTAGTTTTGTGGCCTTTTTGCCACTTCTAACCAATCCAAACCTAAAGATTTGTCAAAATCATAGCTTGCCTTGCATTATCAGAAAGATTTCTTGCTGGAGCATTTTTAAAACTTGAAGCCTTTTTTTTTTTTGTATTCCGAAAGCATAATTGACCTATAGGTAAGCCCCTCCCCTCGAACACAGATGAGCCAGTGGCAGCGCCATAGAGAAACATTGGAAGATCCAAAGCTCTCATGGGTTTGATGGTGTTTATGCTACAAAAATTGTGAAACGATGTGCCTGGGGTACTTGTAACACTGCTTCCAGCTATCCTGAGAGGATAAGCATGGGTATTATTCATGTATTGAATGAATCACCGTACTGTGCACTCCTTCCCCAGCATGTTTCAAAAGTGTGATAAGATTTGCAAAAAAACCCCAAAACAATTATCTGCGCAATATGACTAAATACGGTTTATTTATAATATCAATGATCTGGGTGCAGTAACCTGGTTCTCTAAGGATTCAACCCCAATCTCAATGAAGACGAAAATGTTAATTTTCTGGTTGTCATACTCTCATTAAGTTACAATTAAAGTTAGTGAGTCCATACTAATGTACAAACCTAAATAGCTAACTGTTCTCATGTCATGTACAGACTGGTCTACAATTCAGTACCTAAATTATTTAATCTTACCCGTTACAGTCTTACGGTACATTAACAGTGTTGATCCTGGATGTTGTTTTTCTGTGATCGTGACGAACGTAACGTGAGGCTTCTCCCGCTTGCATTGTGATCTGTAAACCCTTGCTTCCAAATTAATCTTGTAATTATTTTAAAATCTTTTATATATCGATACCTGGCATATTTAAGTCCCACTTGAACAGTAACTAAGGGGGTGGACTTACCGATAGGTCAAATATGAAACCAAATTGCTGCATTTGTCCTCATTCCTCCACTTACTAAAAATGAGCCCATTTTTTTCCCCTATTTGTGCCCTGCTCTGCCACTTCGTTCCCAAAGATTAAAGGGTGGAGGGGGAGAAAGCCGAGCTGGCAGACCCCTGAAGGAGGAGGACTGTCCACCACCTGTAACAAAGAGGAGGAGGACAGCAGACTGAGCAGAAGCTTAAAAACTTTGAACATAGTGGTATGTGGCAAATAACGGCATGGTTCCAAGCACAATGTTATGCCCCAATATCTAACCCTGTTCAAGGCTTTGAAGATGAGTGAAATGTCATAGTGTATATGCATGATGTGCTGTGTCAGGTCCCATTTCTTTAGGACACTTTCAACCATCTGTGGGTTTTGTTGTTCAAAAAAGGGTAGTAACTGTCTTCATTTGATCATTCGTCTTCTATTCCGAGGGTTTTTTTCTTCTTGTCCTGTCTTTTGTTTCAGAAAACGGTTGTCTAAACCAGTTTTTCTCCTTTAGCAGAGCAGATCCTATTTTATCCTATATAGAAGCAGCTCTTCAGGGTTGCAGCAGTGGATTTTTTCCAGCTCCTGTGAACTATCAAAGGCTCTTGTGTACAGTTTCATTGATCACTTTTGCCAAGATGCTCTGTTTTCTTGTTTCAAGGAAGAAAATGATGTCTAACCTCTAAACTCTGCTTAAGTTTGATGTCCATGTCTGAAGTAGAGCTCCTGAAAGCCCTCAGAGCTGTGTCTGGCCTGCAGATCGTTGGATGGAGTGTGGGTTCATGTTATTTCTCCTCTTTTCGCAGAGGTGTGAGCTGTGTCCCCACAAAGACGGAGCGCTGAAACGAACAGATAATGGAGGTAGGACATCTAACTTTATCCTGATTGTTTTTACTTACTTATCTACATGTCATTGCAAGAACAGACTGCAGTTACTCAGTAGCTAAATATAGGCCTGTAGCATAAAATACTTTTTTGATGGGTGAGTGTGAAAGAGACAAAATATTTTATAAAATCTTTGGGTTAGCAGTTTTACTATTATCTCTCATCCCAGTTTTATTGTGAGGTGATACAATTATGTGAAGCTCTTGAGAGGAACATATGTGCTGATGAGGATGACACCTTTCTATTTTGTCGCCTCTAATGAAAGTCAATATAAAAAAAAAATATATATATATATAGTGGATTGATTATCTCTTCTATGGAGTATTTCACTGATATCCTCTGACAGTTTTAATTATCACAGAAATTCTACTGTCTACAGGATATTATACTATGTCTCATAAATAAGCTGTTAATTAGTTATATTTTTTTATTCATGTCTCACCTCAAAATAATCTAATTTGGATTTCAGAAATGAATAATTTTTTAACCATTTCTTCTTTTAACATCTTAACTGCTTTTGAATGATCCAAGAGTTTGACATAGTCTTGGAATTTTTTTGGCACATGGGGCAGATTTTGTCTTCTTATTTTTCAGAATAATTGAGCAAAGGGGGTTAGGAAGTATGCATGTTTGTCTCTCACCTTGTTTTTATGGGTGGGCGGTCTCAGCGGGGTCATTGTGGGGCTGAGAGGGGACGACTCTTCTTCATGTTCCGGGTTCACGGCAAGGGCAGTTCAGAGACTGTAAACATGGCATGGTACACAGCTGCGGGACCATGCCCCATCTTTAGGGGTGGTGAGCTGTTTAACGGCCATGAGGGAAACATCATTGCCCCTGGCTTACGCTTTAGCTGTTTCAGACCACGTCTCTTTTTTTGGCTTGGATTTTTAAAGCCTTTTGAAATGCCTCGAGATAAGCCTTCCATGTTTTGTCATTATTTAGAAAGAGCTTGTTTGAACCATATCTCACATGTGAGATTTAAGTGTTCACGATTTGCTTTAGAGAAACCTTTACATTTTAGCCAACTGAGGAGTAAAACTCAGCTGCAAAGTCCTCCTCGTTCCTTAGACCAGCTCATGGGAGAGGTTTTTACAGGTGTTGCTACTGTTGAGTTATGCAAGCACAAGAATAATCCCATTTGAAAACACCGGAGTAGTGGCATATACCTGCCGCAATAGCATGTTGAAACGCATGCAAAGAAATAAAAACTCATCCCTTTTGAAATGTTCATAGACCATTGCTAGAGCCTTTCAGTTTTTACTGTTGCTTTAGTCCCCTGGATTTGACTTTTTTAACTAGAATCTAAAGTAAAAAGATTGTTTGAGGACTATATGCTCAGCTAAAGGCATCTTTGGCAAATCATTCTCTTTTTAAGTGTGCCACCGTTCTGTTTGAGGGGTTTAGAAGTTCTTTGGGGTGTGCTTGGGTTTTATTGCCTGGTTTTATAGGCTTCTGCTGGATTCTTGGAGGGACTTCAAAACAACAAAACCCACCTCCCTGTCCCTTTAGGCTGGGGTCAAAGACAGTTCATGGGTTCACCTTTAAGTTTAGGCCTGTTATTGTGCCCTTGCGCTGGATAACCAGAACTCATTTGCTCAGGTTAATATCAACGATATCAATAGTATCTGCTTGCCTTTTACAAACATATTGCAGAATATGGTCATTAAATCTAAATCAATTCTGTTTTGTGGTTGAGACAGTTGATGTGGAGGAAAAGTTAAGTAGTAGTCTGAAATTATTATATAATATTTATGTAGTGTACTTGTGGCTGACACCCTATGGTTCAACACTTGGTCTAGACGCTAGGCAGGAGAGAATATGCCTCTGCCTCTTTCAGTCCTGGGTGTTTCGTCTTTGCGGTCACACTCAGCCCACATGCTTTAATAAGTGTTTTTCACACTGTGGAGGAAGCCAGGCGTGCCCTGTAGGCAATGACTGTAAGCAAACAAATGAATGGGGGCTCTTTAAAAAAATAATAATAATAAATAACAGAAAATGATTGTGACAGTCAGCAGACGCACATTAAATTAAATGTTTCTTTTATTGTATTATGCATGTTTTTAAGCAAAATATTTGTATCATCTTTAATTAATGAGAAATTTAAATGTTATGCAATTGATTTATAATAAAAAAAATAATGGATTGTATTTTAGTGACACTTTTTTTATGCCGTTAAACCCAGTTGCAACTTCAAAGCTAGTTCCCATAACAATAAAGGAATAATTTAATCTTAGCCGTTTGATACATCATCTACTGATAATATATCATCTGTCTTGTTTAGGTTGGGCCCATGTGGTTTGTGCTCTTTACATCCCAGAAGTTGAGTTCGCTAATGTATCCACCATGGAACCTATTGTGCTTCAGTCTGTCCCCCATGAACGTTATAACAAGGTAAGTTCCCTAACCTCTGAAAGACAAACGCTTGTAGTCTGGATATCAATTGAAAAGCAAAGGCTCAACATAAGAGCCTCATAAATCAGCTCAACAATGTAAACAGTATGCATGTAAGGAGTTTAGGTCTATACTGTGAATGTGTTTTCTTAAGGGACCAAGTGCTACATTTATCAATCTTGTATAAACATAGAATGTTGCTGTTAATTATGCTACAAAACTGAATGAATGAAAACTGAGATTCATGTTATGGGAATTTACACGTTCAGTCTAAAAATGAAAAGAACCAAACCATACTCATTTGCCATTGGATTCCTAATCCATTATGGAAAATATAAAAAGGTATTTTAAAACATAATTTTATATATTAAAATATTTAATAGGCTACAAATAATTTTTATAATCCGTATATAGTAAACTGACTGGTTTGTATAACTGATGGGTTCTGGGATACTTGCAGGTGTATATGTTTACTACTCTTCATCACTGTAATTCAAGAGGAATTGCAATTTGCAAAGTCCAAATGTTTAGACGTTAGCTGAACTTTATGCTCAACCGCGAGTATAAAAAAAACAAAAACAATGTTAGATCAAGTACTTAAGGGATATGCCATGACAACGTTCTTTCGTTTTTCATTTGAAAACCTAATTACGTTTTGTTTTCTATGGATGCCCTTCGATGCAGTAGATGAGTAAAATACAATCAGTTAGTGTTGTATGATTTGGATTCAATACGGTGTCTGATGATTTGCAGGACTAAGGAGCCAAGTTTAATCTCATGCTTGAAATAGTGGGTTTAAAATCTGGGATAAAATAGATTCAGCTCTGTTGGTAATTGAGTCCTCACTGTGAGCCAATTTAAAATGGCATGGTTATCACTTGCCTAATAATCGAGGCGCTGGGAAGGGCGGCTTCTGAGAGACTTGCTAAATTGGTTGAGCCTTCACGCTAAACAAGCTGTGGGCCGTGCTGCAATGCATTATATACCATAATAACTGCTTTCTGTATGTGAGAAATCACTTTGGTGACTGTTTTTCTTTCTAGACGTGCTACATCTGTGAAGAACAGGGCCGTGAGAGCAAAGCTGCTTCTGGAGCCTGCATGACATGCAACAAACATGGCTGCCGACAGGCCTTTCATGTCACATGGTGAGTTGCAGAGCATTAATATTCCAGCTAATTGTCCTCATAAGTATCTTAATATCCTTAATTATGTAATCTGTTACATGGATCGGAATAGCAATGTTAACTATAGGGCTGGGTAATAAATATCGATTTCTCGATATTAATCGATTCTCATTTTTACGAACCGATATCGATTCTTAAATCTCAAGAATCGATTAGTCATCCTGTTGTATTTGAATGAATGGAACATTGTATCATGGCTGCGCGCATCCAAAAAATCGCAATAATCTTTGTCCTTTGTTACTATTGATATGAAACAAAGTATCAATTTTCAAATTCCGTCCATTTTCTTTAGAAATTCAAAAACATAAATAACGTTTTGGCGCTGTGGCGTGAGATCGCTCTGGCGCAGCTGAAGAGAAGCAGCAGCGCTGATCTCTCTTCCGGCTTAATAACACCAGTTACAACGCGAAATAAACATGAATGAGCATCTGAAAGTGTGTTAAAAGATAGCATACAACTTATCGAAATCCGTATCATGTCACATTGATTCACTCAATCAGCATTTCAACCGTGGAAATACATCAGTTAAACAGCTTGTAATCAATGTTATGTATCGTCATATTTACCTCAGAAAACCCACATAAACTTGTTAGTCAGCTAGAAAAAATAACTCTAGAGAGGAGCATTACAAATGCATTATAATCTTAATGTTCTTCAATATTTAATGCATAAATCTGGCAAGTTTTTATAGCCACCATTTAAGTGTTTATATTTCATATAAATCTTCTTATTATAAAAATAAATAAAAGTGTAATTTAAGTGTTTGTATAGCTACAAAACAGTTCATTATTACCTTCATATTAGGCTAATGAAGCCTAGTAGGCTACAACTAGACTCCCATAGTTTACAGCATTACTTAAGAGATTTGATTTCCTTGAGAAAATTTGCCATTTATTGTAACCGATATCCAAAATAATGAATATTGAATCGAATCGGAATCGAATTGCAAGCGTGTGAATCGAAATCGAATCTAATTGTGAAATTTGTGTCAACACAAAAATTTCACTAGTTAACTACTTAACAAATAGTTGAATTGGAACTGTTTTCATCTGCTTTGTGCAGTCTTTTTAAAGTTTTTGTTTTTTCTTTGTCTTTGAATGTAGCGCTCAGCTTGCTGGGTTGTTGTGTGAAGAACAGGGCTCAGATGCTGATAATGTGAAATACTGTGGATACTGCAAGTACCATTACAGCAAGCTGGTAAGAATCTGCTTTTTCTAAACCATACTATTTTTAACTTTTACACCCTGACTCAAAGCACCGTTGCTACTGATTCCAAAGCATTCATGCATTTAAAGGTTGTATCAGCGATTTCAGGCCCAAAAAAGGCCCAAACATAAATGATCTTATTCATGTAATCTTTCCTAACAATCTGCTAGCTGCCCGCCCCATAAGCAGGCCGTTAAAAACACAATAAGAATTGATTTCACCAACCACTCAAAACCAAAATAAAGTGTTCCAACCGATCACCGACATGGGTTCGTTGATAGACACTGGCTTCTTCTTTAGGTTCGACTTCGCGTGCAGCCGTGCATGAGCGCAAAACCTTACAACACCCACCCTGATTGGTTGGAACACTTTTTTGGTTTTGAGTGGTTGGTGAAATCAATTGTTTTTGTGTGCAGATCTCAGAGCCTAGGCTGCCTACAGAGACGCATTTTTTTGACGGCCTGCTTATGGGGGGGCAGCTAGCAGATTGTTAGGAAAGATTACGTGAATGTGATCATTTATGTTTGGGCCTGAAATCGCTGATACAATCTTTAATCACTGATATTACAGAAATGTCATTTTAAATTAAACCATTAATGACGTTTAGACTGAGTATAAATAAAAGTTACTGTACCGAAAATGTGTAATATTTTTGCATTGTGCATATGAAGAGTTCAGATGCAAAAGCCTCTAAATGCCATTTGAAATTTTCTTCTTTAATGATGATTTTTATCAAACTTGCATATTTAAGTTCAGTAATTTCACTTAAATAACAATTAATAGGTAATTATCATTGCCATTTAAGTGAAATTACTGAACTTAAATATACACGTTTGCTAAAAATCATCATTAAAGAAGAAAATTTCAAATGGCATTTAGAGGCTTTTGCATCTGAACTCTTCATATACTAATAGATACGCTTCCATTCAAAAGTTTAGGGTTAGTAAGATTTTATTTTTTGGGGAAGGAAATTCATAATTTTATTCAGCAAGGATGCATTAAATGGATCAAAAGTGACAGTAAATGCAATTAATGCTACATTTTAAAAGATTTCTATTTCAAATAAATTCTTCAAAGAATCCTGAAAAAAAATGGACAGTTTCCACATAATAAGCAGCACAACAGTTTTCAATTGTAATAAGAAGAAGAAATGTTTCTTGATCGACATATTAGAAGAATGATTTCTGAAGGATCATGTCACACATGTGACTGGAGTAACGACTGCTGACAATTCAGCTCTGCATCACAGGAATAAATTACATTTTAAAATATTTTAACATAGTTTGATAAATTTGTGACCATATCAATATTTACTGTTTTTACTGTATTTTTGATCAAATAAATGTAGCCTTAGTGAGCAAATAGGGTGCTTGTACACTTGGTTGCCTGGTCCAAACCAAAGTTCGATTACTCGTCCCCCTGCCCTTGCTGGATTGTTCACTTCTATTATTTGGGTCGAACCGTGGTGTGTTTGTGTCATCAAAGCAGTTTACCCCTGTTGGATGGTAATGACGATGCAATGAGGATGGCAAAATGCATATTGTTGCTCACCTCACTTCTATATTTTGGTTTTTGAACCTTTGGTTTTCTTTTACAAGTATCAGTAATGACACTTCCGTCTATCTGCCGTGAATGTACTGCAAATGTTCTAAAGAACGTGGGAGTCCATTTATGCTGAATCCAGGAAAAATTTGAAATGTACATTCTCGCTGCTTGAAGTGCTTTAGTCATGCTTGTCAGGAAAGTGAGTGAGCACATACAAACACAGTTTTATCAAATCTTACATCATTAATAGCGGTTCATTTCCACAATTTAGTATGATTACGTTCATATCATCAGTGAGAAACATGCCGGAGTTCACCGTGAACCGTACCCCAGAACGCTCTGGCTCAGTTTGCGGGTATTCAGGAATTCGGAGAAGAGTTCACATTATCCAAACAAACCAAACTCTGATGTCATTCGAACCCAGGTGTGCACCAAAAGTGCTTGTGTGTAAGCACCCTTACAGACCCCAGACCTTTGAACGCAAGTGTATATGGTTTTCCCATAAATTATATGGATTTTTCTTGTCAATTATTATTTAATGGTCATGGTTTGTGTAATTTGTCATTAGTGCTTCATCTTTTGAGGTATACTTCATGTCTCTAGGGCATTTCTAAAGCACTTAAGTGACTGATTTTTACATTCACCTATACATGAATCACGTTGAGCACATCATTGTGACCATGTCATCATTGTTCAAGCTGTTATTGCGCATCTAGAATCGCACGTGAACTCGCCAGGCTCTCGAAAAAGACACTCCCTCATCTGGAATATCTCTCATTTCTCGAATGTCTGGCACTCCTGGTCCAATTACAGCTGCTGAAAGCTGAGCTGTGGCATAAGCCCCCCGTCCAACCCCAGTGGCCCCTGCCGCCCCCACCTCGATCTCCCTCAAACCCTTTAACCCCTTAATCTCATTGACAATCAACAGCAACTCACTGGACCTTTGTCTGTGGCTCTCCTTTCCTCTCCTTCCCATCATCCCCCCTCTTTCCTGCATTTCCCCCTTCACTCTGTCTTAATACCCCTCTCAGAAAAAGCAGGCTAAGGTTTCAGAGAGATACAGGGACTGCCCAGTGGCAGCTCTCGGTGACAGCATAACGGCCTGTGGTTTTCCGTCCAGCTTTGCTCGGTCCTTAGTGGGCTTGGGTGTGTGTGTGTGTGTGTGTGTGTGTGTGTGTGGCAAGGGGTTTTACTCACTCCAGCCCTGGAGCTACACTGAGCTTTAGAGCCTCAGCCCCCTGCTGCTTCTCAGATTCGTGCTGTGTGTGTGTCTATCCTCCCACTCAACAAAGGCTTCTCAGATACTGCTAGTCCTCTACAGGTTTTCAGAGTGAGGGGCTGGAGGCAGGGCCAGCGCTTTGTGATGTTCTCATAGGGGATTGTAATGAGTTGAGGATGGAGGGATAGTAATGTTTATTTATGTATACACCATTTTATTTCATTCAGCACTTTTGACTACTCTGGTTACTAGGGAATGGACTCTAGGGGCATAGCATTTTTATTTGTTTTGTTTTTCAGATTGGTTAGTGTTGTCAGTTTTATGCATTCATTCATATTTTACATTGTTTTTTTTTTTCATGGTTTCTGTTGGGATTTTGGCATCAGTGGTTTTTAAATATATAAATATACTCTACCATTCAAAACTTTGGGGTCAGTAAGATTTAAAAAAAAAAGAAATTTACACTTGTATTCAACAAGAATGCGTTAAATTGATCAAAAGTAACAGTAAAAAAAATATTTAGATATTGTCCTTTTGAATTTCTATTCATCAAAGATTTATGAAAAAAGTGTTATTATTTTTTTGTTTTTTGACGAAAACATTAAGCATATTATCAACATTTATAATGAAAAGAAATGTTTCTTGATCACCAAATCAGCATATTAAAATGATTGATTGATTTGATTGATTGATTGATTGAAGACTGGATTAATGGATGCTGAATGTAACACTGCCATCACAGAAATATATTAAGTAGAAAATGGTTATTTAAATTGTATTTTACAGTATTACTTTTACTGTATTTATCAATAAATTACTTTTCAAACACATTTCAAAAAATCCCAAACTTTTGAGTGGTTTGTATACTTTTATATATTTGTATAAATATATATTTGATTTTTTTAAATGCATATAAAAAAGTTTTTGTCTCCCATTTTGTTAGAATAAAGTGACAATACCTTGCTTGTTTTGTTTGTTGTCATCCATTGTGGTGATTGCTCTATTGTACAGGACAGCATGATGTTTCTGCAGGATGTACCATGTCTCCCTGTCACCATGTTAATGGACTGACAGCATCAGCACAGTCTCGTGGATTAATAGTTCAATAGTGGGCTACTAACCCCTGACTTTTCCATGTAGGCCTTTGTTTCAGTGAGCTGCTGGTAAACAAAGACCATTTTGTGACCTGAGGTTTTTTGTGGCATTTGTTGTCAATAGCAGATTTAGAGACTGTTGACTTAAAAAGAAATGTGGCACATTTTACAAAGGTGTTTTTTTTTTTTGTCAGTTTGGATGTCAAGGTCATGCATCATGGCATGCTTTTTTTTCTTTTTTTCGTAAATATAAAATCAGCTGTTTCTGTTGGTAAATAGAGAATGTTGTTTTGTAGTTGTATAGAGAAATCAAATATAAGTGACAATATGTATTCTTTGGCTTTCATTGCTGCTAGAAGAGAGAGAAGTGAGAAGTAGGGGAAAAAAGGGTAATTGGACAGACTTTAAATGTAACTCGAAGTTCCTTTTTCACCTTTTAGAGAAGGAGCAAAGGCCGTGGTAGTAGGGCTCAAAGCTTAAGTGATTCTTCCACTCACTCTTTGGATAAGCACCATGACAAGGAAAAGAAGGTAAGGCAGCCTCCAGATCTACCTCACTTCCTGCCATGTGTGATTGATGCCCCCCTCCTCACGACTTCAGACTATGAGGTTAACGAACAAAACCAAAAACTCTGTTTGTCCGAAATATGTGAATTACACGAGCCACTGTCACCCTGTGCCGACCCTCACGTGCACACTTTTTATATCCCACAAAGCTTTTAAAGCCACAGGAGGGAGAAGAGTGCCTTTTATCACTCAAAGTGATTAGTATTTTTGATGCTGCCTCAAATTATCAACATAAAGAGTGCTGTATGCATAAAAAAGCATCCGTCATGGCCATTAGTTCCACAGAGTCTGTTTAATCAGTATTGATAGGTAGTGTAGTCATTTGTTCCACTAATTTTCTATACGCAGCCATACCGAATGAAACATGTAGCATTATTAGCCCTGCTCGCCTTTTCATTTTATTCAATTAAGCGGTAGGCCCTGCAACATGGCCTCATATCAGTAAATGTGTACGTAATGGCAGAAGACGATCCATAGTGCATGTAAAAAATGCGTTTGATTGTGCCTCTTGTCTGTATTTTTCTCTTTTTACTGTAATAATGGTAGTATCTGAAATACTAATCCAGCAGACCTCATAGTGTGAAATGTGTGGAGGAGCTCATCACATCTGTCCATCGTCATTTATAATTTTCTGCCTGTCCCTAAGCAGCTCCCACCGGCCACATATTTCAAACACTCAGCCTCTGTACAGCCATCTTAATCAGCGATAGCTTGCCTGAATTGTTCCATTTGAACCGGATCAGTAAAATGGCTCTGTGTTGATTTAACGTTTATTCAAACGTTTCATTGTGTTTTTCAAGGATTTACATTGAATTATTATAAATTTAATTGTCTGTTCTGAACCTTTTTTTCTAAATCTTTTTTTTTTGTCATTTAATAATTCTGCTTAATAGTTGTTTTTCAAATAGTGATATATTTTTGACATTTTGTAAAAATAAATAAATAAATAAAAGTAACAATTGTGGATTTTTGCTATTCTGCAAGCTTACCAGCCTGCATATAAAGTTACAGTTTAGTTGTAATGTGTGCAACCACACATGTGTTGTATTTTACTATTACCTTATCTTTTAAAACAAATTAATTATTTTGATCATTATAAATCGTTTTAAAGTAATGTGAAGAAACCATTACATTTATGTGCTTAAATGTAAATCTGAATACTCACAATAGTCAGATGAGCACTTACAGCGGGGAGTGCTGGTCATTGAGGCTGTTGGTTATTTGACACAAATTCATTAATTATTTGAATTTGTTTGAATGCATTTGCATTGGAAATGCATTCCGAAATGGAGTGGATGTTGCTCTTTTAAGCTGCTCAAAGACCGACACTGCAGCCCGTATAATCTAGGTCAGCGAAAGATTAAATATGAGATGCCATTTAAAACCGTTTCTCCCAAAATTATTCTGATATTTGACATCTTCGCCTTATTCTGTATTGAGAGGGGTTGACATTAACAATGATTCGGGTTGGAGCTGTATTCTTGAAGATCGTGTTGTAAAGTGCCTTGTGCTCCGCCATGGCTATTGTTACGGCGCCTGATTTGCATTAGCAAAGGGGGCCCATCCCCCCTACTCCACATTCCCAGGTCAAAGGTCGGGGGGCTCAGATGTATACCTAGCTAATTCCAAACCCCAGGGCCAAACAACAATAGAGGCTAAAAGCTTCTCAATTTGCAGCTAGTTCAGATGTGCTCTGAGAGGCCGTCGAGAGCGGCATCTGGGAATAAAATGATGTTTTCAATTTCTCTTCCTTCTCCTGCCTCACATATCTTAAATTCTAATCTATTTTGGATTTTAGCTTTGTTTTCTGGATGATTAGTTTTTGCTTTTTGTATTTAATTTTTTTTAAAAAGATTTATTATATTTATTCATTTCCGTAGTTGAATTTTAATACTTAGCCTGAAGCCTGGGGAGTAATTTCTTTGTTCATCCTGAAAGAGATTTTCTACATTTCACTAATCTGCTGAAGGCATTGATGAATTATGATAAATGCTTTGGCATTTTTGTTCTCTCTTTCTTCAGTCACCTCTGCCTGAACTATTCATCTTTGTATAATTAAGATAGCTGTCGTCTCATGTCAAACTCTTTCAAGACGTTTATGTCAATTTTAATTAGACCAGTAAACAGCAGTTCATACCTGCATTTTGTCATTACACAAGGGTCCAAATATGTAGTTGGTTTCAGTTGATTTATTTGGTGGAATTAAGATGAATGTTTTGCATTTTTCTTTTTTCCATTCATAATCAGAGCCAAGTGGTGACATGATTTTTTTTTTTCTCATGCTAACACTGCCTTGTCAACACCTTTAGAAACAATGTTAATTAAGACTAAGAGTCTTGTCTTTGAATCCTTTCGAAAATTAGCTTTTTTTTTCTTGTAGAGCAAATGCGGCCTAACAAAGCTTTGTAATTTCAGTAAATGCTGTTAAATTTATAATTATTTCATCACTAATATTGTCATTTTGGTTTTGTGGTTAAAATTATGTGATTTGGAGCATAAGCAAATCATTTTTAAACAAAGCAAAAACAGTGACATTTGTTTTGGATATGTAGGTTGTAGATGAAAACCAATAGCAATGCATATTCAATACAAATGCAATCTTTTTCAACCATTTAAAAAAAATACGTATGATTTTTCTGTTCTAAGAAAATGGCATTTAAAATGGTATACGCAGGAAAATGGTAAATGGCGTAGAAGAAGCAGAAGCTCATTTTCATTTTCATTGAAAAACTTGAGCCTGAGGGCCACTGGAATTGTCCCCATCACTTGCACAGAGAAGTAGCATAAACTGTTATGTTCAGAATAATTGTCGATTCTAACTGAGACAATGGCTGGAAGATGACAAAGGGGCAAAAAAAAGATAGACGTTTGTATATCGCTCCAGTGGGGAATGTGTAAATATCCTCTACGAATGGTTCAGGATCACTGCATATTTTTACAGCCATGCTCTTAAGAACAGAAGCGGAGAGGTTGGAGGTGTTCGATTGGAGTGCGAGGTGTAAATTTGTTCACGCTCCCGTTTCTCGGGCGCAAATAGAGCTGTGTACAGCGGCACTAGACTGGGGTGTAAATTAAGTTGCAGTAGACTCTGGTCAGGCCTGCAATGTGAATCCTTTCCTATCCAGAGGAATACCTTTTATTTTTCTTTACAGGAAGATCTTCATAGTGTTGGCTACAGTCCTTACCAAATTGTACCGGCTTCAGTCAAAACCTTTGCTGTACCTACCATCTTCATTAAGTTTTTTTGTTGTTGTTTCATCACAGAAACATAAAGAAAGAGATCGCCACAAACCAAAGCACAAAAAGTCTTTGGAAATGACGCCTTCCCTGGTGCCAGCACTGATGGTGTCCTCTGAGAAGGTGAGTCCACCTGTCTATTAGTCTAGGATATATGCCTGAGAGTTCATCAAATGTCAACAAATAAGTGCATTCTAAGCCTTTTTGCCCATGTGTGCATTCCCTTCCAGAGCTACAGCAGCAGTGGCGGAAGTGTCTCCTCCATCTCCTCCACTCAGAAGCGACTTGATGACAGTGGAGGCCGTTTCACCAATGCCAACTTTCAGGAAGTTCCAACTCTCTCCAGTTCCAGCTCCAAGGATGGCGGCTCCTCGGATGGTAAGAGCTCGGATGGCAAAAGCAAGAAGTCCAGCTGTCACGGCACGAGCTCAAGCTCGGCATCCAGGGGCCGCAAGTCCGTGCCGAGCAAAACCCACGGTCCTGTGGTCACCACTGCGACTTCATCCACGGCCCCCTCCTCGACCAGTCCTTTTCAGCAAGGTGAGACTTTTAAACATGCCAACTTCACTTTCACTTCAGATTGTTGATGAGGTGAATTGGTAAACACCCTCTCCATGCTCCTGAATTGAGCGGCCAGATTCAAGTCTCGTGCCCACTTCCTGTGCGTGACATTTTGAGTGAGTCTGTTGTGACAGAGCTGGATGGAAGCCAGAAGCCGTAAGCTTGGCGTGTGCGCGATAAGGCTGTCGTCTGGCTGGCTGCCGCTGTAATGTGGAGCGGCGAGTCTTTCTGAACTGGCAGTGCTGTGGGTGGTGTCTGTGTGTGTGTGTGTTTATGTGTGTTATGAGGGAGGTTTGGGAGTCAGAGGAGAAGCATGTTCCCTTCCTTTCTGCTATCATGCCGTGATGGAGGAATTGAAGCAGAGGTCACGTCTGGAAAATTCAGACTAATCATTAATGTGTCAAAGTGCTGCAGGGGCCTCCTTGCTGGAGTTACGCACAAACGCGCAAGGAACCTGGAAGAAGAAACAATGCAGTGTTTTCTCAACAGAGTGCAATGAGATCAAAAGATGTTGGAGATTAACTGCAGAGTCTAATCTTCTCACTGAGAATGTCATATTCTCTGGGCTGTTGTGAAAACACCTGACACAGACCCAACCCACACAACTGTCCTGTTCGGCCACACTGATGTAATATCCCAAGTATATGAGAGATTACAATATCAGCAATCTTTTATTAAATTGAGTCCTTTGTGTTTGACAATAACAGAGCTGTAGTAATATGTAAAGTTTTGTATATTGCCGCTTATATGAATCTTGTTGTTGTTGTTGTTGATATAAAAATAGTAGATGAAAAGTAATATTGTTTTAGGCAGGATTTAAGATTTTAAGTTAAGTTGGGTCTCTTTTCAGACAGATTTTGATCATCTTGAGGCAGTAAATGGATAGCATGCTTAATCTAAGATACAGCAAAATTCCTGAATGTGTTTTTGGAACAATTAGAAAATGTAGCTAGTTATCTATTTGTCATGGCATATTTATTGGCGATATTACTTTATCTATCTGTGTGTGTTTAATTCCCAATTTTACTGTGCAGTCTATCCCTCAAACATTTAAAGTCTCTGCAGCCTCTTGCCACAGCTGTGAAAACATACACGTCAGAGTTGTTTCTCTGACTTTGGTTAAAGGACGAGTCCTTGACTCCTTGCCTGAGGCGAGGGTCTGAATGAACACCTAGATCTGGGTCACCATTTTGGCCTGCCTACGTACCTGATTGTTTGGCTTCCTGCGAGTATTGACCGGTCCACCAGATTATGAAATTTCCTGATTTCTTCAGAAAATAGTTTTCAAAAATATTCTCAAATACTTTTCTTTAGAATTATCAAGAATAATTTTGAGTCCGACTCTGAAACTAAAACCTTCTCATCTAAGAGGTAAAGTTAAGTCAGTGTATTAGTTTAATTTTTGTATGCCAGATCAGGAGGAAAAATTAAGCATCAGATCCTTGATCCTCCTACCTTTTCAACATTTTTTGTTTTCATTTCGGACAACTAATATAGTTTGAGTTTGATTTTTCTTTTTAAATCTTACCAACCCTTGTAACTCTTTCGCTGCCAGCATTTTTAAAAAAGAGTTGCCATTATTTTACATATGCATCTGCTCACATAGCCTATGCCTTCACTTGTTTCTGCTTCTTTTTCGCCTGTGTTTTGATCACAGATATTCTGTACTCTTTCTGAAGATGTGTAATAGCGCTCCCACGTAGGCTTGGGCGGTATTACGGTAATATCATATACCGCGGGATCTAAAAATAGCAACGGTATCAGTTTCAATATCGTCATACCGTCAGAAAAAAAAAAACAATGCACTTAAATAGGAGACAAGGAATCCTTGTCTCCTATATAAATGCAATGTTTTAAATACAATTTATTTAATGGCTAAAATGCTTATATCTGGTTCTCATGACGTGACAGTGGTGAGTGGGGGAGAGAGGGCAAAGATTGAAAGTTGCGCACCGAGTGACTTGGTCTCGAAGAAGAACACGACTTCTGCAGTTTGGCAGGGATGGGCATTTCAAGCAAAAATAATATTTAAAGATTGCCTGGTATTATTCGATTATTATTTGAATATTGTGCCCCACCACCACAGGCACGCCACATGCATGTAGTCTACAGCAGGAGGGCCGTACAACGCTTAAATATAAGCTAGGTTTGAAAAAAATTTTTTTAATAATATGATGTTTTTCTATGTATGTTGATTTTATGAAAAGGGAACTTCATGAGATAAATAAGATAAGATCATAAAATGCGCAATACCGGAAAACATTTGGAATGGGTCAGTCAGACATGATTATGACCACTTATTACGTTTTGTTTTGTAGAAATCCTTTCATTAAAACGAATTTCGTTTTGAATAAATTGCATCTTCATTTTAATTTTTTTTCCATCAACGAATTGCCTGGATTAATTAATAAAAAGCAAATATAGTGATCAGGACACGCGCTGACGCATGACTGGAGCGCGACTCATACATGAACTGAACCTCGCATATAAGAAACAAGATCTGAGAAGTGTATATAGTAAGCTTGAAATGTCTACTTTTAAACAAAACAAACAATCTAAAAGAAATTGGCTGCTCTCTGCTTATGTTTAGGCTAATTCATATGAAGTGTGCATTACTCTTTATTCGCGTTCACTACCGCGAATATGCTAGTTTGCATCGTCAATGCAATCTTTATCTTTGCAGCAAATTACATAGAAAACACGTTGGGTCAGTCAGACATGATTATGACCACTTATTACGTTTTGTTTTGTACAAAGCCTTTCTTTAAAACGAATTTCGTTTTGAATAAATTGCATCTTCATTTATTTTTTTTTTCATCAACGAATTGCCTGGATTAATAAATAAAAAGCAAAGATAGTAATCAGGACACGCGCCGACGCGTGACTGGAGCGCGATTCATACATGAACTGAAACTCGGCATATAAGATACATGTCTTAATGATCTGAGAAGTGTATATATATAGTAAGCTTGAAATGTCTATACTTTTAAACAAAACAATTACAAGCTAAAAGAAATGGGCTGCTCTCTGCTTTAGGCTTATTCATATGAAGTGTGCATTAGGCTACTCTTTATTCGTGTTCACTACCGTGAAGATGCCAGTTTGCATCGTCAATCCAATCTTTAGCCTATCTTTGCAGCAACTGACATAGAAAACACTAGTTTATTAATAAATAATTTTATCTCGGCTCCACTTGGCTTGCGTCGCCGAGTGGACAGAGCTCGCGGCGCGTGATCTTCAGAAATGCGCTTCCCTCTCTAGAGGAAATATCACCACTCTGCTCACATTCTCTGGTGTGAGACAATGTGCATCTCCTGTTTTCTAATAGTTGATTGACAGCTTTTAGATGCATTATTGGACCCGACACTCTCTGGTTGAACGTGTCATCATGTGTGATGCGTCTGAGCCTTATCTCGTAATTTTTAATTAGTCAAGCGGTAATACCGTATACCGCGGTAAAATAGGGAGGAGGTTTGACGGTATGAAAATTTGGATACCGCCCATGCCTACTCCCACACAGTATAACTGAAAACACAAAAAGCCGTCAATGACGGTGAAGCGCAGTTTCATAAATGACAGAAAATTCTGTCAATGGTGAGGTAAATGGTTGTGTACATTGTGGCAAAAGTTGCTAAACTATTTTGGACAGAATTTAAAATAATTTATACAATATTACAAGCTGCAGCTATGCTGTGTTTCTGTGTCCTTAAAAATTGATGCAGCAAAAAGGTATTTGTTTTATGACCACATGCCACACCTCTTTTGGTTTATGCTGACTGTCTGTTAATATGGTTGTGACATTTAAAGTGCATCTTTTATCTCTTTCTCTCTCAGGTCTTTTATTAGGCAGCAGCAGCAGTAAATCAGCCACTAGTGGGTCTGTGGTTCAACCCACATCTGATTTCCTCAGCTTCTCTGATCCCAGCCTGAGGGCCAGCGACTCGTACACGCCTCCATCCTTTGGCCGTTGCCACTTGAAGGGTGGTGCAGAAAGCGGAGCCTCTGAAGGCATGGTGGCTCTCAACACCTTCAGCGTGATGTCCCTCCCCCAAAGCTCCAGCAAGCATTATGAAAACTGTCACCCAGCAGGAGAGCTGGGTGGCCTGGCCTCCGCCGGCTACAAACGACCCCAGCCCTCCTCGTCCTCTTCCTCTGCGACATCATCTTCATCTACAGGCGAGGATGGAGTGAAGAAGAAGAAGAGAGGGAACTGGAGGAACCGGTATGGGCCGTGCTTTACCACCCAGGACGGTAAAACCACTGATACCGGAGAGCACGGATCCACAATGCCCTCATCCACCTCCCCTTCGCCATCCTCCATGAGCACCATGTCCTGCCGTGGGAGCACCGTTAGCAGTACTGGAGGTGTGGGAGCAGTGGGTGCTGGGAGCAGCAGTCTGGGGATTCAGAAGTCCCCATCCCTCCTCAGGAATGGAAACTTACAGGGTATGACTGTCAGTTCCCCACCTGCTGGACCAGGTGAGCAGAGAGAGCCATAAGATGCTTTTAATTTGTTTAAAGTTTGCTAATTCAGCTAAAATTAATTAATCCTGTTTATTGTGAATTGTTTAAATGTGCACGAATTCTCGCTAATAAGGAAGAATTATAACAAAAGGGTTACATGATTAATCATTTAAATCTTGATCAAGATTTCTTTGACATTGGCACATTGGTTATTTATCCTGTTTCTTCTTCTTCTTCTTCTTCTTTTGACATTTCCATTATCTTGCATTGGTAACAAACCTCTAGCTTTCATGCTTTGGGTTGCCAGATGTCAGTTAAGGTCCCTCAATCAAAATGTTCTCTTAAATGGATACTTATTCTTTCTTCCTAGTGTTTTACTTAATCATCTCAAAGTGGCAACCATGTGTACCCAGTGTCTCTGCACTGTGTATACAAATTCTGATGAACTTAAAACTCGAAAAAGTTAAGATTTTAAAAAAAGTTTTAAGAAGTTTTAAACACAAAAGTTTAGCATTCTCTATTGAGATATTCTGTTCAAATGAATGGGTAATATAGCCCAACTGTGTCTGTTTCCTGAGTCCAAGTTGACATTCTTTTGATTTGTGCTTGTGTGGAAGTATAAGATTTCTCATAATCGTAATTAGCCCTAGAATGGATGAGCCCTAAAAGCCCTAAAATCCTATACGACTTTTTCTAAATAAAAAAATAACTAAAATCATTCTTTTTAATGCTAAACATGAATTTAGACATTTTTATATATGTATGTGTATATATATATATATATATAAAAAAACATTGCACACAATAGTTCAAAGAAAAAAGTGCATATTTGCTTTGAAATTATTTCAGCTGACATCACCAACCCCTCTTGTTTTATAGCTATCTGCCGTATTAAGACGTAATTTTTGCCGTATTTTTCTGAAGTCCCATCCTGTTTCATGTTGACTTTGAGGTCCATGGATATCTCTATTTTTTTCAGCCAATGTTGTTTTTTTATTTCCATTTTTTACATTCAAAGCCTCATTTTTATTCCTTTCATATTACAAATGACGTTTACCATGGCTGAAGTGATTTTTTTTTTTCTTTTTAATTTGTCTACACACACTATTTAATCCAAATAATTTCTCCTAACGTTCTTGTTGACATTTTCTTGTCACTATTTTTTTTTTTACCTTTACTGTTTTTCTTTTCTTTTTCTTGGACCCATACAAATGGAAGCATATAAAAAATTGGCTATCATCAATTGGCATGTTTTGGTCGATCTGAGATAATTATTTTTCAGGAATTACTCATTGGTGGGGTTTTTTTTTTTCTTCGATATCCCAGTCAGTTCAATTCCTCTAATTCATCTTAATCTTTCCATGAATTGCAGTTTTTTCCATCTCTATTTATTTAAAAAAAAAAAAAAAGAGAAAAAAGAAAAAGAGAATCCATTTGAGGTCTGCTTTTCTCGAATAGAAGCCTGGGAACCAGTATGTTGTTGTTTTGGTCTGTGCTGAAGCTCATTAGGATAAAAGTGGATGGAGGTGCTCTCTAAAGTGCTTCCTCATTCCTACCTGATTGAGAGCTTAGAGTGGCCCGCTGAATCTCCATAGAGATGCACATTAACCTGTTGAGCCCGAGGGAGCTGGAAAAGGGAAGGAGCCCGTAACAGGCAATTAGTTATAATTTTATTTGTTCCTCCCTGTCGTTGTCTTCGCTCGGGATCTAGAGTGAGCCGACATCACTTACTGGTTAAAGATAGTGTGTAGAAATGCCCTGACCCCTACTGGCCTTCCCGTTCACTAATCTGGAGCCAGAACTTGCGATCTTGGTGCACATACTACGTTCTTTCTCACTCATTTCCTGGCACTAACTCACTCACACCTGCTAAACCTAGACGTTGACATAAGCGTACACATGCCAGTTAGAATGTTAAACGGGCCTTATCTGTGGTGCTGCACTGTTGCTTGGCAACCATCCGGCTTTTTTGTAGTTTCTTTCCTTCTGATTAGAACTTAAATCTGGTGTCTTTTTTTTCTCTTTCACTCCCTGCTATGTGCCATCTCACTATCACCCTGTCCCCTCTCTCAAGGATTTTTTTGTTTGTTTTGTGCTTGTTCTCCCACCCATCTCTGCCCTCACCTGTTCCTGGCCTTTGGCTGGACTGTAAATATTTAGCCATTGCTAATGCAGGGCTACAGCAGAGTGCTCCACCTCATCTATCTGTCTCACCCTCCCTCTACTGCTCCCAGCCCTCTTTCTCTCTTTTTTTGGATGGATGGATGACTGGTCTATCAGGGGAGCAGTGGGAGCTATTATTAAATGCAAACATCTATCTCAGCCCCGGCCGGGTGTAGGGCTTTATAGGGTGTTATTTGGAGAGGGTGGAATGGTTCTTCTTGGTTTTCATCTGAAATTAGAAGGAAAAGCTGGGTGAGACAAATGAGCACAATTTACTGTTAAGGCTGGAAGACAACACAACTTTTGATAACTGAGCAGATTTTAAAACACTATGCATTGTATGCTTGTCGACTTAATGGGGTTACAAAAAAAAATTAAATATAATTTAGATGGACTTCTTTGCAATATATTTTTCTTTGTAGTATCTTGCACATGATTCAGTGTGAAACTAAAAATGTTACCCACAAGTTAAATTAAGTTCTATATATTAAAAAAATCCATTTTGTTTTTTCTTTTCACTGCCCTGTGTCTTGCATTTTTAAAACGCAATGTACCTGAAAGAGAATGTTTGAACCATATTTTCCATACACTGAATACAATTTTGTCTCTCCATACAATAAAAGTTATTTAAGCCAATTGGCTTTAATTATATGGATGAAACAACACAGAGACATTTTTCATCATATCATCTTTTATGTTCCACAGAAGAAAGTCAAACAGGTTTGGTGATATTACAACACGATGCACATAATGACAGAATTTCATTTTGGGGTGAACTATCCTTTTAAGCCTGGATTTATTACTCTAGGATGAAACTGTGCAGCTGTTCTGACCTTTCAAGTAAACATTGACAAGCAATGCATGCATTTGCTGCGTTAACTGCAGCCGTGCGCCCTAACTTATCGCTCTCTGTCGGCATACATTCGAAACATCAAGCCTGACTGACTCTTCGCATTTGATGCAACAAATCTTGAAGCTAGTAACCCAACACAAAACACTTCAAGACATCGATTATTGTTTATGATACCACATTTAAATTAAAAACATCTGTCACGTCAAAGGCCTAAATGCGTTCTACTGCCGTGCAACAATACCTCGAATCAGTCCCTCCTTTCTTCTCTTCGTCCGTAAGAAAAGTGCAGAGGATCCTTATCAGGTTCTGGGCCTCGTCATTAACCTCCCTCTGAACTCGCATGGATTTTCTGCTGAGAGAGGAGACAGGGGTTTGACTTGAAATGCTGGCTAATCTAATTTGAAATTTCCCCTCTCTTCCCCTGATTTGATATGGGGGGGTTCAGGAGACGATGTTAAGTCCTGATCGATCGGTCTCGTTCGATCAGCACCAGATAACAGGATCTTTGTCCTTGCTTTGTTTGGTCGCTCATGTCTTGTAACCTCTAATCAAATGCACTGTTGGTTGACCTTTTGTGAAATGTTAATTATTTACCAGATTACCTGATCAACACGGTGATTTAAAGATTGATCCAATCGTTAATGCATCAAGTTAGCCGTTAGTATTCTCAAATCTTCTAAAATTTAAACGAATTGGGATTAAATGGAATACCGTGACACAGTGGTGTGTAAGCTTCCTTTCTATATGTGGAGTTCAGAGCTTGGTACTGTAAATGCTTCACGTGGTACCTCTCCGCCCAACAATGTTTCCTTGTTTCAGCAGTGAATGTAGACTGCCGCGAGCCATTCATTCCTTTGTGTGGCAAGGGGGCCTCTCTCGTTCCTCCAACGGGTCAGCCTGGGCCATCAGCTGGGTTTATTTGAGATGGTGGCAGGGGAGGAGGGAGAGAGAAAAGAGAGAAAAATCAATAAAACAACGGCAACAACAAACAGCGTGCATGTCAAGAACCGCCAAATAAATATGAATGGGCCGCACTCCCGCCACGCCTGGAAAGCCCTCAGTCATTTTTACAGAAGAAATAGTGAGTAGTCAGATTCAGGGAACTGTTTTCTGGGTCACCGGGAGGCCGGTGCAGAGTGCATGTTGAGAGGACTCAGAAATGCTTTGTGCTCGCTCTCGATGTCTGCTGTAATGAGGGCCTGGTCAGACAGGCCATTCAAAGTCCACAAAGTTCATCTCAGGGGCAGCTAGAAAGATAGATGGATAACCAGTGAAGGTATATTGGAGGACAGAGGTTGCCCTTACAGCTATTAAAAGTTTTCTTTTACCACTAGATTACAGGTCATAACCTGCGTTGATTTGTTTCACATCCCCCAGTTGTTATGCCAGATACCCTGCTGATAAACAAAACAATGTTATTTTTGACTGAGAATAAGAAGAAATTGTTTGTCTTGGAGAGTGTTGAAGATGTGCTGGTTTTCTTGTATAATTTACTGTAATTGCTGTCTTTTTGCAGGTTCGTACCCCAGCAGTAGTGATGTAGCCTGCTCGTTGTCCAGTACGGTGCTTGGAGGGTCTCTCTCCGGATCCAGTTCTGAGTTACCTGCTCATCAGTCTGTGGTCACTTCAATGCCCACTCTCACCTCACTACCCCCGACCGCCCCGTTCACCAGCACTTCATCTACACATGTGAGTATTTAACAGACCTAATTATGTGTTCATGTTTGTTTGACTATTTCAAAACCGAATTTGGTTTGCTTTTGGTGAAATGGATGAATGAATTAAAGAAATCGATTTGAGCATAAAAATGTGATTCAGCATCCCTAGGCTATATTAAAACGGCATAAGATATTTTTATTAGGGATGCAACAATACCGCTTTTTCAAAACCGATAATAAATGAGCAGAGACTGGTTAGCTACTTGCTCTACGTTTATTTAAAATTAACAGCAAGACAACTAGAAGTGAATGTGTTTTCCATTAAATAAATCACACACAGTAAACAAAACCTTAACAGAAAAAACTTTGCAATGAACTTTGCAAACTGGGTCCCGATGCGATGAGACGCACAGGCAGATTCGGCTTGAAGTTGTTCATCCTCTGACGTGGCGATTTGCGCGCTGTTACAAAAAAAGCCGTGCACACAACCAAGTGAAATGGGATCTTGCTCTACACCTTCGCGCTTGTGCGGGTGCGTCGAGTATAAACAAGGCTTTACTCCGTGTCAGCGCTTGCTCTGATCGGTAAAGGGGCAGAGATTTCAGACCTCTGTTTATTAAGGAGATCTCCCAGATTTCTCCTCTTGGGAGGGGGGCTGCACAGATCTCTCCCGAATCATCTCTAGCAGTAGCAGCCTCCGAAGCACCACTAACTCCACCTCCGTTTCCCTCGTAAGCTAATATTAGTATTTAAACATTCTCTATGATAAAAAATGTTTGTGAAACAAATATTTTAATAACCTTTTTTTTTTTGGCGGTTATATTGTTCCAATGTGGGTGTTCAACTATAATCATCACACCCCTAGTTCCACGGCGGCATCCATCTTTGTAAATGTACAAAATTTGCTTCACCGTCGCTGTGCTTTCGCCATCGTGGAAAGCCCACCCCAACGTTTCTGATTGGTGCCGCGATTTCAACGGCTTAGAATTGGGCTTGAATGAGCTCTTTGCCAGACTAACTTGCAGAGCAAATCTAAATTTGCCTGAAGTTGTCTGGGTTTTCCCCAGGCTAGATTAGTGGATAATTCAGCAGTAAAATTAAGTCTAGAAAAATCACAAGTGCACAATTATTGTATTAAATCTGAATATTTAGTGAGAAACATTTAGTGGGCAACTAATAAAAAGTAAGTGTAACTAAATCTGGCAAAACGTTACACATTGCTCTTTGTAGAATGATGCGCTTTAAGCCACATGGAGTCACAGTGTGCGGCGCGTCGAGTCCGCATTCAAAAGTTTAAAGCACCACAAAGGAAATGCATATTGATGCGTAGTGTATTATACAGTATCTATCTATGCAATAGTGTATTGAGCCTTATATGTCAGATACTGTGCACGTGAAGAACAATTATAGTGCTCTGATTCTACTCTAGTGTTGTGATCTAACAGACACCTGGTAGAAAAATTACATGATTTAGTTACAGCAATGAAGTCCTGCGATATAAAGTTGTTTAATGCAAAAGCATCTTTTATCTACTGATCAAGTAATAGTAACATTGAATCACCTTTGAGAGTTTCATCGTGTTGGCTTTCGCACCCGAATGGCTGACAGTCGCAGCGGAGGGAAACGTTTACTTGATCTTGAATTTAATGACTTAAATATTAAGTTATATCTTGCATTATACTATATAATGGCTTCAAAACACTTATAAAATACTGCAGGAAAACTTTATGGTACTTTATAATGTTTTTGTGCCTTTTGTGGGGCTTAACTATAACACAGAATAGTAATATAGGCCTACGCACAATATCGGATTTGGATCGGCCTCGTCTGACGATAACCGATCCGGCAAAAATGGCTATATCGGATTGGTTTCGCATCCCTAATTTTTGTTTAGGATTTAGCTACTAATACACTACCATTAGGTCAGTAATTTTTTTTTTTTATTATTATTCAGCTAATGCATTAAATTGATCAAAAGTGACGGTAATAAAATTCATATAAATCATCATTTCCACCGAAACAAAGCTTTACACACAACTGTTTTCAGTATTGACAATAATAAGAAACATTTTTGGAGCAGCAAATCAGCATATTAGAATGATTTCTGGAGGATCGTGTAACACTGAAGACAAGAGTAATGATGCTGAAAATTCAGCTTTGCCAGGAATTTTTTTTCATCACAGGAAAAAAAAAACACATAGTAAAATATATTCAAATAGAAAATATTGCAATACTATTTTACAATATTAGTTTTTACTGTATTTTTTATCAAATAAATGCAGCCGGAGAGAACTTTTGAAAACAAAGAAAATCTTACCGACCGTAAACTTTTGAAAAGTAGTGTATACATGCGAAGAAAATGGAGCTAATTGCACAACTTAGTTTCTGCTCAGTGCTCACACGGATCTGTAATGCATTATCTCTCCCAAAATTAACCAGTTAAATAGAATTTTACTCATAGTTTTTGTACTGTGTTAACTTGCTCCAATTTTATCAAAATAATTGCTGTTTAAGCACATTCATGGCACAAATAGTAATTAACGCCTAAAAGGCTCAGATGTAAATGCTGGGTGCAGCTAATTATGTTTTAAGTAACTCGCATGTGATTGTGATTTTTCCCTTTTTTCTTTTTCTACAGAACAAATGAATTTGGTTCCCAAGTGCCCAGGTTGTGCTAATGCAATATTTATGTAATTGCGACAGTAATATTAACAGTACGAAGGAAGCCATCTAAGGGCCGCATGTCTACATAACATGTCAGTGGGAGAAGTAAAATTTGTAACTTCAGACCTAATTTTTCAGCTCTTGAAAGACAGTGTTTTGAGTCATTTTGGGTATTTATTACTAGGCTGCTTAAGTATATGGTCTTAATGGATGAATGTGATTGTGTTTGCATTAGCCAGTCAGAGAAGTATGTGTGGTCAAATAAACATTGTGAGAAAAGAGCTGTAATTGGCTATATATGTCGCTTTGAGTCAGTAATTATATTTTGTATAAATATAGATATTTTTCGACGTTTTTGAAAGAAATCTCTTATGCTCATCAGGGCTGCATTTTAATATATCTTAAAATTTAATTTATTTCTGTGATGGCAAAGCTGAATCTTGATCACTGATCCTTCAGAAATGATTCTAACATTCTAATTCTAAATGCTCAAGAAACATTATTATCATTATATATATATATATTTGTAACATTATACATTTATTTACTGTCATTTTTGATAAATTTAATGCCTTTTTCTGAATTAAAGTATACCTTTCTTCATGAAATAATATTTAAATCATTAATAAATACAGAACAAATGAATCGGCGACTTCAGAATCCCCTCCCACACATTAACGAACTCCTGCGTGTGTTTAGATTGCATTAATAAAGTAAAGTCATTCTTACAGGCTCCCAGCGCTGCTCCAAATAGGCCCTTTGGAAGCACACTAGAGACTGAGCACCATCTCTGCCGCTCTCCTGAGCATCTTTGTCTTGACTTGCACTGCTGTAGCAACCGGTCGTTTCTAAGCAACAGGGCTTTGTTTGTGCAGATCTGCCCTCTCTGCAGGCAGGGTGGCCTTACATTAGGAGATGAAGTAAACCCACTGATGGCCTTAATGCTGTAGGGCTCTCGGCGGTCCAGCCCTTTCTAACGCACGCTTACAAATATCATCCATTAGGCATGAAGAGATTTAATATGATGGACTTTTTTCTTTACTAGGTAGTTAGCAGATCAGAAAACAGGTGATGTTTTTAAAAGTATGTCTGGGGTCAGGAATAGAATTCATTTTTATTTGATGTATAACATGGTGTTTTATCATATGAAGAGTTCAGATGCAAAAGCCTCTAAGTGCCATTTGAAATTTTCTTCTAGAATAATCATTTTTATCAAGCTTGTATATTTAAGTTCAGTGATTTCACTTAAAGGCAATGATAATTACCTATTAATTGTTATTTAAGTGAAATAACTGAACTTAAATATACAAGTTTGATAAAAATCATCATTAAACAAGAAAATTTCAAATGGCATTTAGAGGCTTTTGCATCTGAACTCTTCATATATTCAGTGCAAACAGTCATCCATCAGCATGACTGTCCCTGAGATATTTGAAATTTTTCTTCTTCTCCATCTCTTAACTCTCCCTTTGTGGATGGAAGAATGGTTGGACAAAAAAAGAAATCAGTGGTTGCAAGCTGGGCAGCGGTGACCTTCGACCCCAGCACACACCCCCTAGGCCCACCTCTGTCCCACTATTCGTTAACCTCTACAATGGCGCTGAGAGCCGTAAGCCTCAAACAATCCGGCTGTCCCTCTTTTCCCTGTGCGGGCGCATTGAGCTCTGCTCGCTGATGGGATGAGGGCTGACAGGCTGGACAGAGAGCTGTGTAGTGGGATGAGGGGTTCTGTTCATACTGGTCATGCTCCCTCCTCTCGCCTGAAAGAGGAGTCTGAGGAATAGGGAGGGCCTGCGGGGCCATGAGGGGCCAGAGGAATGCAGGATATTACTTTTTTTCCTTTTTTTCTTTAGAACCAAACCATTAATATGTATTATAATAATGTTAATAATAATATTCGAAGAATTGGCATGCAATTTTTTTTTTGTTTTTTTACAATTTTAATAGGCAAGGCAGTTCAAATTCAATGTCCGGTTTAGGGTTGGAGTTCCTGATAAACTTCGCTCCATGTCCAAATAAAGCATGAAACCATAAAGAACAATTTTACATGTTGTATTTGTTAGGTAAAGAGCCATAAAAGAAGCAAGGTTTTCAAGGTTGGTTTGTGGGTGTCTATTCATTGGCCATTTGCAAGAGTGGTTTCCATCAATTGTATTTCAGTCTGATATGGTCTGAAATCCTTAAGTTAGACAGACATTATTCTAAAATAACAGAGCAAGAAATCCAATACATTGTAATTTCAGCAAGCATTATTTCCTGTTTGGATCAGATAAGGCCTTGATGTAGATAAAGCAAAGAAAGGAAAAGGAAAGAATGTATTGATTTTATGAAAATATGCAGTGAGAAAAAGGATGGTGAAAATAGGGTGTGTTGTATGAAATGCATAATTGTATTGATCCCCACCCCCAACATATAAAAAGTTTGAGGTCAGTAAGATTTGTAAAAAATAAATAAATAAAATGAACGTCTCTTATGCTCACCCAGGCTTACTTTTTTTTTAAAATGTAAATGATGGTAAAGTGGATTTTTTTATTAGCCATTTATGTCACATAATCCTTCAGAAATCAATTGAATATGCTGATTTGAAGAAGAAAAACACCCCTTTTGATTCAGTTATTGCATCCTTGCTGATAGCAGGGTCTGTAAATTTGAATAAATATGAATAATCATCTCTTTTATGTAGTAATTCTTCAGTTCTCGATAGTTCTTCATCCTCCCAATTATTCTCTGCTATTTACAAGATTGTTTTACTGCAAAAGTGTTTGTTAAATTCAAGTCATGTTAAGGTTTGTGTGGTTTCCACCATTCACCAAGTTTGTTGCACTCATGCTGCTATCTCAGAAGCAACACCGCAACCAATCCCAACCACTGTTAGGAAAATAGCGTAATTGGATTAAATAATTAGCTGCAGAAGCACATGGTCTGCATGTTGTACAGGGCTGTGGATCTGCTGTTGCAGGCTCAGCCAATTCTCCTGGCTCACAGGAAATACAGCTGACAGGGTATTTTTTTATCATCCAGCTCTTTGGCCAATGCTGACGCACACATTCATACACGCACATGCAGGGACACGCACTTAGGCACCCGAAATATTTGGAATTTGACAGGTTTTACATCTTTAGTCTAACTCTCTTTCTTATGCTTTTCTTCTTTAGTCAAACTCACTACCGGGATCCTTTAACCTGGCGCCATCCCATATGTTCGGAAACAGGCTGAATCCGAACTCCGCTATGGCTGCACTGATCGCCCAGTCCGAGAGCTCCCCAGCAGGTGAGACACACAGACGGGGAACCACACTGATCTTTAGCTGGTACTTCCCACTGGCCAGCTTCCTGCTTCCTGCACTCTCTTCTCCAATTTCTCCTCATCCTTCCATTCTTTCTCCACTCCCCTGTGCATGTGGAATGTGTGGTCAGCTGTATCCCCCCCACCTCCTCAGGTCGCAGAGAGAGGGAGAGCCAGAGAACAAAACTCCACGGGACAGAGAGCTGAAAGTGTGCATACCTGTTAAATGAAGCATGCTACCACTCAAACATTTCATTAATCTGCACAATGACCGCAGTGATGACACAGAGGGGATTGCCCTGGGTTTAGGAGGCAGGCATACCTTAGTCTCCCTCCCTCCATCCTGGGCCACTCAACACTTTCCCTGGACCTTGCCTAAACCCTGGGGGTTTCAGTCATGAGCGAATGGGCTTGCAGGACCCTGTCATGGGGGTTGGGGTGGGGAGTGGGACCAGTTGAAAGCAAGAGAGAGGAGAAAAAGAGGAACACAGCCTTTGAGGAATAATGGATCAGTCATGCCCTCCTCCTCAAACAGAGGTCAGGGGGTCATTTGACTAACAATAGGTGGAAGAACACCCGTCCTTAAAGAGACCACCGCTCAAGACTGGAAAGTGCATGCTTTTAGCACAAGCCCGGCTCTTGTCTGGTGATTGTTCTCAGTGCAGCACATCTAAATACATTGAACAAGCTTATATTTGGACATTAAGTTTTCTTTAGGGAAAAAATTAACTCTAAAACGGGCTACTTGTCTCACGAGATACATAGTGTTTATTGTATTTTTTTGGAGCATAAGAGATTTTTTTTCATCAGGTCTTTTATCAGATATGAAAGCTTGGTCTGTCTCGTGTATGCTTGGTCTTGTTTTAAAGAAAACAGTCAGTAGAATGCTGAAGTGAAAGCGCTTAAAATTAAAATATGAAAAAGTTAAGGAAGTTTAAAACTAATTACTATAGAATCAAAGCCATATATCTAACCAAGTTGTATTCCAAATTTGAAGTTGATATCACAACAATTGAAGTTCCCATGAGATTTTGTTTAGGCATAATAGCAAAAATAGCCACCGGGTGACTTACATTCCATTGAATTTAATTGTATGCATTTTGCCATAACAAATTAATAAACTTCTGTCAATTTCTCTTCTGTCACAATATGGAACCTTAAGACTCAGACCTTTCTGACAATGTGTTTTGTCAAGATTAAAAAAAAGGTTTGATCATAAATTATGAAACATGACGATGCCCAAAAGGGGAGGAGCCAATTAAAGGAATTTAGAGTACCGTTTTTATGGTGACACAACGTCCAATTTCAAAATGGGGTTCACAGGCTGAATCTTGAGTTTGTAAGCTTTCGAATGATATATAATTTGTCAACATTAGATCAGGTGAAGAATGGGATATAATTGTTTAAAACATACAGTGGCAGTAACAGTTAACAGATTAATGACATGGTCCTTTTTTATACCCTAATCAGGCAACGAATCTCAGGAGACACAAAATATATCAAATTAAAAAATATGTATTTTGGGTGTTTTATTTAAGTCGAAATGATATAAAAAATTCAATTGAATAATTTTTGCTTAGCATTTTCCACTCTGTGGAACCACTCTGCCTGTTTAATACTTTCATTCAGCAAGGATAAATTAAATTAAGTGATTGTAAAGACATTTATACTGAAAAAGATTACTACAAATAAATGCTGTTCTTTTGAACTTTCTGTTTATCAAAGAATCCTGGAAAAGGTTTCTACAAAAAAAAAAAAAAACGACTGATTTTAATGTTGATAATAATGAGAAATATTTCTTAAGTAGTAAATCAACATGGCTGTTGTAAATTCAGCTTTGCCATCACATAAATATATATTTCCTTTTAAGATAGATTAAACTAGATTTTAGATTTAAATAAGTTATATTTACATTACTGTTTTTCTATACTTTTGATCAAATGAATGCATCCTTGGTGAGCATAAGAGACTTCTGTCAAACATAATTATATATTATCTTATTATTATGTATTATAATATAACATTTAAATTAAAAACTTTTGTTTCCAACTTGCATACATGCCAGGTATATTACAGCCGTTAAGCCACCCTGTCATCTAAATATTGGCATCGGTCAATATATATATATATATATATATAAATAAAAAACACTAGTCTAAACGTTTGTCATCATGGGATCTGTGAGACTAACACTGGGCTTGTTAACATTTGAACAAAGTACTTGTTCTTTCCTCTCAATGCTGGTCACCTGTTGCTCATAGGTTTCCACTGTCGTTCAGTCCCCTGTTCTTTCTGTGTTTTTTATTTATTTTTTTTATTTTGTAAAATGATACCCAGTGCTTTCAGGTTCAGCCTGCACTGCAGCCCCAGGGCTGATCCAGGGTCAGGCAAGGGGTCAGCACCATAATAAGTCACACCAGACCTTGGGCGGCTTGCACTGATGTGTCTGCACCCCCACTGGAGCCAGCCTGTGCTTGAGGTGGTAGTGGGCTGGAAAGTGTTAAAAAGAACAAGACTTGAGAAAAAGAAGGAAAGGGGGGAAGGAGGCAATGAGGAAGAGAAAAATGGGATTGGCTAACTGTGATTTGAAGGGGGTGTGGAGAAAAAAAAAGAGAGACGGAGAGAAAGGAGGGAGGGGGTTGTGCTTGGCGAGACGCATATGTGATTCATTACTTTCACTGCAGAAAATGAAAAGCAGTGTCTGGCATGGGGCCTGCAGGCAGGGCGATGGGAGCCTCCACGGGAAAGAAAGAGCTAGGGTGAGGGGAAGAATGGAGGGAGGGGGAGAGAGAGAGAGAGAGCGAGGTGACTCAGTGACACACTCGGTGGTGTCAGTGTGCAAGCTGAGCCGCCAGAGAGACCACTCTGCAGACCCTAGATGGATTTCTGCGAGGGAGATCTGATGTCTACCAGGCTCACTTTGGATCGAGCCTGACGTTCCTGCATTTCCCAGGCTTCTCTTGTGCCCACATCTGCACAACGGCTCCTTATCGACTGCTCTCTGTTTACCTTTCAGATCAGGAACTAGGAGACGGAGCTCTCGGCTTCTCCAGAAGAGGAAACTCACCAAAGACAAGCCTCTCCCCTCGGTAAGTCCTATTTACATTCCTGAGCTGGACTTCCCCTCCTCCAGGCTCCGAGATTTTGCTCGCCCTCCCTTCCCCCCAGAACACTCATTCACTCACTCCGCTTCTTCCCTTGCGCGATCACCTTCCGAACAGCAAGCATTTTGAACACTCAGCTGTTGCCCTTATCGCAGTTAAAGCAGCTTCAGAGTTTGATGTGGCGGTGATGTCTCAGAACGCAGAAAGAAACATTCTGTTCATTTTCTGTAACCCAAGATATAGCATTTTTTGCCCCGTGACTGAGGATATAAAATGGATTAATGTTCAAGTGAATATACTGCACAAAATTGCCTCCAGGATGTAATATTTCTGGTTGACAAGGTATGTCAAGTTTCATTTAGATGGCTTCTGTTACTTAAGGAGTGGATTATTTGTGTACTTTCATTGCTGCTTCAGTGTATTTCGTGTATGGATATTAATATAAACAATATATTATTTTCAAATGCTGTAATTGGCTTTTTTCGGATCACTTTTATCTTTTTTGTGAAATGCGATCAGCTCAATATCAGTGTAAAATCTTAGCTTGTCATTTTGTGAGTAAACTGTTTTGCCTGTCAGTAATTTCAGTATTTAAAGTATAAGGGGACATTCTCACACAACACATTTTTGCTTTCCACTGTGCTGCAAATTAAATATATCCTTTAATATATCCCACAAATCTCATTCAGAAGCATTCTGCACTGTTTTCAGATTACCTGCAAAAATCTGTATCTGCTTTTTCTGTGATCCGCAACGGAGTAGCCATGCAGGATGATATGGGTTCACAGTCCTGTGCTGGAGATTTATTGCCTTGTGGTGCGGATCTCAGCCCAGTCGTAATTACCCCAGAGATAGATTCGCGTTCGCCAGAGATCCCTAATGTAGAGCCCAGAGCTGGATGCATTCATAATAACACAGAATGCTATATGTCCAAACAAGAGCGTACTGAGATTTATGGTGTCAGAGACGCAGGCCCAGGCTCTCTCACTTGCACGAGCTTTGAACTCTGTTTGGCTTTACAGAGCAGTGCGTCTGCCTCTGAAGGCATGATGCCAGACAAGAAGTTCAGCTGTGTTGTTAATACAGCAGTGGTCTAGTATCTGTTTGTACACTCAAACTTTTGGTCGTAAATCAGAGCCTTGATGATTATTCAATACAAATGAAATTTACATCAATAACTACAAGCTCTGGACATTTTAACTCAATGGATTATTTTAACAGCCTATCAGCACACATGGCACTGACTGTTTTCAGCGTCTGACTTCTCAATATATGAACACGACATGAACGCATGAACTTCTTCTCCAGAGCTGGTTTGAGTCACTTTACAAGCTTTTCACCATTTCATTTGAGAAAAAAGAAAATTGAGAAAATTTCATTTGAGTCAAATGCTCGCTGAACCTGAAACTAAAACTGAAAGATCCTAACAACAAACCGCCTAAAGAAAAGTTTAGTTTAACTTCAAGAAATTATGACAAGTTTCGTGTTACTGTATACTAAAATGTACTTCTAATTTCTAAGGAATGTCATACAACCAATATATTTATTCATCCATGTATTACATTTTTACAGTTCTGTTGTGCAGTTCTGTTTTTTACAAAAAATAAAAATGTTAATTTTAAAGTTTTATTGTCAATTAATTGTTGAATTTTCATTTGATTACATTTTAAAAGCTTGATTAAATAGTTTATGTAAATATGTATTAAATGAATCATACAAAATCAGTCCCCCAAAAATATTAAATAAAATGAAGAACATTGAATTTAGTGGAGAATAAAATGGAGTTCATGCGGACCTGACTTAGCTACTCTGTGGAGTTTAATTCTGAAATTTACATGATTCATTCTCAAGGTCTAAAAAATAATTGGTAAGCGTTTCCTTCCCCATTAAAGGGATACTCCACTTTTTTTGGAAATAGGCTCATTTTACCACTCCCCCAGAGTTAAACAGTTGAGTTTTACCGTTTTCGAATCCAATGAGACCAGAAAGTCAATGAGACCAGAAACTGTCTGGTTACAGATATTCTTCTAAATATCAAAAAATCAATTGAATACTTTCGAAAACGGTAAAACCCAACTGTTAAACTCTGGGGGAGTGGTAAAATGAGCCTATTTCCAAAAAAAGTGGAGTATCCCTTTAATGGTACATTTAATTTTATGATAAATATCGATATTTTATGATATGGAAAAAAATATATATTTTTAATATTTTTGTCCATATTGCCCAGCCCTAGTATCACTGATGCTTAGCTTACCTGCTCTGACATGAATTTACATTTTAAATTCACAATGAGACAAATTTAGCTGTATGTGTGTGTGTATATCTCACTTGTGGTCTTGAATATGATTTTAGGTCTCCGTTAAGTGGGCTTCATATCAGATATGACTCGTCAGGACCGTTGGTTCCAGGACTCGGCTCTGGTTCGGATCCATTGCCCCCTGTGGTCACCAGCATTGACCAGCTGCTGGAACGGCAATGGAACGAAGGACAGCAGTTCCTCCTACAACAGGGCCCACAAGGAGATGGTGAGAGGCTTTTTTACACTTTTAGAATGATGTATGTTGCTTCTGTCTAGAATACTAAACCTCAACACTCAAAGCACAGAGTTCTTTGGCCTTGTCTTGATTTCACTGTGTTGGTCTTGCTGCAGATGTTGTTTAGCGATCCAGTTAAACCAGCTTGAGTATTAAACTTTACGTAACTCATCCCTCAGAGACATGAATAGTTCCTCAAATTATGTGGCTTGTTGAGAAGGCAAGTGCTGTTTTTTTAAGTGATACAACTTATGATTTTCAACTGGCAGAGCCATTATTTGGGACAAAATGTAATAGAGACTTCCAGGTCGACTCTTTTGACCTTGGTAGTAAACAACCACCCAGAACACCTTAACAACTGCATAGCAACATGCTAAAACTCACTCAGCTTAGTTACCATATAGCAACAGCAACACCCTGGAAACCCGCTTACTACACATTGGCTTTAGCATTGAAAATATTACAACACAAATTCATTGATTTTTATTCATTGATTTTTTTTTTTTATTTATTTATTATTTTTCTAGCTGAGAGGGTTTACTGTAGATATCAAAAGGCATTTTAAATTTATTTCTCATTAGCACACTAAAAGCCTTTATTATTTATGGTCATTGAAAGCCTTGAGAAGGCTCATCTCATGGAAATTGTTGCTGTTATATTGAGTTTAATTCATCCCTTTTAATCTCTGGGTGCATAATGATAAACTTGGATATATTGCTTTCACTCAATATTCTATTTAAAGCAAGAATAATTACTTAAGTCATAAATGATATTTTACTGCATGTCAGTCAAATAATATGCCTGTTAGAAACATGTAATTACATCTGTCCCCATAATGTGAGTAATTCATTTATTGGTAAATGCCACCGTAATTATGAGCTTCATTACCTGTCTGTAGCTTGTGTAGTTTCATGATTGGCTAAGTAATTTTTGCGAGGAGGTAGTAGTGAATTTGTCAGTAGCGGCAGGTCGGTTTGTAGTGTCAGGATTGTGTGAATGAGCCGCAGCTGTTTCTGTTATGATAGAGGCTCCTCTGACGACGTGGGGGGAAGTCTGACAAATGCATGGAGATGCCTGCACAGGAAGCGCTAGGACGGTTGTTTCTGTTCACCGCTGATATGGGGCCAGTTCTGCGGTTTCACTGACACTGCATCTGGTTTGCATTTGGCTCGGGGTTGCCGCCCCCCTGATCAGTGCCGTGTGATCCTCCGCGAGCGTGCGGGAAAGAGCGGAAGTCTGTCGTTGTAGTTCCTTCTGGAGGTCTTGAACCGCACTTGTGCCGATGTCGTTTTCGTGCTTGTGGTATCGGGTTCGCTGCTTCTTAAAGACTTTATGTCGGTGGTTTGTAACCACTTTTATTTTTGCCGTCAAATCTTGTCAAGTCCACTTTCTTTCTATATATCACTTCATACTTAAATTACAGATTGTTTAAAACTTCTTCACTGTAACGAACAGAAAAATAACACAATCGATGCAAACTTCAAATGTAATTCTGCTATAAAACGGCTCTAAAATTAAGATTATTTGATGGATATGTTTTTATGTGTGTTTTTTTTTGTTGTTTTTTTTGTGTCCAGTTCTGGGAATGCTTAAGTCCCTGCACCAGCTCCAGGTGGAAAACAGGCGTCTGGAGGAACAAATCCGAACTCTTACCATGAAAAAGGAACGACTGCAGCTCCTGAGCGCTCAGCTCTCTGTGCCTTTCACCCCCACGAGCACCACGGCCACCACTGCCTCATCTCCTCTGTACCCCAGCAACACTCACCCAGGTGAGCAGTCTCCACTACCTTCTGCCTCTTGTCTACCCGTACAGTTTTCACAAACTCCATCTGGACAGTCACAGTCCAATCCCACCCCAAACACCCCCTCCTCCCGATGCACATAATCACACATACACGCATACGAGACCACCTCTCACCCGTCCGACCCCCTTCCTCCCCTCTGTTCTGCTCACGGAGCCTCCTCTCCCAGCTCAACTCTAGCTAATCTGGTCTCCGCATTCATGTCAAGTTGCAAAATCTCTCTCTCCTCCAGACATGCTGCACAGCAAGAGCATTCAGCTAGGCAGCAGTGTTTTAACAGAGTCCTCTCAACCCTTGCCCACTCAGGTAACTTCCTCTACCCCTGCTCTGCAGATGCCATCTGCTGGGACTGAGCACCTCTTTAGTTGAGTCAAGTGTTATTTTATGTATATCTGTACATAGTTAAGTGTAGGGCTGGGCGGTATGACGATGCATATTTTGGCGAAGATGTTAAGTGTCCATCGTTACAGATTTTACTCTCTTGCTTATGTCACAGTATGTAAATATATCTGCGTAGCGCAGTACTACTTAGTTACTGACATGTTAGGGTGATAAAGAAACATGCATGAATAAGAAAATAAGGAGGATGTGCGTGATGTTAATGAGCCTAAAAGCCATAAAAGAAAAAAACTCTATGTGCTCGTGCTGGAAAGGAAATCCACCTCTCAGACAGCATGTGATCCCCAAATCGGTCCTTTCATGACTTATTGCATGTAAAAGGTGAAATACACACACAAAATTGTCAAAAAAGGCCCATTGTGGGGAGTTTCACGTAAACACAGTGAACACTATGTCTGAAGGGAAAAATGTGTCAGTATGTTAGATCCGTGCATAAGGTCTTAAAGTGACAGCAGCCTAATATACCTGCTACTGTCTGCATCATTAATGTTAATCAAACAACAAAAGAGGACGAAAATCACTCACTGCTCTTGACTAAATAACTAAATAATTAGTTCATGCTGAACAAACTCCTATTGAGAGATTGACTAACTTAAACGACTCTGATGGGCCATTGGGTTCATGTGCTCAAAAACATGTCTGTGATTGGCTACAATGGTCAATGCTGCAAGAAACCTTGGATGGTCTTTACAGTGCTCTCACACAAATACAGGAGCATTTGAAAGCAGAGCTTATCAGCGGGTAGTAAATTAACCCGGTTCTTGTACCACCTGTACTGCAGAAGGACTAGTACCGTTATGTTTTTAAAATTTTGACTTGGTACCGAAGTACCGGTACTTTTGACTACCCTAGTACGTACTATTCGTTAAATAAACCTACTTTACCTGAAAACTTAATTTATGTTGTTTGTCCTTTTGCTTTTTTTTTCTTATTTTTAATTACTTAAAATATATATTAAAAATGTGATGTGTGTGTGTGTGTGTGTATATATATATATATATATATACATAACACACACAGTTTTTCGTGAAATACAATTTCTCATTTCGTAAAATAGGATTTTGGTCATATCGCCCACCCCTAGTCGAGTGTTTCAGTGATGTGATGGTGTAGAACGTAGTTGCATCGTAAAGTCAGATTTTTCTGATAATTGGTGGCTGTGTGATGTTTAAGTGATTTGCAGCTTCCTGTAGTTTAAAATGTAATTCGTATGATGGTGCATCTCTTTGGTTGGACAGGTACAGGAGGTGCCTCTCTCACGTTGACCTCTCTTTTCTCCCTCTCTCTCTCTCTCACGCTCTTGTGCTTTCTCTATTCTTTCTTTTCCTTTCAGGATCCCCTGTCTGGTGGCCATAGTAGCGGAAGTAGCACGTCCTCTCTCTCCACCCCTCCTTCTGCGGCCCACAGTCCTCCCCAGCAGCAGGTGAATGGAGTCGGCATGGCCGGGGTGGCCATCCAGCCTGGCAATGCCAACTCGTCCCTACCTGCCATAGCCGGGGTGACTGGCCTGATGGGCGCTCTGCAAGGAAACCAACTGGCCATGGGTGGCATCGTGGGCGCCATTAACCGAGTGCTCCAGAACAACAGCCCCCTGCCCCATCCCTCAACAGCTACCAGCACATCCCTGCCCTTGTCCAACAGCCTCAGTAACAGGTAAGAACTGGCACTCGTCGTCTTACCATTAACTAATAAACCTGATTCATTTAGGATTTACTTTACTATATGATAACATGGCCTGGATTAGCGATGAAATGTCAGGTGATGCTGATGAAGATGTGGAATTATGTGCAAATCTCATGGAAATATTAAATTAATAAAAATAAATGCAACATACAGTACCATTTATAAGTTTGGGGTATGCATTATTATTTTTTTTGATAGAAGTACTCTATGCTCACTAAGGAATTTAATTGATAAAGAAGTACTGTAAAAATAATATTACCATTTAAAATAACTACTTTCTATTGTAATATTTTAACGTTGTTTATTCTTTTGATGGTAAAGCTAAATTTTCTAGCCTGGTTAAAACCAGACCATTCTCACTTGTAACTGAGTCATGGTCTGGCTACGCTTCATAGACAAATCATTTCCAAAGGGGCGTCACCAACAGACGTAGCTCAAATGCATAGACCTAAAACCAATCAGAGCGATGAAGGAGATGATGTTTGCAGAGTGACTTTTGTCTGTTATAGAACAAATTACTTATTTTTTTTTAACTTTTTTTTTAGTTAGTATAAACGAGCTGACACTGATTAGCTACTTGCTCTATTATTATTTAAAATTAACAGCAAGAAAACTAGAAGTGAATGTGCTAAATAAATCACACACAGTAAACTAAACCTTAACAAGAAAAAATTTGGGATGAATTTGGCAATTTAGACACGCAAACTGGGTGCTGGTGCAGTAAAGCGCACATGCTCTGGCAGATTCGACTTGAAGTCGTTACAAAAAAGGCCAGTTATAGAGTTTTAATGAGGGTGTTCAACTATATCCGTCACACCCCTAGTTCCATGGTGGCATCCATCTTTGTAAATATACAAAATCTGGTTCACCGTCGCTGTGCTTTCGTCATCGTGTAAAGCCCGCCCCATCGTTTCTGATTGGTGCCGCGATTTCAACGGATTAGAAATGGGCTTGAATGAGCTGTTTGCCAGACTAACTTGAAGAGCAAATCTAAATTTGCTGGAAGCTGTCTGTTTTATTTTTATTTTGGGTGAATTGTGACAGACATATTCATGAGATTCATCCATACAGCTTGGCACTGTGATGCATTCATATTTGCTTAATTTCATATCTTTTCTGCTTCCCGATCTCTCTTTTGCTTGCTGTTTTTGAAATGCAGCAGCATGGCTACTGTGAAAACCAGGTGAGGTTTGGCTTGTTTGCCCTTTTTTCCCCACACTTGCTCATTTAGTTCTTACACCTTTGTGTTTTTTGCGCCTGTATGTCTGCCTCTGAAACGAACTTGTCTTGTAGTTCAGGTTGAACAGCGGATGTTGTCTTCATAAACGGCCCTCCTCTCCAGTAGTTATCATTAGTGTTCTTACTTTAGTATACAGAAAGCATTGATGTTTTTGAGATGTTGCACATTTAGTTTTCTAATGGGGGTTTATGTACTTTTTTTTTGCAGTGCTTTGCAAGGAAACCACCTGGCCATGGGTGGCATCGTGGGCGCCATTAACCGAGTGCTCCAGAACAACAGCCCCCTGCCCCATCCCTCAACAGCTACCAGCACATCCCTGCCCTTGTCCAACAGCCTCAGTAACAGGTATGAACTGGCACTTGTTGTCTTACCTTTAAGTAATAAACCTGATTCATTTAGGATTTACTTTAACGTGTGAGGCCTTAGCTGAGGATCCGTATTTCAGGGTCATGATAACATACTCTAGATTAGCGATGAAAAGGCAGGTGATGCTGATGAAGATGTGGGATTATGTGCAAATCTCATGGAAATATTAAATGAATAAAAATAAATGCAACATACACTACCATTTATTTAAGTTTTGGGTATGTATGCATTTTTTTATGTCCTCTATGCTCACTAAGGAATTTAATTGATAAAGAAATACTGTAAAAATAATATTATTATTTAAAATAACTACTTTCTATTGTAATATTTAACATTGTTTATTCTTGTGTTGGTAAAGCTGAACTTTCATTAGCCATTACTCCTGACTTCAGTGTCACATGAAATATATATATATATATATTTAAATAAGTGCAAAAGAATAGGATAAAAATGTTATTGGATCAATTTAATATACCTTTTTGACTAAACAAATACATTTTGACACCAATCTTTTGAATGATAGTGTATAAATATACTATATTAAAAATTTGTATATCTTTTTATCCATTGTATTTTTAATTAAAAAACCTTTTGTTTGTTTTATTTTTATTTTGGGTGAATTTTGACGGACATATTCATGAGATTCATCCATACAGCTTGGCACTGTGATGCATTCATATTTGCTTAATTTCATATCTTTTCTGCTTCCCAATCTCTTTTGCTTGCTTTTTTTGGAATGCAGCAGCATGGCCACTGTGAAAACCAGGTGAAGATTTGCTTGTTTGCCCTTTTTCCCCACACTTGCTCATTTAGTTCTTAAACCTTTTGTGTTTTTGTGCCTGTACGTCTGCCTCTGAAACAAACTTATCTTGTAGTTCAGGTTGAACAGCTGATGTTGTCTTCTTAAACAGCCCTCCTATCCAGTAGTTATCATTACTGTTCTTACTTTAGCATACAGAAAGCATTTCATTTTAATTTATATTTAATACTTTTGTCTGGCCATGGCAAAGATGTTTTTGAAATGTTACACGTTTAGTTTTCTTATGGGAGGTTTTCTTTATAACACTTTTGTTTGCAGTGCGGAAAGGCTTTTCACCGAACAGCACAGGCAGATCCTCCTCCATCAGCACCAATTGCAGCAGATTTTCAACTCCCAGCAGGTCACGCCGGTAAGCGGAGCACCTACACACTCTCCAGCACACATCTACAGAATATAGCATTCACATTTCTTCACGTGACTTTTAACATCAGGATAGCCCACATTGCAGCTTATTATGGCCATGGTCAATCTTATTAGGCAAGATGATGCTGTCCTTTTGTAATGTTTGAGATGAATCTGCAATCATGCATAATTCCAAGAAAATTGGAATATACATGTTTGCATACAAAACACCATGCCGGTTAACCGGTTAATTATGAGAGTCCATAATGGGTCTTTCTCAGATGTGTTTATTTTAGCATCCTGGCTGCTTGTAGAAACAACTTGGAATTGCAATTTTGAGGGAACTCTTGCCATATTTCTGTGCAATATGCATCAGATGGTCTGTGGGCAGTCTGTGGGTGTGCCATATTTGTCTAGACTTCTCATCATACTCTGCCTGTCTGTCTGTTTAGGAACAGCAGCAGGTTCTGCTCTATCAGTTAATGCAACAACAGAAGCAGCAGCAGCAGCAACAACAACAGCAGCAGCAGAATGACATACAGCTGCCAATCAACAGCCTCCTGCCCGGCATACAGCCAGCCATCTCCACAAACCCCTTCCTCGCCATGCACAACGACAACAACCCTCCCAAAACTGGAGCTGGTACTGCAACTATCAAACAGACAAAAGTATTGACACACATGATTCATTTTAAAAATGTTTAATATAATGTATAGATTTAAGAAGCACGTTGACAATGCTGGGATTTATTCAAAGTGTGTGCTTGTTTTATTCAGAGACTTGGGGAGAAGGCTGTGTCTGTAACAGGACAGGAGAAGACCTGATGCAAAAAAAATGATTAAAAAAACATAATGTTGGAGGAGTTCTGCCTTCTGGATCCCTCTCATCTGTCCACCCCAACAGGCTGGCAATCTGAGCAGAGCAGCAAGACCAGAACGTTCACCCACCGCACAAAAGCCTCACCAGCACCAGCCTTGATTTGAACACACACACACACTCTTTTGCCAGTTTGATGCCCATCTGGCAAACAACATGCTGCACTGAGTTTGAGTAAATCACTTGCTGTAAACTTACTGGGTCCCATGGGGCCCAAATGACAGGCTCACACACACATATGTGCACACAGGCGCAGTCTTTCTCACTCTGCCAGTGTGCTGAAAATGACACACTGGTGCGAGTCTCTGTGGGCGGAAAGTGGAGACGGAGGTCTCGGTTGGTGGCGCTTCTGGAACAGTGTTACCTCTCTGTACCCCTTTAACAAGGAACTTCTCGTGATAATCTTAATAAAAGCCCGGTCGTAGTTGTCCGTCTGTGTATTTAAAGGCATCAAATGTTTCAAAGCTGACATTTGCGCACCATGAAGGCCTTCTCCGCATCCCGATCTTGAGCTTCTCCTGTGAGGAGGCGGCGTCCCAAAGGTCCACAAATTTGTCTCTCTGACCCTGCTGCACTCTTTGAAGAGCAACTACCTCTCAAGCCAGGACACATAGACGAGGCCCTGAACCCAAGTGCCTGGCCCCATCTCCAAGCTCTCAGCGAGGGGCCGCGTGCTGGAGACGCTGCCAGTCTCTTCCCCCCCCTCCCCCTTTTCCAGTCGATCCATTTTTGTGAAATTAATTAATACCAATCGGCGTCACTCAGGCAATACCAGTTCAGAGAGTCGCAGATCTCTGCCTGTACAGTGATTACACTGAAGAGAAAAAAAAACTGATTTCGAATGTTTGTGTTGCATTGATCATTTTTGAAGCCACGTTTCTATTGTTCTTTTTTTATTTATTTGCATTTGTTGCATGTTGGGCGCAAGGTAATATTTTAACGCTCAACTCACAAAATGTTTTTATACTACTGTACAAAATTCTCAGCTCTTTTGAGTCTCGTAAACATTTTGATGAACATGTCTGGTGTTTGAAGTTCTAAGAAAAGAAAAAGCCTACTTGATGATTTTGTGGTCTTGTAAATACGCCTGTTTTTCCTCTTTTCTTTTTGTTGCGATGTAAATCAACAGATGCATATTAAGAATAAGCTGTCAGAATAAATAAGATTTAGTTTAGCACACCTTTACCTCTTTTCTGTTGTAAATACATATTTGTGATTCACTTAGTGGTGTGAAGGACTGTTTTAAAGCACTGTCGGTGTGTTCAGAACTTTTTCAACAGGCTTTACACAAGACTGGTGACTGAATAAAGTGTATTAATTTATTTTTGTATGTGCAGGGACTTCTCTCTCTCTTTTTTTTTTTTTTTTTTTTTTGCACCGTTTTATTGATGTGGTTTTATACGTTATAGATGTGGTATGTCCACGTTCTCATGTATCTGTACAGAAATTATGCAAAATCTCTAAAGTTTGTATTTAAAACACCGAAAGTGAAACCACACGAGTCCTGCTTCATATTAAGAAATTCTGAACACTGAGATTGTAGTGTTGCGCTTTTTTCAGTGATAAATTAAAATCTGTTTATAACAATTCTTGCATCTTGCAGTGTCTTTTTTACTTAACACATTAAAAAAAACTAATTTACCTCCTTGGATTTTTAAGTACATCCAACATGGCTATTTAAGTAATTTTAACTTAAAGGGATAGTTAATTTTAAAATACATTTTTGATATGTTTTAGCTTACTTCAAGGGCATCCAAGATGTAGGTGTCTAAACATATTTAGATACATCAAAATTGTCTTCCATTGTGATTTCCTGTATAACTAAATATGTTTAGATCTTCACAGTGAAAGGTAAAACTTCCGATATCTCTGTGTAAACAACGAGTGACATACACGCGCAAGAGATCACTTCCGGCGCATGCGCAGACCGAAGCGCCCGTCCCTTCAGATCAGTTGGACATGGCTGTGCTTACACAAGGTAAAAACTATATAATTACTGTTCGTTTTCTCTCACAAACCGCTCATTTCGTGTCTTAGGCCATCAATGTGTACTTACATTTACGAGTCATTAAATCCTGTTTAATTTGGACTTCCTCTGTGCATGCTCTTTTAGGAGATCCCCATAGACTTCCATTATGTGACCAATAGACAACAAAGGTTTGGACCTAAAAATATCAAAATTGAAAATACTGTGGAAACAAAAACACCTACATACTGGATGCCCTTGAGGTAAGCTAAAACATATCAAAAATTAATTTCAAAGTGAACTATTCATCTAACATTAAACTGACTTAGATGAGTTGAATCTTGTATAACTTACAAAAAAAGTTAATGTAAAAATTTGTTGTTATAACCAATTGGTTATATAATTTGTTGTAGCATAGCAATTCAAACAAGATGATTAGTTTTCTACTGAATTTCTGTATGCATTTAAATCCAAGTTATGCTGGAATAGAGACTTGCTAACTACTTTTGATTAAAAGAATGTATCATTTGTAATACAGGGTCATAAGTATTCCAGTTACAGAGTTATCTGGTTAAATTGGCTCCAGTTAAAATGAGAAGGAATTATATTAAGTGCTTTAGATTCTTAAAATATATTTCCATATTATTGTCATTATGTCATTACCCATCCTCATGTTGATCCAAACCTGTGTGTAATTCACTCTTTCTGCAGAAGGATGTTGATAAAACTATTTTGGTTCCTATTGACTTCCATTTTTGTCCATACAATTGAAGTCAATGGGAACCAAACATTGTCATCAACATATCATATTTTGTGTTCAGCAAGAGGTAAAAAAAAAAAAAGTTTGGAGCAACATGAGAGTAAAATGACATAATTTTCATTTTTGGGTGAACTGTCCCTTTAACACCTCCCCCTTAACTACAATAGTATAATTATTGCACAGCCTCAATGTAGTTGCCACACTAGAATGCTGTATTGAGATTTATTGAGCCCGATCTCATGAAAGTTCATATCTATAGCACGAATGTCATTTCTCGTGAACTCCCCACCCCCCTCCCCCCTAAACCTACCCCAGGGTTTTTGGTGTGTAGCATAAGCACGCAAAAAATCATTTTTGGCGTATAAATGCCACCGAGAAATGACATTTGTGGTATAGATGCGCATCTTCATGAGACTGTGTTGCAGAGATATCAGAGATTTATCATGCATTTCTTCCACCCATCCATGCATGATCAGGAAAACAGGCTTGGTTTCACAGACAGGGCTTGGATTACACCAGGATTAGGCCTTGGTTTAATTAGTGCATTTAAGTAGCTTTTATAAACATGCCTTAGAAAAACACATTACTGGTGTGAATCTTCAGACAAAACAATAGCGCTGACATTTTAAAATATGCCAGTGTAAGTTGCGTTCATTTAAAACAGCTCAAACATGCATTTTAGACTGGGGGAAAGACACTATTAACTATATAACTATTTCCCCCCTTCTATTCTCAGGAACCCCCATATTTCTGCGGCCTGTGCTTGTGTTTGCTATTTGGGGAGTGGAACCCATTTCTCAGCATGACCCCCAGGGACCTGCCCACTGTCCCAGCCCAGCTCAGAGCGCTCCTGCTGTGGGAACAGCAGGCCCCTCTCTCCCCTCAGCTCCATCAAGCTGTCCACACGACTGACCACCCACTGACCCCTGACCCCTCCGCCCCAGCCTGATACGCTCAAAGCCGCATGCACACAATGGGGCCAGTGACAGCATTTACGCATCTTAAAAATCATCGCTTTATTTTAATCGGATGAAAGCATTCGGGGCGCCGCCGCTCTTTTCCCATGATTAAATAAGGAACTCTTTTACCAGCTAAATGTGACTTAGAGTTGTTCAATAATATTTTTATTCCATTTGCACGGCAGCGATAAATCAAATATTTCCACCCAGTTAGTGATGTCTTTGTGTAAATGCCCGCTCAGAGACCAGAGAGTAATAGGAGGACGAGGGCATAGAGCCGCTAAAGCCTTGTGTCACTCACTCCCTGTCCACCAGGTGCACTGGAGGGGGGATTCAGATAGAAAAATCCCACTAAAGATCCTTAGGGACGATTCATTTTCACCCCTGCTGCCTGTAAGGAATGGATTCAGCTTACAGGTAGGTAACAAAAGCTGCTAACTGACAGAGCTGGAGGGGAGGGGACTGGTTTATCCTCCTTTTCTTTCTCATTCTCGCCATAACTGTAACCCTCAATGACCATGTCAAACTGGAATTTAGGAATATTATTGGGCCACAATAAAAATGTGTGTTTTGAGCTCCGGTCTGCGAATTAATTGAGCTATTAAAGACAGCCTGAAAGGCAGACGTTCACGTTATCGTTGCTCATAAGGATGAGATGAATGAATCTGAGGTGAATTACTGGAGCAGACTTTTGTAAACAGAAATCTCTGCTTCAGTTCTCTTTTGATCAAATTTATCCAACTCATCCACTTCCTGTGCTAATCTGGTGTAATCTGGTTTTATATAAATAATTTTGAATAATAATCTTTATTATAATTATTAGTGCTGTCAAATTTGACTAATCGTGATCAATCGCATCAAAGTTTTTGTTTATATAATAGATGTGTGAATATATACACTGTAAAAAAATCTTTAATGATTAGTAATCACAACATTTTTTTCTTTTGTCAAATCAACTTAAATAATTTATTTAGTTCAGATAACATAATTTTGAGTTTCTGATGATTAAATCATTCTCCTTCATTGTATTAACTCACTTTTTCAATTTCAATGAACGTAAAATTAAGGCAACCAGGTTACTTACTTTTTTAAGTTAAACCAACAATATTTTTTTGCCAGTATATATATATATATATATATATGTGTGTGTGTGTGTGTGTGTGTGTGTACACACTCATATATATTATATAAATAAAATACTTATGTTAGGCCTACATGTTATTCAGTTTGACAGGATAATTATATAATTATCCATATAAATGAGAATTTGTATATATATATATATATATATATATATATATACAGTGTATATAATTAATTCATATTCATTTATATATATATACTGTATATAATTAATTCATATTCACACACACACACACACACACACACACACACACATATATATATATATATATATATATATATATATATATATAATTCATTCATTCCTATCACATATATGCAGTCTGTTTAGTGTAGTGTTTAAAATAAAACATGCATTCATTATTTAGTGGAATTATTAGCAGATGATATTTGACAAATGACATTTTTCTATTTGGTTCTTTATCAAAAGAAAAAGGATTAAAGGTCCAATCAAACATCCTTCCAGATGATTCTGAACCACTGAAGCCACATGCTTGTATTACTACTATTAAATCAAACCCATCAGCAGAGATCCTGCCCACTCTCAGCATCTAATGCACTGTTCTTTCTTTCTTTCTTTCTTTCTTTCTTTCTTTCTTTCTTTCTTTCTTTCTTTCTTTCTTTCTTTCTTTCTTTCTTTCTTTCTTTCTTTCTTTCTTTCTTTCTTTCTTTCTTTCTTTCTTTCTTTCTTTCTTTCACCTATCTTTCTCCTCCCTGTTTCGTTCATGCTGATGATTTCCAGCTGTTCAGGCACCATTCTGTTACATCTGCTTCTGCTTTAGTAATTAATAGCTCACTTTCCTCTCCCAGTCAGATCCCCCCCCCCCCCCCCCCCCCACACACACACACACACCTCCAGCCACTCTCTCACACACTCTTCTCTCCCCCTGCCTTATCAGACCTGTCAATCATGTCCAGGCTGTTTAAACACAGCACTGCTGCCTCCCCCTCTTGCTTTCTTTCTCACTTACTCTCTATTTTTCTGCTTTCTCTCTGACTTTCTTTCTCTGTCTTTATCTCTTTCTTGTTGTGTGCTCTATCTTTCTTCACTTCTTAGCTGCACCCCTCCTCCTCTTCCTCTTCCTCTTCCTCTGGGTTTATTCATTCACATCTTGTGAGTTTGGACACTCCCCCTCTTCAGTCCCATCCCCCTTGTTTCCAGCTGAACTTCTCCTGTCCAACATCAACGGTTTCAATCAGTCTGCCAGAGGCCTATGGGGACACCAGCCCTGGCTCTCCTGGGTAGCCCACTAGCCCAGAAAGGGCCACTTCTGTCCATCTGGGTGCCTGAACAAAAATATTTGTAGTTTTAAATTTTGAAAGCTAAATTTTGTGGTTAACTAACTAACTAACTAACTAACTAACTAACTAACTAACTAACTAACTAACTAACTAACTAACTAACTACTAAATAAATAAATAAATAATGTGCAACATATTTTCAGTATTTAAATAAAACATTAATTGATTGTTTAGTGATTATTATTATTATTATTATTATTATAAGCTGAAGATATTTTTGTGTCTTGCTAAAAAATAATTTATTAGTCAGAAAGATCTCAAACAACCAAAGCACTCATTAATTGGATTAGGCTAATGTAAACAGAAAAATAAAATCACAGAACAAACAACCAGTAAAAAGTCTAAATCATAATATCATAAGTTAAAGGGTACATTTTCCAGTGTGTTACTGGAAAAAAATATGGTTACACTTTTTATTTTAGTGTTTGTAAAATGTATAAATAATACTAGGCCTATAGATCAAAAAATAAAAATACAGTGTGAAAATGTGGTGTATTTTTTTTTTAAGTATAAACCATAATATTAAAAGAATAAATACAATTGAGATTTATTAAATCACAAAGCTTTGTGAAAAATGTTTGATTCATAAATTATAATTTCCAGTAAATAATGTCCTGAAAATCATCTTCCAGGCGTTACAGGTCACATTCTGAATTGCTCCAGCACAGTTGTGTTTCACCGTGACCCTGTGAGTTTGGAGCCGTTTCCTCCGGCTCGAGGGGCCCGTCTTACACTCTCCACCTCCTCTCTGTCCTTACAGTATGTGTCCTCCCCCGCCATTGAGGGAGATTAGCAGGGCTGGGTACAGGGATACAGTCCTGGGCCTCCCCCAAACTCATCCTCCCTCCCACGGCTCCTGCAATGGACCCCCACAGGTTTCACTCCTGTTGGATAATGGTCCCAGTGTGGCCCGGTGGGACTCAGACACATCTTTCTTCATACACAGACAAGCTTATTCTTCTTCCGAAGTAACGCCACCCCCTAAACCCCTAAACCGCTAAATGGACGGGACCAAGAAATACATGCTAATAAGTTTAGAGCAACTGATTAGAATCAATCCTGCATAGACATGCTTATTTATTTTTATACAAGAGCCAGACAGTCAGAAAAAAAATAGGAGAGGAGACATTTTTCCACTGTGTCTAAACAATGTTGTGAGACATTTTTTTTAATGTTTTCTTTTGTTGTTGTTATATGTCTCAAACTCTTAAATAGCTTTATATTCGGTTATACTTTATTCAGTGTCAATGTAACTTGTTACATTGTACAGTTGTTAATAACTATACAATTATGCATAACATGCAACTAACCCTCACACAAACCCTTATCATAAACCTAGTAAGTATACATCTAGTTTATTAATATTACTATGTACTTAAACATATATATAATAAGTGTAGCCTAATATATATATATGTATGTTTTTCTGCTACTAAAGAGGTTAAGCTGTTTAAACTGTGTAAATTCCTGTGAAGTAAGTTTGCTATTGCTAGTTACTTCACTATTTCGGTGGTTTGTAACACTAGTGTGTATGTGTGTGTGTGCGTGTGTGTGCAAGAATTGATTGTGTAATTAAATGTACTTATATAGCTAGTGTGTGTGTGTGTGTGTGTGTGTGTGGCATAGTGATTTTAGTAACTATTTTAACATGTAGGCTAATAAAATTAAACAAACAGGAGATTTCACCTTTGTTGCTTATTTTTAATTAATCTAATTATTTTTACATGTATTAAAAGAACACCAATATTAGGCTACTTATAAATAAAATAGCCCTACTTCACGAGAAAGGCAAATAGAGTAAAAAAAAGTGAAACATAAAAGATAATTTTATCCTTAGCCTACTGTAAATTGACCATTTGAATGTGTGTGTTTTTTTTATTTTTATTTTGTTTTTTTTTGTTTTTTTTGCAGGATTGGGATTTGACCTCTGCGTGTGGGAGAGGGGGGTCTGAGCCCCTGCGTGACATTAATCTGCCCCGTCACCCTGTCTCTGGGCTCAGCACAGGAGCATACGGCACAGGAAACATGTCCTAACTGGAAGTAAATCGCACTAATCAATAATGACACATATTGGCTGCATATACCTATGTTTCCATCACATCTATAAATAACTTGTACATAAACACAAACGTGTTTCTACTCACAATCCGTTTATTTCTCGGCCGTTTCATTCAGTCGGGGTCTGCCCGCTCACACACTCTTTCCCTGTGCTGGGTAACAGCAGGCCTCTCAGCGGTGTGTGCTGATTTTCACTGCCGCAGCCGAGGCTGAACAGCAGCGAGGAACAGGAGCTCAGCCACCGCGAGACAACGACTCCAAAACACACGCCGAAACACTGATAATTATGAATAAATGTAGTATATTATGACAGGATATGAACTTAATCCATGAGGTATCATAGAGAAAATACACGTGCATATTCCTATGCATGTTTTACAAAAGACAAATAGCTAAACGGCTGTATTTGGTTATGATATTTATGCGGATCAATAAAGCGGTTATTAAACAACGGAAGGACACTGCATAATTATTAATAATTTTAACGGGAAAAGAATGCAAAGAAATAACAGTAAACACGTATCGTAGGCCACACGGTAAAATGAAAGTGAAAATTTCAAAAGAAAAGTAATTTTACTGTAGCTTAAAAAAATATTTTTTTTGAGGCTAGATGTAGCCTACGATGTTTGAAGTAGGCTACCTTAAAATTTACGGAAAATTTGGAGGTTGCATTTGACCCTTTTCTTGCATGCATGGTGTGTTTATTTTGTCTTTGCTCTGAATATTTGTTGGCAAGAAAGGCAAAATCTGAAGAACTTCTTGTCATCACATGGTTTTATATTGTGCATAAGGTTGTTTTTAGTAGCCATATATACACACACACACACACACACACACACACACACACACACACACACACACACACACACACACACATATATATATATATATGTGTGTGTGTGTGTGTGTTTAAAAATTATTTTACATACACACACACGTGTGTGTGTGTCTGTGTGTGTGTGTATGTGTGTATATATGGGTGTATGTGTGTGTGTGTGTGTGTGTGTGTGTATATATGGCTACTAAAAAAACCTTATGCACAATAGAAAACCATGTGATGACAAGATTATATATACACATATATTGTGTGTGTGTGTGTTTAAAATATTATTTTAAATACACACACATGTGTGTGTGTGTGTGTGTGTGTGTGTGTGTATATATATTATATGTGTGTGTGTGTATAGTATATATATATATATATATATATATATATATATATACTTAAAATTTAAGCTGAAGGAAAAATATATAGCCTATATATCATTATATAATTTATAAATTATAAACGATAAATTATAATTCCGGCAAAACGTGATAAATGTGACAGACTATCTTTGAACATCATGTATTAATCGGGTAAAAATAGATATCAGTTCATTATCTGAGCAGCTCCCATCATAATTAATAAAATAGTCAAAAAGGGGGTGGGCTGTAGCCTACTTTAAATTATTCTTATTCCCTATAATGTCCCAGAGAAGGAGTAAATTGCATATAATTTCTTGATACAAGAAGAGCTATTCATTTTGTTCTGGGTCAGGAGAGGCATGCAGTGATAGGCTCACCTGCCGCTAGCTTGTTAATTATGGAAATGTGAGTTAGAATCAGCTGTCACTATTATGCTGCAGAGCCACTCTCATGAGAGAGGGATGTGTGTGTGTGTCTGTGTGTTCGCGCGCGTGCGTGCGTGCGTGAGTGTGTGTGTGTGTGTGTGTGCAGGTTTATATTACATTGTGGAGACCAAATGTCAGCACAGCCTAAATTATGTTGCATGTTTTGTTTTATGTAAAAAATGCAGAAAGTTTTCTGTGATGGGTTTAGGGGTATAAAATACAGTTTGTAAAAATGAGTACGCCTGTACTCATTTACGTGTGTGTTGAGGAAGCAGCCCCTTTCATTTTAAGCCGTGCAGTGAACATGCATGTCATGGACAGCGGCTGCTTTGGGCCACTGCACATCTCAGGAGACTTCATTAATTATTCAACCCTTTAACTCCCAGAGAGAGAAGCCCGTTCGCTGTATGTGGCCGGTAACCCCAGTAAAAGAAGACCATTACAGTTACCTGAGTTGCGTTGCTATGGAACCAGCGAAAGATTCGGGAGCTTTTAATGACGATAACATCGGCAGGACTGACGCTAATTTTAGAGGGAACTCCGAAAAGTGTGTATTGTGTAGAAAGATTATGTAGGCAGAAGTACGATAGGTGCCTCTGGGTGAAGAGTGGGCCAGTTATAAGTTAAAAAAATATATATTTTTAATTCAATTTATAAATGATTACAATTATAAAAATATAATAGAAATAAATTTAATAGAAATATATACAATTATAAAAAAAATTGTTACACTTAAACGGTCGCTCTGAGCGCTAATATTTTGAATCGTAGCCTCTATGACATATTCGGCGTAGACGCCATATTGATTTTTTTTTTTTTTTTTTGCGAATGAAAATATGCGCAGGGACAGACCTACACGAAAACTCACATCTATTTCATCAGCTCAATCAGTGATGGCACCTGGAAGGCTACAATAGTAGGGCTACACATGACGTCTACTTTGAATACATTAACAACAAACAGGTTTATAAACATAGATGGACAACAAAGTCAAACGAAAGTCCTCACCATGATAGAATAACAAACACTCGCTCTTTCTGTGTGTGTGTGTGTGTGTGTGTGTGTGTGTGTGTGTGTGTGTGTGTGTGTGAGAAGAATGGGGTCGACTAAATGCCTCTAGTGTGTTTCTCTTGTGAAATGTTATGCCTTTAAACAATGCTGTGTATTATTTTTATGATGTAGCCTACGTTTCACTGGCGTTTTTACAAGAACCGTATAGACAACAGATTGTAAGCAAACGGTTATAGTAGCCTATTAGCCTATATAGTCTTAACTTTGTAATATTACATATAGGCTATATTAAACGTTGCACCTGATTAAAGTAGATCAAGTAAAAAAAAAAATATTTCATCTTAAAAAAGTGAGTGGGCCTACAAACATAAGATAACTTCAGATATAGGCCAATATTTCTTCAGATAAGGGAATGTACCATGAAAACTACTCTGTTATTCAAACCCCTGTAAAGTATTTCCATTTAAATAAAAAAAACATGGTCAACCTAAGGCTGGCATATAAAAAGGATGAGGTCATCAAATGTCAGGTGTGCATTTATCAATGTAATCTATGAGTCAAGAACCCTCCCACAAACTCCCTTGGCCTATAACAGCACCGTGACTTGAAAGAAGCACAGAAATCAAGTTCATACCACGCATAAATAAAAATATAAACAAGCACACAAATCAGATTCTAAACCCTTAAGTCTCTGGAGTCCACTCCATCTTTTCTCAATCGGTTTCATAAGATAAAAAAGGAGTATGGTGAATTGTGTTGCCTTTTAGTTATTTGGCATTAGACATCTGTTGAGCCACATGGCCAGTATTTTGCAGAGTGGAGGACACTTGTTTTGAAGGATTAGCTGACCAAGACGTCTTCCCTCGCTCGCTATGTTTTATTAAACATGATAGGAAAGTTTGTAACTAGGTGTTGGACACATGAGAGACAGGGACCAAATCAAGTCTAAGACAAAAGATAACAAAATGTGAATGTTCTTCAGAGTGTGAATGGTTTTCATGCTTTTAGGTTTGCTGGGAGAGAAACGTGCTTAAGGTTAAGGGAGAGGGGCCGTACAAACACTGGCAGCTACACAACACCCACAATTAGTGGTGTTTGCTGTGCTTTGTCTGCATCAAGCTGCAGCACAGGACACATAATGGCCACCGTCAGTCCGGGGAGAGGGATTGAGAGAAAGAAACGCTGCTTTTCAGATCAGAAACAATGAGGCCCAGGCTAGAATAGCCTTTCTCTACAATATATGAAAGGCCCATCTAGGATTTGATTGCATAACTTGTAATATAAAATGACTTGAAGAAATACAGCGGCCAAATTTGAGTTTTTAATGAACTAGGTTCAGTGAGTCTGTTTTGAAACTGCAATTAACTGGTTACAGTCATGGTAGGACAATTATTGATTTTTTTTTTTTTTACATTGGATTAGCACTGAGGTTAATTTTAAATAACTGCTTTATATTAATATCATCTTGGAGAGTGGTAATGGGCCCTTAGAAAGCGGCTGTTTTGATTGGATCATTTCCAAAGCTCTGCATCTCGAACAAAATAACAGATGTATTACTTGTACAATTATAGGCTTGTGAAAAAATAAAAACATTTTCCAATGTGACAATTAACTGTAGAGCCAAAAACTGTTTACCCCGCTTTTTTAAAAAAAAATCTTAAGTTAACAATACAGGAGGAAATCAATAAAACATTTAAACCTGAAATGTGAAGCTTATAAAAGCACGTATAGGATACATTAAATATTGTTACTTTTACAGTCGTTCAGGGTTCATGGTGTTACGTTGTCATTGCAAGGGAGTGTAAAATTGGATATAACTTAACATAGAAAAGGTTAATAAGTTAATCAGTAGGCTAGCACTTTTTTCACAAATATATTATACATATATATTATGAAAATATTTTTTCAGTGTAGTTACAATAACTGGTTAACCATGAACCTTCCCCCTAAACCTAAACCTAAACTTATGTGTTACCATGTTTACTTAACATGTTTACCATTTAGTACTTTCTTCATTGTAAAAGAACACGTACTGTAAAATAAAGTGTAACCAGTTAATCAAGCTAAAATCATGTTATCATGCATATTATTTACGTCTTTTGAAGCTCCACTTAATGCTTGGCTTGACCCTGTTCACTTCCATTATAGTTGCCTTACTGTAATTAAGATTTTCGCGCAAAGGAGATACAAGTGGAAATTAATTTTACATTATGCCACTAATATTATTCCTTCTCAAATTGCCATTTAAAAATACTTGCACATCATCTTACAGGACATTTGAAGCGCGAGGGGTTAGTGCAGAATCCAAACTCAGCCTGGGCTACGGCAGTCTTTGTGGTCACCGGAGAGGGGCGGGCCCTCTTTGTTCTGTCAAGGACTTATCACAATCAGAATGTACAGTGTGTCAGGCACAACCCGGCATATATCAACTTCAATCTCTTTTTAATGAGAAATTCTGCCCTCTTTAATATGTGCAAATTAACCTTCCCCCCCATTCCACTCCTGAAACCTCTGTATATGCACACCCTCTATCTATATCTGTACCTCTCTTTTCGCCTCTCCACCTCCCTCCCTGCTTTTCCCCCTAGGGGCAGAACCCTGCGATGGACATAGTGCTAGATTAACCGTCAGGCTGAGCAGAGCACGAGAAGCTTCAACACTATTCAGACCCATACCAGCTGCCTGCCTGGCCCTTATATTATTACCGTCATTATTCTTACTATTATCCATTTTATATTCAAGCCATGTTGATTATAATTTTTGAATTACAGCTAATAAGGAATTTTTAAAAACAGAGAGTGGCTCCAAGCCTGGCACGGTGGTGTGCCATCATTTAATAGATTTCCTGGTAAGGGATCCATTTCCCTACAGCATCCCCAGCGTGAGGTCCAGTGAGCTGCCAGAATCCCCCCCCCCCAACCGATTGTTTTTTTACTTAATAAGCAAAATTTAGTTTGACTGTCTCTGTAAAATAGCAAGTAAAGTTGCAAAAAAAAAAAAATCAGGTAAAAAACACTTATTATTCAATACCAATTTATAATTTATAGTAAAATAAAATAATAAATTCTAATCTTGGTTTTATAAAAACATATATAAGAGTATGTTTTTTACAGAATATTTTTTTTCTCCCAATTGTAATTCTTGTTAATAGCCAATGTAGGACAAAGAGCCTTCCCTCATTCTTCAAAGAATCTCTATATATCTTTTATGCTTGTGGAAAATGTACATGCAAATTGAAGCCATCAACAGCCAGTGATGAAGTGAGAGTACATATTGTAAACAGTGTGTGCCGTTGCTATGGTACCCATTTTCACTTCATAAGTGGGGAGGGAGAGAGTGTGCAGGGGGAGACTGTCCATGCGTCGCCATAGTGATCAAGATGCCACACAATCCTGCTATTCTCCACAGCAACTTCTGTTTTCCCAATCACACAGACAAATAAACTTTATATATATAGTAAATGTGCAGAAAGAAATACAGATGATAATGGCACAACTACTTTAAAGTCACCATGAAATCAAAAATGACCATTCTTTTTTTCGACAGAATGTTGCAGTTAATTATAAATGATTTATCCGTGCACATCATTATTTTTTAAAAAATTCATATGCCCTCATAATCTTTAATTGAAATTGTTAACCTCCCCTCCCCCTCAAAATACATCTCTTCGTGATGTGTCTCGGTGCTGAAATCTGCCTCCATTTAAGGGCTATTAAAAAGACACTGTTTTCAACTAAAAATGTAAAAAAAAAAATAAAATTGTACGATTTGACCGTTCATTTACACAATAACGCTGTTTTGGGGGCCTGAAAACAAAAACTGTTGGCTAATCCGTATGAATTTAGTATGCCCTTACTCGTACGACCTCACGTACGTTTTTGTATTATTTGTTTAGACCCCAGTAAATTTAGGGGCGGGGTTAGGGTTGGTCCTTCCTGGTGACTGGTGTACTCATACGAATTAGTCACCTCATAAAATACTTACGAGTTACCATGAGATTGAGAGCTTGAGTTTCAAAGTGCGAGTTTTTGAAAACGATGCCGTCTCCGCGTAAACTACAAAAATGTGAAATTGTGAAAATGGTGACGCCATGCATATTGAATGCTCACTCATCGCCAACTACTGGCCTGGCATGAATAATACAGCGTTTTTAATTGTTTGAACAAGGATCGTTTTGATGTAAAAAAGTTTAGTTTAGTCTGTATGTAAAAAATTAGAAGAAAAAACTTTTTAGGTATTATTACATCATTGTCGTGTAGACGTACCCTTAGTTAGAAATAACAATGACCCACTCAATTCCTGAGTATTAACTGAATTAAAAAATATATTCCACCAATTAAGTGAAAAGGTCAGTTGACCCAGTAGCAGAAGCCCTGACCTGCATGTTCAGGGAACAGGCAATTAGCAAAAAAATTCTAACTTCTCCAGATCATCATTAAGTTATTCAGCTTCAGAGGAAATTGATTTTTTTACCCTTTCTCCCTTCAAATTCAATTTAAAGCCTCTCTCCATTTCAATCCATAGGGTTTCTGAACATGTTGCCATTTACTGAGCCTAAAAGAGAGTTACCATCTAAACAAGTCTGTCTCTTTCCCAGTTAGTCCCTCTCTTTTTATTTCTCTGTTTTTAAACCAGGTTTACTGTTTCACTATTCCTGATAACTCATTCATAACTTCCTTTTACTTCCACTTCCATTACTCTCTGAACACTATAGACCAAGAATCAATGCTACATTGATTTTCCTATCAATGAACATTATTATAGATCAGGCATCTGCTAGCACTGGCCTCAATCCACGTGCCGCCTGTTGCCACGGGGACAGAGAGATTTCATCACTCCTCTGTCTCTGACAGACAGACAGAGAGAGAGATGGCTAAAAAGCAAGGGATGGCAGGGAAATGCATGCACACACACAGGGTAGAGGATCAATACCTGAAGTGCAGATGATATTGAGTCAGAGGGGATGTTGGATTTGACTAGCAGAGAAAAAAAGTCCAGCTTTTGTCACTGAGCAAGAGAGAAGAGAGCAGGTTTCAGAGATCTCCTGGAGTTTGAACGTAATATGCACCAAAATCACAAGCAATGTCTGGCAACAGAATATAAGACAAAACATTCAGCTAAATATACAACTCTCCCTTTAACACATGGATTTCCATACACATTCATTTCCAAGCAGTGTTGGCTATCTGAGAGATTTAAGCTGTATTTAAACAATCCTTTATGAGGACCGCTGACAACAGACAATACAAAAATCAGACTGTATATGTAATAAATGAAACGCATTCCTGCAAAGCTGCTTAAAATCAAAGTTCTGAGGGAAATATGGTTAGTGAAGATAATTGTCTCGTGTGTGTGTATGTGAATGTTTGATTTCCTCGATCCCCGGTGAAATTGAAAAAGCCTGAGGCCTATAATGACCATTTCAGAGCTCTTCTTTGCTTAAACATGACATCCGGTTTCCTCTGTCGCACACACCCCCCAGTGCTTGAATTTGTGCAGCGTGGCTTGTGGACATACAAATGACACCTTGCGGATTGTGTGGACTGGGTTCAAGCAAACAGACGGAGACCTGGCAGAGGAGGGGAAGCAGAGAAACCTTTTGACTGCTGCTTTCAGAATACACCTAAAATTCATGCAGGGCACTGAACATTTGCTTCATTTTTTACCAAGTTTGGTAATGGGAAAAATAATACCTTTCGAAATTTAAATCTAAAAATCAATTTTATTCATTATTGATTGTCCAATAACTATAGTTTCAAAGGCTGACTGATATTATATAAAATGCTATAATAATCATTTTTTTTTTGTTTGTTCTTTTTTGTGAAATTTTGTGCTGAAATTTCAAGTCTTAAATATAGATTAGGTCTGGAAATTAATTTTTTACTGGACATAATCTAAAACATAAATAAAAAAATCTTTAATTTGAAATCTCTTTAAGTTTAGATTTTTTATAGGATATTTGACAAAAACAAAACACTCAAAAGACAAACAAAGCATGCTGAATTATGTGTTGTGAGTAGCTTGCTCATTCTTGTTTTGTTTAACAGGTTGTCCGGTCAGGGGCATGCATGCAGTGGGCCATCCGTCTGTTTGCAGCAGAGTGCTTCTATACAGAGCAGAGAAACACAAAGCATGGCCTGTCAATCAGAGCACCCCAGTCCCCTGGTGTAGCATTGGAGAGGCCTACCGAGAGAAGAGGAAGGAGGGCAGCAACACCACTTTCTCTTTGGTAATGAGTGTTGTAAGATGGGGGTTGAAATAATTGTCTCGAGTTGTAGAGAGAAATCATATCTAGGCCTATATGATTTCTCTCTACAACTCAAGACTGTGGTGTAATTCAGTTTATAATGCTCATTTGTGTAGGCTATGTGTGCTTTTTTATTTTACACTTAGCTGGGCACAGATTTGTAGAGGAAGTAACGTACAACCAACATGAATACAAAACATTCGGACAATAAATAAATAATTAATAAAAAATAAATAGTGTAGAAATAGGTGTGTGTGTGTGTGTCTGTGTGTTTCGAAGAGGACCTCATGCACAGGCTATTTGTTTCAAGAAGAAGCAAAGCGATACAAATAAAAACTTATAAAAAGGGGTAGACAGGAGGGGAACAAAGAGAACACTTTGCCTTAAAGCGCGCATATGAAAGCCGATCCCTCACCGCAGAGCTGCTCGGACCTCCTGCACTAGGAATTTGAGAGCTCGTGGTCCGCTTGAGCCTGATTGTAAAATGCTTTCATTTGTGCCGCATTTGTAATGTCACAGGATTCGCCTTCGGAGCTTCAATGGAAAAGAAACTTTGTCCTTTTGCGTTACTTTGACTCGTTATAAAAACCAATGATTGACGTGTGTGTGTGGTGGTGCGTGTTGCAAAGAGAGATAGATAGCTACACAAAGAAAACCTAGTAACATCAGCATTAGCTATATTTGTATTAACCCCTCTGAATACCTTGCTTTCAATGGCCTTATCCATTGCTGTTTTGGGTGTTTAAAAATGCAAACTCTGAATGATTAGTTAAACTCAAGTTGACAATCGGAAAGCGCACACGCGCGCACTAGGCTACAGAGGGCCGGCCACTCCGAGTTAAAAATGTTCCCGTTTAGCTAATGCAAATCCTTGCACAATTAGGCTACCTAAACACACAAGCAAAAAAACAAAAACAAAAAAAACAACTATATTTGTTGTAGCCTACATAAGAACTGCCTGGCTAGCCATAACAAGTTTATATAACTGAACGGATGATCTTTGCAACAGCCTGTTTTAAACGTCTCAGATTTTAAATAGCGTTAAAAATGTAATTAGTGTCTTGTAATGCCTGCAGTTCTCAAATGGAATAAAAAAGTTCCATACATGCGTTAGCTTACAGTGAACAATAGGCTACATGCATGTGAACTGTTTCTCCAACCCAATGACACTAAATGTGTCAGTTATGGACTAGGCTATATAAATTATCCATGTAGCCCATATAATGTCACTTTAATAACGACATGCAGTAAGATAAGTCAAAAGCTATGTATTTTATGCATGTTATGCTAATAGCTTCTGTGTACGTTTAAAACAATCAATTCAACAAAATGTCTCACGCGGGATAATAGCCTATAGGTCTCTATAGCCTGCGCGATAACGCGCTACAATTAAAGACAAAAATGAAGCACACTGTAAAAACTAATCTATAGAATTTACCCAAAAAATGTGAGGTAACAATTTGCATCGACTTTGGTGGGGTACATTTAATCCATATTAGTGAGTATAAACTATCTGAAGTAAAAAGCTATTAAATACTTGCATAAATTGGGTAACAATTACCTCCATTTATCAACAGCTACTTACTCGTTAAAATTAGGTAAAAATTATCTATTCAAATCAAAGCTAATTACTTATTCAGAGAAGGTAAAATGTACCCCCCACAATAAAGACATTCACATGGTTCATCAGATCAATGTTTTTAATCCAAAAATTCATATGAAACACTCAAAATACAGTGCAGCACAATAACTTTACACAGCATTTCAAGTAATGAACATGTTAACTCACTGGACTATCAAATGTTGTTTCAATAATGTTGGATAATAAAACATTGCTGTTTTAGGAGGAGGAGAGAGTAGAAAATGAAACTAGAAGCGAGGAGATCAGAGCAGTACTGGAAGAAGTCCAATCACATTTTGTTGTATCTAAACTCTGTGATTCCATTACTTGGTTTCCCTCGATCACAATAGACAAATCTGGATCCTCCTCAGCCATGACATTGTGCTTCACAATCACCTTCATGTTTTTGTCTGTGTAGTCCTCACATTCCTACATGTAAAAAACAAACAAAAAGCATGCACATTTTTATTTAATGTAAGATGCTGTTTCAATATATTTCAGTTTATCTAAAAGGAGAGCAGAGGGGGAGTGGAAGGCAAAAGGAGAAGGTGGATACAAGAAGAGAGGAGGATCCTTTGAGTTAATCAAAAATCTGTTATGAATATGACATACCTGGTAGTAATGGAAAAGATCTTCTTGATTTTCACCAAGGTAGTCTTGTCTTTAATGAGGCAGCAGACAACAGCATCTCATGTTTCTCAATGTTCTGTGTCTGTAGGGAGATACAATTTAGTGATGTTAGAATGTTAGCGAAGTGGGGAGTGATTTACATATACTAAGACCGAATTACGGCCCTGCAACAGACTGGCGACCTATCCAGAATGAACACTGCCCCTTCACCTGATAAATGCTGGGTTGGCTCAAAAATCTTGTGACCCGAACGGACAAAGCAGTAAAGAAAATAGATGGATAAGACCGAATTCACACATTGATGTTAAAAGGTTTAAGTTGGTAAGGAGCTCAACTTTGCGCACAACAAATCAATTGTTTACAAATTACTTTAGTTTTAATTCACTCATATCAATAATTACATATTTGTGAAAAAATAAAATTACATACGTCATTTAAAGTGTCCAGCAGAGGACACATCTTGCAACCAGCTACTTCTCCTTTGGCGCGCATTAGCCGCAAAAGACCTCGTGAGTACTCATCAAGCTTCCGTGTGAATGTCTCCTCCAAGGAATATGTTGTGATGCGTCTAAACTCCTCCTTGATCTAGGAAGTTAAATGACCAAAATTTACATTTTAAATTAAAGACCAGCTCTCATAGTATTCACATGAATGTATACTAGTGGTAAGTAAAAATTACAAGAAATTCTCACCTGAGCTTCAGTGAATAATGCTGGCCACTTTAGAATAAACACACCCACAGAGGGGCTGAGGCTGACCACTTCAATTTCTTTGATCCGTTTTCACTTCTGTTGACACTGTAGGCTATCAACTGTAAATTAAAAAAAGAAACATTTCAGTAAACATCCTATTAAAAAAAAAAACATAAATCTAACAGCTATATATGGCAGGTGCATTCTGAGGGTTAGGTAGCATGTTAGCTTAGCACACATCAATACACTACAATTTATGAGATTATAAAACCACGTTTTTGCTCCAAAATTACTTTATAATGCATGTCGATTGCTTTAAATAACCTTCTGTGATCTGACTTGGCTTCGGATAAAAAAACGGACATAAAATATTGTATTTTATAGTATTCTGGACTATCAAGATTATATCGATTAACATTAACTTACATTATAAATGTAATATATTATGAAGTTATCTGCATGGCTTGAAGAACACAAATAATGCGTCATATATCGTTGCAATCATGTTATCTGCAAGTATTCAGCGATCTTTGGAAACTTTGTTGTGGTTTCAGGTGTCACAGGTCATGTGGCTCTTCTTCGTGATATATTATGTAGTAGCGTTATAAATTATGTGCACACGACGCCCGCCGGCTGCCAGTGTGTATTGAAAACACACCCGAGGAGTATCCAGCGCTATGATTACATCGGCCCATTTTGGTGTATTCAATAAATATAATTCCTCTAACGTTATACAGAAATCTGACAGAAACCTATGATAATCAATAAATATTTCTCAGAATCTGCATATTTTTGAGCTGAAAGCACTTGTTTGGTCGAGCTCTGTCATGACGACGACAGAGGTATTTATGAATGGGAGCGGATGAATGACGCACATAATTCATATTAAAAACGCCATCGACTGTTTTTTATTGCATACTCCTGAAATTAATTAATATGGTCACTATAAGTTTCTCAGAAACAGTGGTCAAATACTGAAACCTGAGTCTTGCTTAATAATGTATAATTTGTCAAGGTAATCACATTAAATCTGATAGTAACTTTGAAATCTGTGCCCAACGGCCGACCGTCGGCTTGATGTGTTCCGCCATGGTGACGCCATCGACAGATTCAAACTTTAATTTCAAGTAATGACATGTTAAACAAACGAAAGCCCAATAAAAGCGAAGTGTAATGTCTCATAATTAAAAATATATGCACTCCTATGTTAATAGCTTACCTTCACTTCTGCTGTTCGATGGCAGCCAGAGAGAGGATCCAGCGTCGCCCACACTCACTCAAAAAGAAACCGCGGGCCTACGCATGCGCAATTTAAAGCAAAAAACTCACGTTTTGGGGGTATATTTTACTCCATTTTTCTATGTGATGATTCTTACTGTTGATGAATGGGTAGCATATGTAGAATTTACCCATTACTTTAGGATTCGTTGGCTGCCTGCAATAATCATGTACATTTTATATGGTTTCCACAGATTATATTTACCACTCGACAAAATCACTTTTTTCAGTGCAGTTTTATAGGCTACAGCATACTGCATTCAACAGTGAGTGCGACCGCTAGCAAGATGTTTACTTTGTTTGATTAGTGGACTCAAATGAACGGTAGCCTAAGCATGTTAAAATGTCAGTTCCTGGATGTATGAAATGAGGGAAGAGCAGGAATAATTCCAAATGTGTCAAAAAAGAGGAATGGCGCTCGGTTTTCCGTTCCGCTGAATGCAAAGGAACAGCGGGTCATGGTGTTACTCGAGCGGCTGCTTTTCCCACTGAAGCTCGCAGGAAAATCGCAGCGACGTTGTGCCAAGCAATAAACCCAGGCTGAAAAGCTGCATTTGGGGTGAAGACCGCACATCTTTGAAAATAGGCGACAGACTATTTCTAATCGAGTAGGCAAGCAAACGTTATTGACGGGCTAGGTAAAATAAAACTACAAAATGCCTTTAAAAATATTTTGCCTATAGCTGTGAATTATTTCAAACTTTGGTTAGCCTATATTATATAGGCTTTTTAATAATTTTAATTTAATAATTCATTTTTATTATACCATCTTCCTTATTTAGCCTAAATCTTGTATAGGTCTACCAAATAAATTAATCAACCAACATAACCCAACATGCGGTCTGGCAAGCCAGTCATTGAGGCAGAGTAGCCTATAAGCTACTAAGCAATATATCTAATAAACGGAATTGGTGACAAAGATTGATCGAAATTGTAAATAGCCTACAACATTACAATGGCAACCCGGTCCGTTTTAAAGTTCAGTTAGATTGTGCAGTACCATTCGTTGGTTGTGAATATTAGCCATATTTTAATTCTCGACTGCTCGCAGCCGTTTGGTCATTGTCCTTCACCACTGGCTTATGTGGCCATTACGGTCAAAAAACGAGGTCTTTTCTGACTCAACGCCCACACTTACATCCCACCACTGCCATCAAGCGGCAACGGCTGCGCCCCCGATTCATGTAGTCTATATGTTTGTGTGTGCGCGTCGGCGGCCTACGTGTGACATTCTCTGTAACTACGAAAAAGGAAACTTCACTGCTTTGGAACGTTTTGTTCGTAATGCAATGAAACGAAATCATAATTGTGGTCACTTGAAATATGACTAGTTTAAAATTAAGTGAAAGATTGGGGTTACGTTAAAAAACATCATGTCAGAATAACAGCGATATTTCATAAATAAAATAAAATACAAGTTATAAATTATATAATTAATTTTGTTAAAGAACTCGACCAGAAGTCAATGTCAGTGCTTTCGGTAAAGTTTGCTGACCGATTTTCAACAAAAGCATTCGTTAATTTAAATAGGCGTAAACAAAGCCTATTTTGAATTTCACAAAGTTATGACCGCAAGGTCCTAAAATCATGTTACGAATAGGCCTATCTGTTTATTTGATAATTTATTGAAAAGTAGGCCTAAGGAGATTCTGTCCTGGCCTTTATCAATAATTGCTAGGTCAAATTCCATGGCTCGTCTTGTCAAAACTTTTTTGATTGACCAACTTGGGCAAAACATTTTACAATTAAATATTATATGGCCGAAAACATAAGCTATAACAACAATGTTAATGAAAGCTGAAAAGCGCAATAGCCTTTTCACAATAGGCATACACATCGTTTCAATACAGCTTTATCTGTCATTTTGAGCTTTAAAATAGGGGTGCCCTCTTGTGATTCCTGAAATATGCGTTAACCCTTTGATTTGGTTGTCTTGTGATTGCCCAAGAGGTTATATAGCTAACAACATTCTGGATGCAAAAAAAAGTTGATTGATTTGAATTTGGTCCACAACAAAAAGAGGGCTTTACTTCCTATAGGGGGCAGAGTCACTCTCTGAAAACACGTCCTCATGCGCGCACACACACACACACACACACACACACACACACACACACACACACACACACACACACACACACACACACACACACACACACACACACACACACACACAAGCACACCTAAACCTAACCAAAGACAACTTTTTAAAAAGCATCACTCAGTAGCCTATAGGCCTAGTTTATAAGCTGTTTTACTCATGGAGACCAACAAAAAGTTCCCACAAAGAAAAATATTTTTGGATATTGCCATCCTTGTAGGATGCCACCACACACACACACACAGTGAGACTGTATAAATCATGTCTTGTTTTTTCTACGTGCTGAATGTTGCTGAATGGCCTCTTGAGGAATCAAAAGTCAACATCTTGAGAGTTACAGTAGCCTACATTTCATGAATCACAAAAAGCCTCCTCGCATTTAATGCTCAAATATTAAGATAATACATTTGCACATTTTGCAGAGCATTCTGAGTTTTGTATTCTGCGCATTGTGGCATCACCGTTTTAATACGATAAATCTCGTGATCTGATTACTCCTTAACAAATAAGCTATTATAACTAGAGGGACGGAGACTCACTGAACTCAATTTTGGCACTGTGCCCACTCTGAATGAGATATAGAGCAAGATGTTGGCACGAAGAACATTAGGATTTCCCAAACCTCACTAATAAACTGCCTACAGTTCACAGGATGAAGCAACACGGCGGCTTGTAAAATTGAGGGGCGAAGTCATTAGTATCAGTGGGAAGTGAGCAAACGTGTATTTTATTATGGCTTACGTTCAGTGAGAGAACAAATATAGCTCTCACGAGCCCAAGTTAAACGCATTCCCAAAGCAAATAGGGTTAGTTGAGGCTCAGCAAAATTGCGGTGTTGCGGTATAATATGTGTTCTTTTGTCTTCGCAAATTTACAATCGTCTACACAGAATCTCGATGGGGATCATGGAAATTATTTTTTTAACGACCAATATTTGAATAGGCTAGGCTAAGCCAAGCGTGGTGTGTAAATGAAAGTAACGGTCTAATCTGGACAAAATTACCTGAAGATATTAAATGTGTAAGCTACCCTACCAGCTGAGTAGGCTCTCAAAACTTTACAAGTAACTTTTCCACGCAAGCAATTTTCGGTAGGTTACTTTTATTCACTTGGCGATGTGCATCGACGATTCAACGAACAATGAGAAGAACGTGTTTAGTCGCACTCGATCATTTGAATTTGATATAGGCTATCATAATGCTCGTGTTCAATGCACGGTCGCATATGAATTGACATGATTTCCTTCAAGAACAAAACAAAAAACGAAAGTTCCCTTTCGCGTGTCTTAAAGGAGACGCAAACATGGACGCACCCCCAACCACACACACACACACACACACACACACACAAATTACAATGAGCCAACTTTCTTTATCTTTCATCATACAAAAATGCTGTGCAGCTTGTTTGTTTTATTTATTTATTTTATTTTTTACAGGGAATTAATGTTGGCCTTTCTGTAATATATTTTTTTAAGACATATTTTACAACAATGACAGCCAAACTGTAAGTCCCGTTTATATAAAAAGTAGGCTCTTTTAAAACCTTTTTTTTCAGGCTATCTTAAGATGATTTGTGCTTCCGGTTCCATATTTATGTTCTTCATTTATTTTTTTATTTTTTATTTTTTACCTTTTCCTTTCTTATTTTTGACATATCCTGCTCAATCAGAAACGAAGCAAACACACCATGTTGGATTTAATTTATCAGGTTTAATAATTCCTAAGAAAATATGTAGTCTAACAGTCAGATAAATTTCAAATACCATAGAAACAAGAAACGTTAAAATATCAGTTTTGACAGTTTATAGCCTACGTCACTATACACCACTTGATTCCTTTGTTACGTGTCCAAATAGTTATTGGAGGTGAAACTTAGGCAACTTTTTGGAGGTGGAATTTAGAACCATTAAAATGCTATTGCATTCCAAGATGCTGATTTTAGACGAACCCAAACGTTTTTATGTCGCAAGGCGTCCACTAAGTGAGGTTGCAATCTAACGTAGGCCTAATAAATAAATGAATAGCTTGTTAGATATATGAAACAGATGAAACGGATACATGTTTGACATCAATGCCACTTTATAAATGGGTCTGTTTACACTGCTTCAAATTATTATAACCTATGTTATCAGTGCGCTAGAAAAACAAGCAGGAAAAAAAATTAATGGAAAAAGAGAATCGAAGACTGCTTATCTCCATAAATGAGACTTCGGAGATTAATTTCTCTTTGTAGCAATAGTGGATTCAACGAAGAACCTTTACCATGTGGAACCTTTCCATAAGTTTCTTTTAGTAGGAAAGGGTTCTTTAGATTATTAAAAAATAATCTAAAAAAATTGAATCAATGTGTTCCCTTTTGGAATTAATTTAGTTTTTGATTTAATTGAATAATTTAACGAATTAATTAAGCAATTAATAATCAATTAAGCTAAACATTTGTTGACTTCAAATTGTGCTTTAAGACTTAGGCTAATTGTTTGATTAAATTAGCACTCAATAGAAGATAAAAGATGAATCAATAATGCCTTTTCATTTTAAACAAATACTGAGTATCATGCGATATATTTTTTTTTTTTTACTTCAGACTTAAGATATTATTTCATTTTTTTTTTTCAGTTGTAGGCCTAGCCATACCTGCTTTCACAATTGTCACTTTATAGTTTACTGCATGCATGGATCATATTTATATTAGGCTTATTATAAGGCATTAGCCTACTTTATAGGCTTTGCTCTTGATATGCTTCTGCTATCCTATTTTATTAAGACAATTCACGAAGCAATAGGCTACAATTGTTATTTTAATAAAACAGCCTAATGGCTATTAAATAGGCTATCTCCTCCCCCTAATAAAAATCTCATGTGGTGGGTTGTTTAAACATAGTTGGCCCTTAATTAGCATTAACTTGCTTCTGAACATTTGCTGCTGAAGAGCCTCCTAGTTAACAGCTTGTTTGGCATCTGGACATTTTTCAGTGAAACACTTAATAATTCCACGTCACATCCATTTTGTTGAACAACCTCTTGTCTCGGGCATTACCCAAAATGGCCGCTGTTCAGTATGAGGGTTAAAAAAAAGAAGAAAAAAAATCTTCAGCTAGGCGAATTGTGTATCATGACGTTAGGTTTTTATCAGATATTTTGGGCCCAATTCATTATGAGAAGTAATTAGGAGGATGTAACTTCTGTCGGGATGTGTTTGAGTAACCCTTGAAATGGCAAGTTCGACTGGATATTTTAATGAGATCAGTTTAGCCTCAAAACGGTGCTTCTGCAATAAGTCAGAGCAATGACCGTAAGAATATCCTGCTGTTTTATTTTTCTTCTACATTTGTTGTTCTTCTTTAACTAAAACAAACTGGTTAATATTGGTCATCATGCATATTCTATAGCCTATGCCATTTGACTGGGGTGGTAACGTAAATAGCCTGACCAACTCTTTGTTGTATCGTAAAATCAAGCCTTCAATTAAAACTTTGCAAAGAAAAGTGTCGATATTACCAGAATATTCTTAACTGAGTATAGGCCTGCCTGCATGGCGAGATGTTAAAAGCTTAATTTATCACATGAAAAACAATAATATAGGCTTACTGACATTTATTGAAGAACTATTAGCCTAATATAGCATTTTAAAATGTTTGAACAAACAGCCGAATAAAAATAAAACATTTTACTTTAAAAATAATATGAAGGTCTATCACTGATTATATTGTGCTGTAGCCTACTTTAAGGAATACTTCACGTAGCCTAATCGAAATAAATAAATAAATAGCCTAAATAAATACTAAATTATTTTAACAGGCAAAAAATATGAGGATCACACAATTGAGTATTTTTCTTGCTGACAAAATGATTAAATCCATAAAAAAATAACGATTTATGAAAAAAAAATTATGAACAACACGGGTTGGTAGGAAATTTGATATAAATTAATTCCAAAATAATTGTTACATTACATTAATTAGGCCTAATTATTTTTTACTGCCAACACAATGACTATCAGATCTGCCACGATCTGCGACTGAAAGTTTCTGATGTCGAAATACCTGACAATCACCAAAAACCAAGAAAAGAAGAACAAAGTTTAAGATGAATTTTATTAAAATTTCTCGTTATGTCACAATATCAATAACCTACTAAATAAATTGGCTGAAAGTAATTGTCACAGATGTGTGCAGACAATTTATGCAGACCTTTTCTCTAACTAAAAACTATGCTATTATAGGCTACGATGTGTTTCGGACCTATCTAATTGCATTATCTATTTTAATTAAATTGAACCATTACTTAAAAAATCTTGAACGCAAAGAGACGAAAATAATTGTGTTTACAGTAGCTATATACAGTAAAATATTTTGAACTAGTTTAAATAGGCATCTAAAAATTCTATCTATGTTAGCCTATATGATACCAAAGTAATAAAAGTGTACTTTTTTAAAACCTATAGCCTACTGTACATATATGCTACGAATTAAGGTTTTATCTATTCAGTGCTGATGGTCGCTTGTAGAAAATAACTTTGATAAGGTGATTTGTAAGCCATACACCAAATAAATTCTAATTAGAATAGAGTTATTTGTGTTTTGTAGAACGCCGAAACCAGTGTTCTGAAGAACCTATGTGACGTCAATAACTTTTTAATATAGCCATAAGTGAAAAAAAACTTTTTAGGGCTCAAATAGGCTAATGAGTAGATAACAGAACAGAAATTGTTACGACAAACAAAATCGGGGTATAATAGCTGAAAACGCGTAGGCAATCATTAAAAAATGTATCGGGCTAATTTAAAATTTCGATTTTTGGAAATTGTAGATTTATTTGAACGTATGCTACTGTAGGCTATTTCCACGGTGTAGTAGGCCTAGCCTATTTATGAAAAGTTATAAAGTTTCGCTCAAAACAACATAACATTTAATTGTAATAAAAGAGCTCTTGGGCAGTTGCTAACCAAGGTATCTTTCAAAGGTGACTTCGTCAACTGATTAACACAGCTCATCTGAATTGAGCTTGTCGATCGGACGCATAGCTATCAGAATATCTCTTCGTTTAACAAATTGCAAGGTGTGTAGGTAAAGGTGGTAGGCTATTTAATTTGTTGATTCAAAGCAGTATGCAGTGGTAATACAGAACCGAGCTTGCATTGGGTAGCCTACCCTATTAGGCATTTAAGAATTCAACCGCCACCCGAATCATAATATAATTTGAAACATGCAGCAGAATAAATAGACTGCTTGCACGTAGCCAAATTGACAAAGCGAGGTTTTATTCTATTATTTTATTTTTATAGAGGTTTTATTTATTATTTTTATTCTGCCTAAAGACATGCAAGTAATAGCGTAGCCTAAGGTTATACGGAAGAAATCTCGCCATAGATGTTGTCAGACATTATGTGATGATTTTTTTGTATCCTGGTTATATGGAAATAACATAATTAGGCTAAATAATGTAAAAGCGAGTAATACACGCGTTGTGTGTCTGCTCTCCGACAATTCAAGTCCTGAGATCAGCTGACGCGCTCATGTGACCAAGGCTATCTGCAGCTCAAAATGGAGTTGTCGGAATCAGTGATGAAAGGGCTTCAAAACGTGGCAGATCCAAATGTTTTCGACCTGAAATCATTTACGATATTCACAGAGCTCGTATTCGACAGTCTGGTCTCGCCTCGATGCGAAAGTGTTCTAGGTAAGATGGTTGAGATTTTTCTTTGTGCTGCATTACTTCCGGTTCTTTTCACACAAGAAGGAAGTCGCGCTGCGCTGTCTTTTTCTGATGTTATTTTCTAAGGATTGGCATATTGTATGTCGTCTAGCCCTTAAGGATTGGCAGACTGTGATCGTCATTCGTGCTCGCTGTGTGTCTATTGTTCTAAGTCCAATACATCAATGATCCCTCTGCTTAGCCATATTAGCTGCTATGTGATGACCAACACTGCATTATTCTTCTTTAAGAACTGAATGAATGCATTAGGACTCGTGAACATTTACTTGATTATGGTCTAACGCATGCTTGTAGTGGCCTGCGTGTCTTTCGTCTAAGTTAAAAAGTGAAGTTAGGCTATCTATCTAATTTGCGCATAGCTACGTTACCCGCTAAGCATATTTTTCGTCTACTTTTTCCTCTCTCTCTCTCTCTCTCTCTCTCTCTCTGGTTGTAGCCCATATTCTCCGTGATTAATAGGTATGACAAATAAGTGTACATTTGTCTCGCCAAAAGCATTGTTAGCATAACTAGTTCAGTTCCAAACAAACAACGCAAGAAGGTAGCTTCCATCTCTCCCTCTCTCTCCCCCCCCGCCCCTCTCTCTTTCACGCACGTAGTAGCTACAACAGCATCTCTTGAGAGCAATTTTTCATCTATCGCAGGTCACCCAGAATTGAAGCACATCGATCAGGCTACCCTGAAACACTGTCATTCTGCGGCAACGACCTTCATTCTGGAAGGAGTAAAGCAAAATGCAGATAAATCAACAATTAGGTAACATGTTCCGAAATGGTCTTCTGAAGATAAAATAAACTGTTCAACACTACTTCTTTGTTTTTTCCTTTTCTTTTTCCTTTTTGATTCTGAAAATATCGTGTGCTCTTTTAGCTCGTGTCTTGAAGATGCCAGGTTCCAGATCGAAAGAGTGGACTTATTGTATACTTCACTCCAGGTAATGTTTTGAATCAAAATGCTCAAATGTTTTTAAAGTGCAGTTGCATTGCAGTAAAATAAATGTTTATTTTCTTTCAGAAAAACAAAACAAATTTGGAATATTTGTTGTCAAGGTGAGAAATATTATGTAGTCTAAATATTTTATTGTAAAAGGCATCTGATACCTTACACGCACTTATTTATTGGAAATTATATGCTACTCATTATGTTCGTCACATCGCGGTATGATTCATGCAAAATATGTGTAACTTTAAATATGACCGCAGTCATAAGTGTTTTTTTTATTAGTTTTTAAAAATTGCTTTATTGTTCATCAGCATTGATACATGTCCCCCCCATATAACTGATGCTACATGGCGTCTTGAATATTGTATAAAGGTACGTTGTTTCTTTAAGTTAGTCAGCGTTGACAGTTGGCCACGTAGCCTGCATCTTATAATCATTGTTTCTCTCGGCAGAATAGTCATTTACATAAAGTCAATCAGCCGTCATACCTGATTTCTTTGAACACCGAGGTATGCAATTTCAGATACATACAAGCTATATATGTCCAGTAAATGTATTTTCTTCACTTTGAATAAACTCTGGTTACTTTTGCAGAACGGTGGTGCTTCTTCGGAAATTAATTTTAGTTGCACCATGGAGCAACTTCAGGTATTTATTTTAATGATTTACTTCATTTGTTTGTTTTATGCTAAATTAAATAGGTTAATTAATAATTAAAACAAGTAAATATGACATGATTACTTCAGCCTTAAGAGCTTTGATCAAGTTGTTTTTCTAAAGGTTTGGGTTGCTTATTAGGCAATATTAAACCATGTCTGCATGTAATTTCATTAACATCAAGATGTGTTTTTAGCATAGAAATACTTCATCATACAGTGTTGCATTGGGCCTTCCTCATTTTACAAGAATTCTTGTTTTAAAGAAAAATAAGCTGCAATAAATTATTTAACATTTCTGTATAATTATTTTTGAGAGTTAATAGGCTATAACCCGCACATTCATGGTAAAGATGTAGGCCTACCTGATTATTTTCTATAATGTCAGGGTTGGGTTTCTGCATCTGGAAAAGCCCATTTTATTATCTTAGTCATTACACAGATGCCTGTGTTTGTCGTAGGGGTGACACAAAGGTGAATTGTCGAAAGATCAAGTCATAAAATTCTCATGCACTCAATCATCGTCACATCGCTTAACAAATATATGCTGTTGACCAACAAGTTTAGCCGAAGCCAAAAAGATTGTCACGGCGTGAAAATAAATCTATGACGAAACCGATGTGTTTTAATCTGTGATCACGATTGATTGATTGACTTTGCAGTCCTCGTATCATTCACACACTGTCAAAGCTGTTTTCTAATTTGAGTGTTAATCCATGTGTGAAACTTGAATAAAACTGTTTTGTTTTTCATTTTATAGGTTTATTGTTAGCCTTTAAGAGTTTGAGAAGTTTACGATGTTAACCAAAACTCATCTTTAAATGAAAGAGTGATTTGGCACTTGGAAGACAACAGCATGACAGATAGGCACTTGCATTATCGCATTGTTGGAGCAATGTAATTTTATGTTTAGCTCAGATATAGAAATAACTTGTGAAATAATTTTTTGTAGCCCAATTAACATGTGCATTTGCTGGTGGATAATCTGGATTGTTTGAACTGTTTAGGATTTGGTTGGAAAAATGAAGGACGCAGCAAAAAGTCTCGAGAGGGCATCCCAGTCTTGATTCCTGGATTCCTGAATGTCTTTTGGATGCCATGGTTTAATGAGGCAAAGTGTCTTTCTTTCTGGACGCACTCCAGTTTTATTTTCTTGATGAATTCTTTTCGCATAGGCTATATCGAATAGGCCTATGCTGTAACTTTTTTCTTTTTTATAAATTCCACAATAAAAATATATGAACAAACCTGCCTTTGTGTAAATGTGTAGGCTATAGAGCTCAGTCGGCTGTCTTAAACGACATGTTAAGGAAGAAATCGACATTTGTCGCAAGTGTTTGACCTGGATCCCCTTACTGATAGGCAACTGTTATAAATAACGCATTATTGACTATAAATTGTTTAAGTCGAGGATCGGGTTTTTATAGGATAAGTCAATCCATAGGCTATATGCGGCATGTTAGTTATTGTGCGATAGGCTATTGAGTTTGTAGAAGCAAAATAACACTTTTCTAGGGGACTCCCGACCATAAATGGAGTTCGTTGGCTTTGCATCTGGATCAAATTCACCACCATTAATTAATTCAGAAACGGGCTATTGGGTTAGGTGTCTACAATATGTTTTAACATATGATAGGCTAATATATTAATTGCTTTCTCAACACATTTGCGCTATTTAGCCATTTAACCACCTTTTTCTATGAATATATGCTATGTGACTCGGGTTTTATGGTAAGTTGATCTTGCCTCCGTTATGAATCACATTCTCCAAAGCTGTTGACGGAGAGAGATAATTTTGCAGAAAAAAAGCTGACCTACAAGAACCTATCCGGCGGTTGTGTAAACCTAACGAGCTGGACCACAGTCAAACAGACTTTGAAACGCAATTCTTTGTTATTTGCGGAACGCGAGCAGCGCTGAATACACCGACACATATTCCCAGGCCACCCTTAAGGAATTAGATCACGTGATGCACGGGGCGGTCGAACTACAAGCCATTTTGGGGACGGTGTCAGTTTCCACTGAACCATCAGCGCAGCATTTTTCAAAGAGAAGACTGAAGGAGCTAGCCTAGAGAAAACGCACATCAACCTGGCCGTTTTACTAGCGGGGGGTCTAAATACAAGACCGCTTACAAGATCTGGAACAGAGCACGGCACACACATCGACAACCGGACCTTTTCTATATTTTTTTTATTATTAAAATGCGCCCTGCTCCACCGTTCTCTTATTGCAATTGACAGCGTCTGCAGCCCTTTTCAAGATGGCCGCTTGGCTCGTATTCATTTTCTACTGAACGACTTCTAACTTTCATTGTCTAACCACCTCCAGGCTCGACTATTCACTCCTGCTCAGTAAGGTATGTGTTCTTCGATATCTTCCCTTACCAATGTCAAATTTCAGACTGTGTACTCAAAATGCATCTGTGTTTTGTGAGTGTAAAATGGAGACGTGTGTTAGAGTGGATGCGGGAACTGACAGCCTCGCGTACGCAACATTGTCTCCGTCTCTCCTCGTGGTTCTAGATTTGAGTTAATTTATCTAATAATATTGCACCCTGTCTGCGCGAATGATTCTCATTTTGTTGTAGGATTATCAGTTATTGCCACCATCATGTTTGCTTGGTGTTTCTGGCTTAAATTGAAAGGTTTAGCTGTTAATGAATCCTGATGTGCACGCGAAATCGGGTAGAGACGGGTCCTCTGTTCATGCGAGGCTGAATTCTAAAGGATATTGCGATTGTTGTCACATTGAGCAATTATCTAATTTTATAGATATGCGATCTGTATTATGTTTACGACCGGGCAAACTAGTTATTTTGCTGAATTGTACCTATTTGTGGGTTTTCTTAACTTAAATTTACATGGTAACCTAAACTTGTCCTGTTGTCGGACGCCCAGGACAAAGCTTTCAGTGGTTGACAGTAATCTTTCACTACACGGAAGATATGTGGTTGATAAAACAACATATTTATGAACTCAGGTAGGCTACTTATTTAACGTATTTAAAATGTTTTTAGTGGTTTCTTTCATTTATCCAACTTAACTGAAGATTGCTGCTTTAGATGGCTTACACAAGGTTTGTATGGATCTTATATCAGTTTGTTGGACTTTGACAAAGCACATTTGTCTACTATTAGCCTACTCTACCGTTTAGATAAAAACACATTATATAGGCCTATTTAAGCTCACCAGGCTAGTTCATATTCTGCTGAAACCTTGTTGTGCTCTCTGTTGTCATGTCAAGAAGAAAAATATATTTTAATATTGGACTTTGTCGGCGGGTTGTTTCAGTGTTTTTAAAATATTATTAACTTGCGCACTTCTTGATTTAGGAACGGCAGTTTTTCCTTTAAGACTTGGTGAATCATTTTGCTTAGACTAACTTCCCTACCTCCATGTAGTTGTGAATGTCAGAGCTAAATCTATTAGTGACGTGTTAGAATATTGATTACTTTAACCCGGTCTGTCATCATTTTGATTACATCGAAATAGACCAGACAGGTCTTTGTAAACTCTGCACTTTCTCACGTGCCACAATTCCTGTATAGGCTAAGGGTCGTTTCCTTCTTTTGACAGTTACTTATTCTAGGCTATATGCATCACCACCATCACCAATGCTTGTCTGCGTTCAGAACGTTTGTGGTTTTGTTTTTATAACCAACCGAAACGCTTGCAAGAACAAGAACTGTTGCATCGTTTCTGTTTGACTGGTGGATGTTGCACTAAATAAATGTTAGCCCATGAACGCCTTTATGTATTTAATAAGAAAGTGCACAGGTCAACATAAAAATTAGAAAAAAAAATCCTCTGTAGACCGATCTTGGTTTGAGAGCTAGGCTATCTTACGGACCATTTAGCCTTCTAAATTTATTATCTTTATTTATGCATTGATATCTTCTCGCGTGGAGTAACATCACTATGTTTATGCTTGATGTTTTCTCGTGTTCTCACTCGAGCAGTTTTGTGCAGGCTAGTCTGATAGCTTGATTTGTCACTGTCACATGACAAGGTTATAGCCTACAGCAAGTAGGTTATGCCCAATTAACCTTCAAAATGCATTCTATAAGAATTAGCTTTTATGCTACTTTGCTTCATCCAGCACGAGTTTGATGAGTTTCACGTTCATCATTGTGTGTTCTGTTTAAAGTTCTCTGGTCGTTTCTGTTGTGAACTCTGTCAGCACTTAATAGCACTTGTCTTCGGCTATCAGTGTATGCCTCGAGGTAATAATGTGTTTCAAAAACAGGATTAATGAACTGTATATAGCTATAGCAACGTATGACGATATGTCCGTGCAGCTTATTAATTTAATGCAATGTTCATGCAGGAGGGCTGTCAACGCAAAACGGAGAACAGCATCATGGATAATAATGCTGTTGAGCGTTTCATTCTTTTATTTCAGCCCTTCATGCGAGGTCTTAAGATAAACAGTATTTTTTGGAAGGCCGTTAACGCATAACACGCACAATATTTCACATAGGCTTTATTTAATCGGCGAGTTTTCGGTTATAAATAAAAGATTCTGTTTTTCTACGCAGAATGTTCAATTTCAGCTGTTTGGTAGGCTACGTTGCCATGTGACGTAGCTTTAGTTGCTATAGAAACCGTAAGAGGTGTTCATCACGTAAAGTTAATTTACGTAGAATCTCATGACGGATGCGTTTTAGCCGGTGAGTTGTGCAGTGAACTGTCCTGTCGTGTTCGGTGAATCTTTGCAGCGATTTAACGATCGATTTACATAGCAATTGTGAGGTTTTACTGCAACGAAGATTCATGAGACCACCTAACATTTTTAATGGTTGTTAAGCGCCTGTTAATTGCCCAAATTTCGTTATTACATGCATATGTATACGCAACAGTCCACAAAAACAAATGTTAGCCTATCAGCTGATTCAGTAGTCATAGCCACACTCTGGCATTTGCTTAGTTGCAAAGCTTTGTTTATCTTATTTTGATGTCCTTGCAGGCTTTTTTCCACCCCATGACGATGCATCGTACAACAAGGATCAAGATTACAGAGCTCAATCCCCATTTGATGTGCGTCTTATGTGGTGGATATTTCATAGATGCAACAACAATCATTGAATGCTTGCACTCATGTAAGTAGGCCTATATGAGATGTGCTGCACTATTTTCTGTGGTTATATTGGAATGTATATTATTTAGATAATGTGTCTTATCCTGTGATATTTCTCTGATCCTCAGTTTGTAAGATGTGCATTGTCCGGTACCTGGAAACCAGTAAATACTGTCCCATATGTGATGTGCAGGTCCACAAAACAAAGCCACTTCTCAATATTCGGTAACCTTTAAAATCACACTGTCTTTTCCATCTTTCCACTTAGTAACAATTAATACTGATTTGCAAGCATAATTAATCACCATCCTGTTTCTTTTTATCTGAAATTATGTATTCATTTAGCATATTCTTTTTATTGTGGATGCCTTTTGATAATTAAGAAATAACATTTGAGTTGGTTGCAACAGGACTGGAACTTCTAAATTGCAATAAAAAAATACCTGACCTTTACTTGATCAATATTTACACTTCCTCCCTCAGGTCTGACAAAACTCTACAGGACATTGTGTACAAGTTGGTTCCTGGTCTTTTCAAAAGTAAGTCAGTTATTGTATAAGATTGTAAATATTGTTTGTAATTTGTCACACATGCTTGATCTGGAAATGTCAGTGTACTTGTTGCATGTGTAACATACTTACTGTAATATATTATGCACAATTACACACAACTAACCCTAAACCTATAATATACGTCATTAATTATTTAATTTTTTTTTCAGTAATATTTTTTTCAGTACATAAATGTATAATTACACTGTAACAAGGACACCTTTAAATAAAGTATAACTGAAATGTTGTTTTCTTTGCAGATGAAATGAAGCGTAGAAGAGATTTTTATGCTGAACACCCGTCTGTTGATGGTAAGTATTGGAAACAAGTTTGTTGAACTGTTCAGGTAACTGTTTGAAGAGAGTTGTACAGTTGCATTGTCTAATTGTTAACATTTGTTTAAATTAAAGCCATTGTTCTTTCATTTTTATTTCAAAGCTGCAAATGGATCTAATGAAGATCGGGGGGAAGTTGCTGATGAAGACAAGCGAATCATCACAGATGATGAGATAATCAGTCTGTCAATTGAGTTTTTTGATCAAAGGTATGTGTTTTGTATTGTCAGTGTAATCTGTTATAAAAGTTGTAAAATTGTGTAACATAGCCTTTTTTTGAAATAGCCTTGTATGTTAACTAAATATTGAAGATATTTGATACAAAAATTGACAAGTTATAATTTAGCACTCTTTTTTTTAATTATTATTTATTGTTTAGGGCCCAACAGCAAAGCAGCACAGATGAGAGGCAAAATGAAGAGGTAAGTAAGATCTGGAATATTGATTCTTATTAAAAAGTTTTTCAAGTTTCTACGTTTTTTTATGTGAAAATGGTGACTGCACCAATAAAGCTTATCTGAATAAAGTATTTGTGTTAAAAACAGGTTAATAATAAAAGATACTTACAATGCCCTGCTGCCATGACTGTGATGCATTTGAGGAAATTTCTGAGAAGCAAAATGGATATACCTCCTACTTTCCAGGTAATGTGATCAATGTTATTGTGGATGTAGTTTAATTTGCAAAAGAGTTTGTGGCCTTTTTTATTTCTTATTAGTTTGTTACAGATATTAAAGTACTGTAGTCCAGTGTTTAATTGCATTTAGAATAAAGAGGGTATTAAGATGGTATTTGTTACCATTTTCTGATTTTGCATCTATTGCAGTGTGATTTTTAATATTATTGTTCTAATAGATTGAAGTTATGTATGAGGATGAGCCTTTGAAGGATTATTACACATTAATGGACATTGCCTACATCTACACATGGAGAAGAGTAAGTTCTCAAATATTCTTTATTTTTAAGAGTAACTGTGACTTTATAAACTCCTCGTTAAAACGTAATATCTTAAGAATGATAATTGGTTGCTTTGTGGATTCCAAATTTTGGGTAAATGATAGTGTCTTCTGTTATTTTCGCACATTACATAGAATGGACCACTGCCTTTGAAATATCGCGTGCGGCCCAGCTGTAAAAAAATTAAGATTACCCACCCGCAAGATGGCGTGAACAGCACTAACCGTTCTGAAAGCGACTCAGCCAGCGACAAGGCCAGCAGTCCCGCTGGAGTCCCATCCACCTCCTCACCACTACCGAGTCCAAGCACACTGGTGGTTCAGTCTTCACAGCCACATTTCAGCCATGTTTCCAACCCTATTAACGGCACGACGATGACAAGCCCAAATCGACAGTTCAGCTTTGGCAACAAAGTGCGAAAGACAGCGCTGAACGGATCTTCCACATCGTCAGGATGAGAAGGGACTACACGATAAAGCCAACGCCAGACATAATCCAGCTATTTCCATGCCAACGTAGTGTCATGTAGAGCCATTCTTTTTGTCATTATTATAAGTATATTATACATGTAACTTTAACGTAGTGGAAATGACGCGCTTCTTTCGACACGTTGCTGGATTTTCTAAGTTTGTGTGAGAAAGTTAGAGGCCCATTTGATTGCAAAGTGGAGCGTAGAGCGACGGTTGCGGCATTTTCAAAATGCAAAAATGACTGAATTATACATTTTTATATATTTTTACTCTTGGTATACATTTTCCCTAAAAAGCGCTATCTGTTGCTTGTATTTTACATGTGTATTATAATGTTCTTTAAAAGCATGGTTTAAAAAAAAACATTTACTTTTTATTTTAGTTTGCTTTTCCTGGGGTAGTTAGGCTATTGAACATTCCTGATATATTCTTGCCTTTAATATATCAAAAAAAGGCATATAGCCTATATAGTTCAAATTTAAATGACAAAAGACTACATTAGAACTGCGTGTTCAAAGGGATAAGGAAATGAAACTTTGAAGTTCTACTCTGCTTAATAATTTTTATTAGAAGTTCTTGGGAATTCAAGTTCAGTTTTTGCAGTTATTGTAGGCTACGATATGCTCCACTGTGCCGGTTCGGGCCGTCAGGTTGATTTCGAGGTCATGCTCAAGTTCTGTAGGCATGCACACATATCTTTCAGACTGCTTTCAAGCAATTATAGGCTACACGGATTGCCTATAACAGCCACTGCCCCAACTTCTCCTTCTGGACAAGATTTTGATGTCTTCAGTGTTCATTGTCTTATTGGTCGATTGTAGACTATTGACAGCTATTGTATTGTGACTGTTGCACAGTATAAAACATCTAAATAAACATTTTACACTTTCACATCGTCTTGTGTTTTAATGCTGCTTCGAATCAGATAGAGAAATCTACAAATACCAAAAGTAGGCTATTCATGCTTCACTTTAACATTCGAATAAATGTATTCGGATTTCTAATTTTGTAAAATTAGAAAAGCAGGCTATAGCTATGCTGCAAAACTTTGTAAGTTGTCAAAAATCTTCAAGAAAAAAATAACTATCAAAATGGTGATGTAGTAGGCTAGCCCTACATAACAGTCGTTTATTTATTTTAATGCAGATATAAATGCTGTTCCAACCCGGTGTTCAAACGCGCATGAACATCTATTAAATGCTCGTGCGAAACCTGTGCTATCTGGTAAACTTATGACTAAATCCATTTGACCGGTTTCAAAGTCTGTTGGGACAAAGGTATTGAGAGGCAGGTGCTACAAACTTGTCCAGTTGTGGCTTAAACAACCTATAACCAGCCTGTGTAAATTTGGCTACATATAGTCATACCTGGTCGTTAGAAACGGAAAGTGTAGGTGAACCTCTCCGTGATTAGAGGGAAACACTCGACATTTTGTACTGATTTACATTTGCACTTACACTGCATGAAAGCTATTTATTGTTTTATTATTGTCTATTAGGCCTACAGATTTGTATTTTAGTTGACAGGTCAGTTATAATCTGGTCTTCAAATCTTTTTGGATCTTGTATAGTTTAAGGCAATTCTCAGTCGACACAAGGTTGTGGTTATCCGTATGTTGGGACTTTCAAGAGACTTAATTCTGTCAAGATTAACGTTTGGAACAGGATTATGACTTTTATTTATTTATTTATTTATTTAGGCCATAGTTACAATACTTGGTAACAATTTATTTAGCAGTCTTTGTTACACACGGAACATAGTAATTACTATAAATTGTGCTTAATTACAGTTTAACCCTAGTAGGCTACAATCTTAATTATTATTACTCAGCACTTAAGTTTATAATTACACAACACGGACACCTTAAAATCAAATGTAAAGCCTGAAACTTTTAGCCTACTTTTGACGTTACAAGGCTTATTGATGAAGTTGAAAAATCAAGACACCTTTAAAAAATCCCTACAAATGATGTTGACTGAAATTATTTGTTAGGAGTGAATTTAAAGGTGGAAATGAGCAAAGCCAAGTGGACATTCGAAAATAAATGTCATTGTTTAAAAAACTTTCTCCAATAGTCTAATCATCTGTGCTCGCTTTGTCTTGGCTGATGTCTTGGTGAACCCGAAATATAGGCTTACAAGTTATTTTAAATTCAACAGTATTTAAGCATTGCTTAATGAGAGCATATCTGTGTCAGAAATTAGTTACATTAAAGTGGATAAACTCTTCAGCCTTGAGCTGGCGTATACAGGCCCGATTTGTCAGGGTTTTTCATAAAGGCAGAGAGCCTTTCTCCACTAATGGTCCAGATTAAACCAAAATGACAAGCTTAGATTTTTTTTTTTTTAGGCCCAAGAAGGCTAACTATATAGCCTACAAAATATGTTCCATAGGCTACGCAATGTGTACAGTTCTTAACTAAAATGGTTGGACTTTTTATGTTTAATGTAGCCATGTTACAGGGCAGAGAGTGCGTGAAATGCAACAGATAGGCTAGCCTAAAACTACAGTCGACAACAAGCAATTATTAAAGACATTCGGGAAATTATGAACTATTTGGAACCAGTTCAAATGACCACCTTCTTAAAGTGAAAGGAATTAAATCGTAACAATAACTTTTAAGTGAACAAACAGGGACGGGAAGTTTGTATTCAGCTGCTCGACGAAAGACTCTTTTTCTTTTCACATGTAATCACGAACCACGAACCAGCATGCAATAGCCTAGTGTATTTACCTTTCCAAAAGTTCTTTAACGAAAATGCGAATGTGAAGACTAGTAGTAATTACTAAATATCAATGCTGCTGTGACTGCAGTTTTCTATGCGATACTATTAACCGTAGGCTACTCAGACCATAGACTGTGCTACAGACACGAATGTGAGGCCAGCTGTTGACTCTCGCAGCTGCTCTGTCCCGATTTAACACCGTTCTTGAATCCTGTTTAATACCCAAAACTAATTAGGGATTAATTAACCTGATGTTACATCTGGACATCAGCTGGCACTTATGCTGATTTGAGCAGATATGCGTGTTTCAGCACGAAACATTAGAAGAACATTGCCATCACTCTCGCCGAGCGAAGCGAACGAGATGCTTATCACTTCCGGTTTGTTGCCAAGACAACAGTTGCACGCCTCCTCTAAACCCAAAGTCACAACAAACGCTATTTCCTTATGGAAGTTTAAACGTTTGTCGCAACCACTCAGGTTTTTGTTGTTTTAGTTCCGATTTTGGATAAAAAATGAGTCAGCGGCAGGTTTTACAAGGTGAGAAAGTCAGATCCGTTGAAGGATTAAAAATGTTAATGTAGCCGATAAACTCGCTCAGATCATTTAAACGCTGGGGTTACTTACTTTTCTCACTTTTGCAGTTTGTTTAACGTTACACCCTTTTTGGCATTGACTTATCTTACATGCCGGTCTATGTTTAACTTGAACTACTGTCAGTAATTTGTCCTATCAGCAAACCCAAATTTGTAAAACGAGATTATTATAATATTAATTATTATTTGTATTATTATTATTATTGCAGTGTTTGAGCAGTACCAGAAGGCAAGAACACAATTTGTGCAAACTGTAGCAGATCTTGCATCAAGACCACAAAATACTGAAACACTTCAAAATGCTGGTGAGTGTCTGAAATATTTATAAAGATGTTTTCTGCATGAAGAATGGCAAGGTATCTGCTTGTAATGGAAATAATTCTTCAACTGATCAAATACAATTTTCCTGGGTAATACTAATTACAAGTGAGCTTAAAGACATTGCAGTGAATTATAACATGGGCTGTATTTTTTTTTTTTTAATGTTTTGTAGCTAACAAATTCACCTAACTCAACAACCTAACCTATAATGTTGAGTGTTTTAAACCCTTTCAACACACTCAGGACTGATGGGGGAAAAGGATCTAAATCAATATGTTTCACCAAAACACTGCACAGTACAATGAATGTTTTTGCGTGAAATATCTTACAAAACACGTTTTTAATTAATAAGGAACGCATACAGTAGCTCATCATTTTATAGGTATATTTTATTATATGATTTGAACCTTTGAAAGTATATCCTCCCCTTATCTGCTCTCAAGTGTATTTCCACTCCTGTTTTCTCCCCTGCACAAATGTGCTCACTCTCTCTGGCTTAGGTGTAATGTCCCTTTTGAGGCCTCTCCTTTTGGATGCAGTCCCAACTATTCAGCAGACAGCAGCCCTGGCTCTCGGAAGGCTTGCCAACTATAACGATGACCTGGCTGAGGCTGTAGTAAAGGGAGACATTCTTCCTCAGCTTGTGTACTCCCTGGCTGAGCAAAACGTGAGTTTCTTTAGTTGAGCTGCTCAGCTTTCATTGAAATAAATAGGGTTGCCTTAAGGCATCAGACTTTCATGCCTAAATTTGCTTTTGCACAATGCAGAAAACTTGGCAATGTCAGCCGGGCAAACCATGTTTTTGCAATTTCCAGTTTAATTAATTTATTTTTGTGCTTTTCTCATTCAATACTTGCTTTTAAATGTGATATGATAATCATAAAGTCAAAGCAAAGCAGTTTGTTTGTCTACATTCTTTCTTTAAATTATATGACTTTAAACAGTAGCATGAATACAGATACTAAAAATGTACAACTGTCTCGTTATAAAAATGTAAAGTGCATAAACTCCAGACTCCTGGCAAACTCTCAGATCATTGTCCACAATAACCCAGCAGAGTGAAAATCTAAAAAGTGGTGACCCAAATCTTTTGCTCCAAAACTTAGTGTTAGATTACTGTTACACTGAGAGGCTTCATTATACAGACTTACTATTTGTTAAAGGGATAGTTCACCCAAGAAATGAAAATTCTGTCATCATTTACTCACTCTCAGGTTGTTCCAAACCTGTATACTTTTCTTTCCTCTGCTGAGTGAAGTCCTTCGTTTATATTGTGCTTTTTACAGTAGAGATTGTTTCAAAGCAGCTTTACAGTGATAACAGGAAAATAATGCAACAAAGTTTGTTTTGGCTGTACAGTAGATCTAGAAGAAAATAGTGTCATTTTCATTTTCAGAGTCCAGCTGAAGTAAGTTCAGTGATCAATGATATTTTTAAATATATTAAGTGTCCCCAACTAAGCAAGCCAAAAGCAACAGTGGCAAGAAAACAAAACTCCATCAGGTGACAGAATGGAGAAAAAACCTTGGGAGAAACCATGCAGGCTCAGTCGGGGGGCCAATGAATGAACAGTGTCTGATCATAATTCAGGCAGCATTTCAGGTCAGAAGTCAGATTGGATCAGAACATTCAATATATTTTGAAGAATGTTTGTAACCATTCTGCATTCGTTCTGGGGCACCATTGACTTCCATAGTTTTTTTCCTTTTCTTTTTTTCCATAATATGGAAGTTAATGGTGTCCATCAACTGTTTGGTTTCCGATATTCTTCAAAAACATCTTTCTTTGTTTTCATAAAAATAAAAACTCTAACCGGTTTCCAACCACTTGATGGAGAGTAAATGATGACAGAATTTTCATTTTTGGGTGAACTATACCTTTAAAGGCAGTTTTGCTGAACATTCGAGTGTATTTATTGTTCAATTGCTTTGTCTTTTCCCTGTGGATTACTGGGATATGAATTACACAGCGATTCTATAAGAAAGCAGCTGCATTCGTTCTTCGGGCTGTTGCTAAGCACTCCCCAGAGCTGGCCCAGGCCGTGGTGGACTGTGGAGCACTGGACGCTCTTGTTGTCTCCTTGGAGGAGTTTGACCCTGGGGTCAAAGAGGCTGCGGCATGGGCAATAAGCTACATTGCCAGGCACAATGCACGTGAGTTTGCTTCAAAAAGGGTTTGCTTTTATATTTATTTCTTACAATTTATCAATGTTCCTTTTGTTGTTTATCTTCACTGTTTATCTGCAGAGCTGTCTCAGGCAGTGGTTGATGCCGGAGTGGTGCCTCTGCTTGTGTTATGCATCCAGGAGCCTGAAATTGCCCTGAAGAGGGTTGCTGCTTCCGCTTTGAGCGATATAGCCAAGCACTCCCCAGAGCTGGCTCAAACCGTGGTGGACACAGGGGCAATCGCCCATCTAGCACAGATGATCCTAAACCCAGATGCCAAATTAAAGGTGACACAGTCACTCTTAAAAATAAATGTTCTGAAAGGGGAGGTTTGCAGCAATGCCATAGAAAAACTATTTGGGGTTCCTCAAAGTAGCCTTATACCTTTTTTTAAAAAACATCTTAATGTGAAGAAGTGGTAGCACTTTAGTTTGGGTCCTTATTAGCATGCATATTACTTGGACATTGGCTGTTTTTTAGTACTTATAAAAGCACATACTAATGCCTTATTCTGCATGATCATATTCTACATCACTTAATCCCACCCAATACCTAAATTTAGGTTAAGCGCAGTGTGAAAAGCCCTAATGACTTAATTTGACAGTAGGCTATTTTTACTCTTTACAGAGGCAGGTTTTTTCGGCTCTCGGTCAAATCGCCAAGCATTCCGTGGACGTAGCCGAGATGGTGGTGGAGGCCGAGATATTCCCCGCTGCGCTGGTTTGCCTAAAGGACCCTGATGAATATGTTCGGAAGAATGTCGCCACTCTTATTCGAGAAATCACAAAATACACCCCAGAAGTACATATCGCATATATACATGACATACCCACTAAATGATTTCAAGATGCTTAGGTAACTTTGGAATCTCTACTTTGTCAACTCTTTGACACCCCTGTTTAAATAATATGGTGTGAGGCAGCTAGTCTGTAAACCATGGAGAATGTGGGTCTGTTATTTATCACCAGCGCAACACAGGAAACAGACAATTGGTAACCACATACGTAGTCATTGCATCACCACTTTTTTTTTCACCTGCCCAAAACGTTTTTGCTTTTCTGGTCTGCCTGGCTAATTATTTATCATTATGTCACACTGACTTGTGTGTTTGCTTGTGTGCATTGTTTGTTTCCTACTCAGCTGTCTCAGATAATAGTGAATATGGGGGGCGTAGCAGCTGTCATTGACTACCTCGGGGACTCCAAAGGGAATGTTCGCCTGCCTGGGATCATGATGCTGGGCTATGTGTCTGCACACTCCGAGAACTTAGCCATGGCTGTGATTGTATCTAAAGTCTGTTATGAGATCCTTTCTTAAGATAACATGTAAAACTTAAAAATTGACAACATATACTGTTCAAATGTTCGGGGTCAGTACGATTTAAAAAAAGAAAAAAAGAAATGAATACTTTTGATCAATGGGGACTATTAAGACTTTTACATTGTTACAAATATATATATTTCAAGTAAATGCTGTTCTTTTGAACCTTCTATTCATCAAATAATAATTCACAAACATGTTGCTGTCATAATAAGAAGAAATGTTTCAGCATATTAGAATGATTTCTGAATGATCATGTGACACTGAAGACTGGAGTGATGATGCTGAAAATACAGCTTTGCCATCACATGAATAAATTACATTTTAAAATATATTCAAATAGAAATCCGTTATTTTAAATTGCACTAATATTTACTGAATCACTGTATTTTTGGTGAACAGAGACTTATTTCAAATATATATATATATATATATATATATAAAAAGTCTCACTGACCCTAAACTTTTGAACAGTAGTGTATTTCTCTCATAATATTGATTATGATCTCATTTGATTCTCCGCTCCTGTAGGGCGTCCCACAGTTGGCAATCTGTCTGGAAGAGGAGCAAGAGGACCACCTTAAAGCAGCCACAGCTTGGGCTTTTGGCCAGATTGGCCGACACACCCCCGAACATGCACGAGCTATTGCTGTGGCCAACGTGTTCCCTAAACTCCTAAATCTCTATTTGGACACTGAAAGTTCTGAAGACCTGCAGGCTAAGGTGAGCAATGGTCTATTAGGAAATTAACTTTGTTTTTTTACCAATATCATTCATTTTTTAGTAACTTCTTTGCTTTGTTCACATACTCAAAAAAGGCCAAGAAGGCATTGAAGAGCATCCTTCAAAAGTGTACTTATCTACCAGCACTGGAGCCTCTTCTCTATGAAGCTCCCAGCAACATTCTTAAACATGTCATCTGCCAGTTCAGTAAGGTAGCGGGAACTTACCGTTTTCATTAACACATTTGTTAATGACAATGAGAACTGTTTAAAGAGCTTTTCTATTTCCTCCCTATTCTATTTCCTTAAAGGTTCTTCCTCATGACAGTAAGGCACGGCGCTTGTTTGTTACCAGTGGCGGTCTGAAGAAAGTGCAGGAAATCAAAGCAGAACCTGGTTCTGCAATTCAGGAATATATCAATGCAATCAACAGCTGCTACCCTGAGGAGATAGTCAGGTTCATGAATATTTATGCAAATAATAAACAGCATTGTGATAAAATATTTTTAAACTAACATGCTTTTGTAAAGCCTTAGATTGAATATGCTGTATGGTTTTTGGTGTTCCACTGATCGTCCTTTCTTTCGCAGGTATTATTCCCCTGGTTACTCTGAGACCTTGCTGGAAAGGATTGAAAGCTATCAGCCAGTGTGATCATGTGCAACACTTTCTTTACTGAAACACTGTGGATGTTTTACTTTTTAAAAAGTGCACTTGTGAAAAGTGGCCATATGATCACATCTGCAACATCTTATTTCAATATAAATAAAATGCATTAAAATGCATAATTTAGTTTGTTATTTGATGTGATTGTTAATTCAGATATTTGCTGTTTTTGATCAACAGCTAAGTCTATATATTTTTTTGAAAGACCTGTCTTGATACTTAAAAATAATCGATCAATCCGGTAGTTGTTTTAAACAAAATCTATTGATTTATAATGAACCAGTAGGTATACACTTCCATTTAATTATGAAAGTTGATTGTCATTTAAATGCTTGTCATATTTTGTGCAACCATTTGAGGCTATACCTGATTATTAAGACACATTTTTAGGTGTTGGGTAAATTAGATTCAGGCATTTAGAATGAGTTATAATCCATGCAAGAGCCTGTGTCATTGTGCAGGGTTATGTTTCCCAAAAGCATTGTAGGTCTAAATGGAGAGACAAAAAGCCTATTAGAATTATGGGCTCTTTCCCAAAAAGGATTGTAACTTGAGAAGACCTTTATATTCACAGATCTAAGAGTGCTCTAAAGCAGGGATTTTAAATCTTGGGTCTAGAGACCCCATGGGGCCAAATTGGAGTGCTATAGGTGAAAAGTTGTAAAGATAGCCAACGTTGAAAAACACAGTGAAAAATAATTATAATGCAATATTAAAATAAATATATGCATAAATAAATTGGGTAAAATAAATAAAACATTGATAAAAAAAAAACAGTAGGCTACAGTAGCCTACTTTACAAGAACGTTACAAATGAAACATAAACTAAATATTTTTCACTGTTTCACAGGCCTACAATATTATTTTTTAACAGTATATTTTTTTATTTTATTTTGACAGAGATATTGTACATTAATAAAACATTCCTGTAAATGTACCAGAATTAAACAATTTTTCATCCGTAGTCCAATATGTTACAAGTCTATTTTTAAAATGAGTTTTTTACACATTAAAATATATAGCTGCATTTTACATTTTAGTACGAGGGCTTGTGAGTCGCACCAGGATGATCATATTTGAGGGTCCATACATGGTCTCTAAAATATTGAAAACTATAAATTAAAATATTCGTAGAGTGCTAAACGCATCGCTAGCAGACAGAATCACCTGCAGGACAACCGCAAAACTACACCTACGTTTATTAGCCTACAGTACTCACACTTTTGGTTTTTTCCTTTAATGTCAAAATATTTTATTATTGTAGGCTATTCCTTTATTTAAATAAAAAAAAAAAGTGGGAAGATTTGTAAAAAATAGAGGTGACATCATTGTTTCAGGCAAGTGAAGGCAATTCAGAAGGAGGTCCAATAAAATTAGCTACTTGCACTTGTAGGCTTATTAAAACTAGGGGCGAAAAGATATCAATGAAGAGAATATCACGTCGTTCATGAGAACAGGAGCCGAATTTTTCTCCCTTTTATTTCTATCCACTTCTACAACCCAATCTCTCTTCCTGCGCCTTCCTCGAACCCAAGAAGCATTACAGTCATCGTTAACGCTTTAGGGAGCAAATAGCCGCTTCATTTCACGCGGCAGTAGGCTATACTGGCAACACGATGGACCTCGTTCGTTAGATAATCATTAAAGGCTAACCTTGTCATTAGCAGGATCACTCACACACAGGGCCACAAAACCGTAAACGCTGCCCTCATCTCCATGGGCTGACCCTTGAATCTTGCATTGAATTTGTGAAAATAAAATATTGCAAAAGGACATCAGATGAACAGATCCGCTGATGGGTCATCGTTCTGAACAAACGACTCGCACAATTTAAATGTCATAAGTAGGAATTTTTAAGATAGCCTAATAAAAACAGTCCATAATAACGAGCGATTGAAATCTTTACAAGTCCTGAACACACAATGCAATAGGCTTCAAAGTGCGCGTATTGCGCGTTCTTAAATATTTTTTTAGCAAACACCCATGTAAAAGAAACAAACGTTCGTAATATCGGGAAACGCTCTCTGAAACTGGGACCCCATGAGATTTCATTTCCATTGGTAATTATGAATTCACTCGTTATCGCCCCCTGCTGTCTGATTTACGCATAACTGTACAGATTAAAGAACAGCTGTTAAACATATGGCAGCCCATGCTTTGTTTATTGTTTCCTCTTCTGATGTCAATCAGATTACTTTTTCATTTGACACTGTTTTGTCATATCATCTCCATCCCACAACTTTACCATTGATTATGAAATCAAAATGCCAGAAGATCACTTTGTGAACGTAAAATAGGCCTAGCCTTATATATAAACTATACGCCTAGGGCCTTTGATTTAGTCCGAAATGGTTAACAGGACTTTGAACAGAAATATAATAGAAGTATTATAATTTTCATATTTTCTGAGGTAGGACATGCCTGACAGTTTTTTATTTACTAAATTAAGTCTGACTTTTTATTTACTAAATTAAGTCTGCCAGCATACCGTAAGGTTGGAACAAACGTAAATCAGTTGTGGCATCGTTCTTTCAGGCACTACCACATGCCCAAGAAACGGAAGAAGCCTTGAAATAATTAAGCCACGCTTGAGGCTTTTAAATGAGAACCCACAAACCTTCGTGTGCAGTGCACCAGACTGCAAGCAGATTCAGTGCAAACCCGACACTACAAGTTTGTCTTTATGCCTCTTGCATTTGACACTATGACATGAGGATGTAGGCTACTCAGATTATTGTTTTTTTAATACACTTTCTTGTCTAAACAGTAGGCTATTTATAATAATTAATGCAAAATTATCCAACTCTTATTATTAGGCCTTCTTGTGCCCATTGAAACGTTGATAGAGACTTAAACGAACATTCACACCCGTTAATAAAGCTAATATCAGCCTAATTAAAGTTAATTGTCAAACAAATAGGCCTATTATATTTTCCTTGGCCAACGTCATATAAATATGTTGGGGATTAATCTGCATGAAACAGATATGCTCATGTCTTTGCGTTCTTATACCTAATATATTTTCTATAAAACATCTCAGTTCACTTTGTTGGCAACACGGAGTGAACTGTTTTTTTGTAATAGTTTTTGGTTGATTTTTGGCTAATTGTTGAAACAGTTCGACCATGTTTTATTTGACTTAAATCAACGTATTATAATTTTTAATAAATGTTTGCTTTATTAATTTATTTTGAACTTAATCCTATAAATAGCCACCAAAATATTAATTAATTCTGAGGCCTATAGGCCTTTTAAGTAGTAGCCTAGGCTAAGCCCTATAGGCATATACACATTTTGAGTTAGCCTACTTTTATAAATTAACTGGGAGGGTTTTCTAATTGGAAATTATTTAAAACAACAAAAGATAAGTTAATAAGAAATGTGCTCAGTCTATTCTGTCGATTTGTTTGTCGTATAAGTAGCCTAACACACAAGGGGGCGCGATTCACCCACACACCCAAAAACACATCTTATTTAATGTGGACTATATAGGACGAGAGATTACTCTCGGTGGAAGCTAGTTTTTATTCAACCTCGTCATCCATTGTGCCCTTGGGCGTCAATGACCCCTGCAGTCAATGGTCCACTTCAGCTCTCATTCATCACTGTGGAACATGGACACATGAAGTGGCAGGCTCTGTTTTCTCAGGGGATGTAACCGTTGGTTTGGTCAGCACTTGTCGTTATGTTGTGGGTCACTAACAATGTGTTCATGCCTCACCTATAAATGCCTCTCAATAATCCTGACGTGGAATCGGAAAAGTCTTTGAAGCCAAAAACATCACTGGCATGTGATCAGTCAGACTTTGTCAGACTCTACACATGCATTCATCTCACATTCTCACATCCTCTGTCTTAAAAAGGAATAAACAAACATAGGTTTTCCCTCTGAAATGGACCACAAGTATGAACAGCCTACCTACACAATTTCTATATCATAATACAAATATTTTAGCAATTACTTCACGGTCTGAGAAGAGCAAGCGGCGCTGCCTTGACAAAAACATTATGCATGTACTTGTTTCGTCATTTATCCGAGTATCTCATCTCCAGCAGTTTCATCACATGAACAAAAGTTTAGATTATTTAGAGATTCTATTAGAGATTAGAGATTCTCTCCACATTCTATTCGGTTTCCAATTTGAATCGTGAATATAGACAAGGCGTTGTTTATCCCGTGTGAAACTTGCATTCATTGTTCTTTGCGTGAAGCTGCATTAGCATTGTGAAGGTGCAATGCTCACTTTTGAAAACCCTTCCAGGGAATCAAAAGTAGAAAAGAACGAGATCTATCTTAATGGTCAGCACCCTCAAGCTGAGGATTTTAACAAAAACTATGATTAATGATGAAGTTCCCCGGTCCCTTTAAATGCCTGCTAAACAGATTGTGATCAGAGATTTCTTTTAGAATTTTAAATAGCTATGCAATTTAAATAAAATTAAATAAAAATACAAATATTGTAAATAAAAAAAATCACAATATCATAAAATGGGATAAATTCATTACAATGAGATTTTTTTTGTGTGTGTGTGTGTGCAGTAATTAGGGATCCTTGACTGAAGGTATGAGAATGCAATCGATCATTGGAACGGCAAGTGTCAATCAAGAACAGACACGCCTCCTTTTCACCTGTTCACCTGTTTTCACCTGAACAAAGAAATCGTTCGCGATAACGGCGAGAGACATTCCAGTTGATAAGATGTTTCTGTTCTGTCGGACCGTATTTTGTTTACTTATTTTTGCTCTCATGAATGTTAAAGGAATCTCGGGATATGGTATGTATGTACTCTGATAACGTGACAAATAAGGCTTTGATGAAACTCGAAGATTTGTTTATAATATCAAATGACACTTTTTACAGCTGTTCAAGTGTACCTTGGATTTAACAACTGTAGTTCATTGGAAAACCATCAAGATTCAAAGCGTCCTCTATGTTCCAAACCATGTTTCAGTGAAGGGTAAGAGTCCTTTTTTATACTAAACTTATAGCCTACTTTATAGTAACTAAGTGAATAGCACTGCAAAATATTTTGTCATGTAACTTAAAATGTGAATAATGAAATATAGTATAAATCTAAATATCATTATATCCAAATTATCATTATTTTATTTAACTAAAAAAAATTATCAAGGCTATAAAACTTATATAGAAGTTACATACATGAATGCTTGACAAAAAATATTAAATTAATTAAAATATCACAAATAGTTACAACATAAACATATAATAGCTACAATGCAAATTATTTAAAAAAAAAAAACTAAACAGAAAATCTACAATGTTATAGCCTACTCCTTAAAAATAATGCATTTTCAAATGAATTTTAAAGATGGAATTAGCCTAAAATGTTCTGCTTTATGCAGCAATAAAAAAAAAAGTTTATGCAAAGTTGCATTTTGGATGGATTTCATTGATATCTTTTATTGTTAAACAACAGTGAAATAATATGTGGGCCAAGCTATAGGACAAACTATAATCAAAAGTTGGTAATCTCTGTGATGCTATTTTCCTTCAATGTGTTGTATCAGTTTATCACAAGAATATTCGAGAGTTTGACTTCCACAATGCATCTAGTTCAGACCATCCAAGAAAAAAGTCAGTATCTACATATACATTATTTTGATTGTGAGTTTGACTCACTACCTGCAGATAAGTTTCAGTGTTTTGGTGTTTTGTATTGAGAAGCATGTCTGGTTTTGATTTGTCTACAGATGCTTCTCCTCTGAGTTTGTCCCTTATGGGAATGAGACGGGCCGGTTGGCAGTGTACAGCAGCAGAGGGCCTTCTGTTCATGGTGTCACTGGAGCTGCTTTGATTGACAGGGTGCAGATTGGAAAGCCCCTCCTCCTGGAAGTCTCAGGTTATTGTCAGTCTTGCCATAGCAACCCTTGTGCAATTTAAGTTTCTTGGAATTCAATTGTGCTTTTAATTACATTTATTTCAATTAAACTGAACACAAGATTCAATTTTCTTTTCTCAAAAAACATCCAAGCAATGCAAAGTAATCCCTTGTATATTTGATTATATTTATAGTCATACCAGATCTGAGCAAAGAAAATATTTCCATGGTTTTCATTACATTTAATGGGAACTCTGGTCCTCAGAGCTGGCATAATATGTCTCTTTTGGCCAATGGATGCTTCACCTGCTACATAGATGCAATATTACCTGCTGCTGGATTGTACCATTTAAGTATGTTTACTGGACAGTAATAGCTACATATATGGGAAGAATGAAACAGAGTAAGCTTTTGTGACCACCATATGTCTTTGTGTTTTTAGATGTGACCATGACGAACAGTATCTATACTCATTCTACCAGCTGGCAGATTAGAGCATGTCCCTCTGGGACTAAGTACTTGAATCTCATGTTGTCCAAAAGAGGTCGGGATATCCCTTCCTGTGCCCCTCTGCCCACAGACACAGAGGACAAGCAGCAGGATAAAGCCTCAACCAAACCCAAGCCAGGTGTGTGTGTGAGGTCCATTCATAAAGAAAAGTTACTCCGTTGTAAACCTAAAACACTATCTTATGTTTTTTTCTGCTTTTGGATGTGTGATGTTCTTTCCAGCTGTTTGGATTTTTTCGGAGAAACGGGCATATGCAACACAGACAGACATCAAATTTGTAGCAGTGACAGAAGTGCTGAATCCTCTATACTTTCATTGGAGATTTGAGAATGGACCTGAAATAAAAACAACATCCAGAATCTTCAAAAAGAGATATCGCCTCCCAAACAAGTACTTTTGTTTGTTTTTTTAAATCTATTTTCATATTGACTAGGTTTCAGTTACAAAAGACATGCTTCATACAGATTTTACTGAATTAGTATTTTATCTAATCTATATCTATCTATCTTTTTTCAGATACAATGTCACTGTCAGTGTGTCTAATGGTCTCACATCCATCAGCTCAGATATTTATCCTGTTGTGATTCAGAGAGCTGTTCAGCCCAACAGGCTTCTGTACAGTCCCTCAGTTTTATCAAATCGTTCTGTAAACTTCACCTGCCGGATCAGCTCAGGAACTGATGTCTCCTATCTTTGGAATTTTGGAGATGGAACAGAGCGAGACGGATCACGCACTGAGCATCATGTCTTTAACAGGTAGAAATTGCATCGTTCTGGTGTATATACAGTAAATAGCAGATTTTTCTTATGCTCACCAAGGTTGCATTTATTTAATCAAAATACATTAAAGACCGTATTGCTGTGAAATATTATTACCATTTAAAAAACCTGTTTTGAATATATTTTAAAATGCAGTGTATACATGTGATGTCAAAGCTGAATTTTCAACATCATTACTCCAGTCCTCAGTGTCACATGATCCTTCAGAAATTATTCTAATCTGAAATGTTTTTATTATAATCAATTTTGAAAACAGTTATTTGAAATAGAAATCTTTTGGAATATTATAATGTATGAAGTCATTATCCCATGTTTGGAATTGTTTTTTCCCTTTTTCATAATTTTTTTTTTTTGGATCATTTTGGTTAATAATTAATTTACTTTTACTTGATGTATTGTAATTGTAAATGTGAATGTTTTTATTTTTCTGTAGAACTGGAGAGTACATATTAGAGGTTATTATGTTCAACCTAGTGAGCTCAGCCTCTTTAACAGGACACATCTTTGTCGTTGAAGAATCATGTCAGCCTCCTCCGGTGAAAAACATGGGCCCAAATAAAATACAGGTACAAGTTCTCTATATGCCACTATTAGACAACTATATTCTAACAGTTATACTAGGAGACATCACTAACAAAAAGGTATCTGTACACTGCCGGTGAAAAGTTTGGAGTAATTAAAGTCTCGCCAAGACGGCACTTATTTGATCAAAAATACAGTAAAAGCAGTAATGCTATTAAATGAATTTTCAGCATCATTTTAGTCGTCAGTGTCACATGATCCTTCAGAAATGTTTCTAAAATGCTGATTTGCTGATCAAGAAGCATTTCTTATTATTATCAATTTTACTGCTTAACATTTTTGTGGAAACCTGTGATGTACTACCATTCAAACGTTGGCTACAAAATAAAGAAATTATGATTTTATTTAGCAGGGACATTAGACATTAAAAACATTTATAATTTACAAAAGATTTGGATTTCAAATAAATGCTGTTCATTAAACTGTCTATTCATCAAAGTATTCTGAAAAAAAAAATATCATGGTTTCTACAAATATATTTAGCAGCAGAAAGTTTAAAAAATTTGTAACAAGTTCCATTAATTATAATTGAGCACCAATACTTGAGTATATTAGAATGATTTGACACAGAAGACTGGATAAATTATTTTTTATTTATTATAATACATTTTAAAATATATTATAATAAAAAGTTCTTTTAAATTGTAATAATGTTTCACAATAGTACTGCTTTACTGTATTTTTAATCATCCTTGGTGAGCATTAGAGACTTCTTCTTTTAAAAACTTAAAAAAAAAACATAACTATTCCAAACTTTTGACCAGCAGTGTGTATACTTAATAGATTTTGCTTGCATACTTCTAGGTGTGGCGGAATCAAAATGTCCATCTTGCTGTGACGTTTGAGTCTCAGATTCAGTGTAATGTCTCCAGAGGTCTCCTGTATAGATGGACTATACACGACATGAGCGGACGACAACTGCTCCTCCCACACATAGACACGACACGGCAGTATATTGATCTTCCGAAATACCTCCTTCATTATGACACATACAAAGCTATTGCAAAGGTAATGTCCTTTTGTCACTTTTCTGTTTTGCTAGAGCTCAGATTCAAATACTACAGTCTCTTGTTCCCATGCAAAGCTGCATTTATTTGATCAAAAATACAGTCTAAACTGTAAATATAGTACAGAAATATTATTACAATTTAAATTAAAATCCAGTTTATTCCTGTGATGGCAAAACTGAATTTTCAGGACCATTACTCTAGTCTTCAGTGTCACATGATCCAGAAATCATTCTGATATGCTGATTTGGTGTTCAAGAAACATTTCTGATTATTATCATTGTTGAAAACGGTTGTGCTTCTTAATGTAGCTGTCTGCTTTCACTTGTTTCAGTCTAAAGGCCATTGCACACTGAGCACGAAATATTCGTATGCGTATTTTCGTGTTCGTCAGCCTAAAAATTCGTCACGCATAGAAACCTTGCACACCGAGTCCGTTGCGTATTTATTAAACCTTTGCGGGAAAAAACGCAAAAATACCAAATGGATTCGTCAAGCAGTGAGGATGATTTTTGCCCTCTCTCTTAGTGAAAAGAGAAGAAAGAGAAAATATTACGTCCATCCAATCCTGAAATTGCGCCGAGAGGAAGGAGAGTTCCTTATCAAGGAGTTGCGAATTTATGCTGAGCGATTCAAAATTTAACTCAGAATGTCAGTGGGACAGTTCGATGCTTTGCTAGCGATTCTGGAGCCACATATTAAAAACAAGACCACCAATTTCCGTGAACCAATCGATTCTGAACGGAGACTGGCAGTGTGTCTGGTATGGACCAGGTATGGACACACACACAAACACACACACACCCGCGCGCGGCCCGGTGGAAGCGCTGGGCAGACAGAACAGCTAGGCTGTTATGTATATTGTTCCCAAATAATACATATCGAATAGGCTGCTCAATCACACCTTTTCCGATCCTAAATTTCAATCTGATTGAAAGGGGAGGTTTATTAATTTCATAATCCAATATAGAGAAGAGAACATAAACACTTGATCGAATTGAAAACCGAAACTGAAAGCACGGCGCATTTGTGCAATGAGGACGAGCTCCCCCCGGCCCTGAATTGTCAAAAGACCTCTCAAAATGCTGGCTCTGGATGCGAAAAACGCAGAAAATCGAACCCGATCCGATTAATTTTATGACGGACGAAAGTTTCGGAGGCGGTGTGCAAGCGTGACTGACATAACGTGAGGTCGAATTTTTTTTTTAACGTGCGAAAATTTCGGATGCGAATTTCGGACTCGGTGTGCAATGGCCTTAACTCCTCTACATTTAAAAAGATATATTGACATAAGGAAATACTAACAAGAGTTGTTGTCATCACAAAGGTCCAGGTATCCGGTAGTGTGGTGTACAGCAACTACAGTGTTTTAATTGAAGTGTTGCGCAGTCATCCTGTCAGTGTCATCAGCGAAGCCACAAATATTTTCATCAATCGAAAAAGTGGCATTATTGTTACTCTAGATGGGCGAAAGTCACACGACCCAGATTTCCCCAATAATACTTTAAGGTACGTGAATGTGCTTGTTTATCGATTACATTCTGTCATTTTTGCATTGATCACATCTGAAATGTTGATTTTTGTTTCTGTTTTAGTTACAGCTGGTCATGCAGGCCAGTAAACACAGAAGAGAGCAGCTGTTTCAACAGGAACATCGTGACCACTTCAGCGGTTCTTGTATTTCCCGCTCTTGCCTTGAAACCTGACTTTGACCTGCTTAAATTCACTCTTACCGTGTACAGAGGCCATCAATCTTCTTCTTCTGAGATGTTCATCACTGTAACATCAAAACGTGCCAGGTGGGATTTAAGTGGATAAATGAAAATAAAATAAAAGTAATGTATATCATGCATTTAATGAATCATATTTTCTTTATTCTCTGCAGCAACATTCATATGTCTTGTAAAGATTGCAGAGGAAATTCAGTGAACTGGAATGATCAGTTTTCTGTTTCTGCTCTCTGTGATGATTGTGGTTTCAATGCTACAAATGTCACCTATCACTGGAAACTTTACATTGTTAATGCCTCAAGCAAAGCTGTTACAGAGGGTAAGTGGAGTCATTTAGAAAGGCAATCGTCTAATAGTTACCATGACATTTTAGTTTGTGTTTTTGATAAATTTGAAACTGTTTGTGCTTGCCTTTTCTTTCAGTTCCATTCTGCAGTAGTATGGATCTAAGTTTGCCCTCTAAAATGGAGGAGAGCTTACATTTCTCCCTGCCTACTGTGACACCCTACACTCCAGCCCATTTTACTGATCCCACCGGTCCAGATATAGGCATATCTTTGGCTCCTTATCTTTTATCTAAAGTTATTGACCTTACAGCCCCAGTTACACAAGATACACTGACTTCAATGTTGCACACGAAACACCATAACGTTAATGTACGCACGCTGATTGAAAGTCCCAGCACAAACCATTACCACCGTCCTGGATTTCCAACTATCAAACCTTCGCACACACCCTTCTTTCCTTCCTTCCCTGGGGAAACAGAGTCGTCTGGGGGTCAGTGGGAGTTTCATGGGTCCTTACCAGCCCCAGGTAAGGTGTCATTGACTGACTGATGTGATCTCAATACTGTGTAGGCTACTGTGGTGAGAATGATCGACCATGTCTTCAAGGAGTAGTTCACTTTTAAAAAAAACTTTTCCTGATAATTGACTCACCCCCATGTCATCCAAGATGTCCACGTCTTTCTTTGATCAGTCGAAAAAGAAATAAGGTTTTTGATGAAAACATTCCAGGATTTTCTCCTTCATTGGGAACCAAACGGTTCAAGGTCCAAATGAGAATTTCAGTGTAGATTCAAAGGGCTTTAAACGACACCAGACGATGAATAAGGGTCTTATCTAGCGAAACGATTGGTCATTTCAAAAATAAATAAAAAAGTTCAAGTTTTATAAGCACAAATGCTCGCCTTGCTCTGTTCTTTGATTAGTGTTCCTGACTCTCCTGTTCAAACTTGTTCATCAAAATGAACAAATCTTTTTTCGAGTCATGACTCGAAGGGTCCTAGATAAGACCTTTGTTCATCGTCTGGTGTCTTTTAAAGCCCTTTTAAACTCTCATTTGGACCTTGAACGTTTGGTTCCCACTGAAGTCCATTATTTGGAGAAAATCCTGGAATGTTTTCATCAAAAACCTTAATTTCTTTTCGACTGAGAAAGAAAGACGTAGACATCTTGGATGACATGGGGGTGAGTAAATTATCAGCAAAAGTTTTTTTTTTTTTAAGTGAACTACTCCTTTAAAGTCAGAATCATGTCAAATAATGAATTATGTAAAAGTTTTCAAACTTGAATTTGGTTCCCTATTATAATAAAGCTTTTGTTTTTATGGCTTGAAACAAAATTAGCTCTGTACAGAGCTGTTGTTTATCACGATTTCTATTGCAATGAAATGAGATTAGACGCCCTCTGGTGGTAGATTGTTTTTGGATAATTTGGACATTAACAATCATTTTTACAATACGAAGAGCTCATGCTATTTAATAGATCAGTTATCTAACTCAATGAGAGTATTAAGGTAACCTAATAATAATGATATCAATGAGTATTACTATTAGTAGTAGTAATAGTAATAATATTATAATAATCAAATGTAATAATAATATGAATACAATAAAATTGAATAAATGTTATAACTTTGTGAAATACATTTGCAGACTGGCGTACTGAGGACATGATTTACACAGACATTTACGAGACAGTATCAGGTGATCATCCCTCGCTACCAGGTATTTTACTCTTAATAAGCAAACAAACGACTTTACATCCTGAAATTAAATTTTTTTGAATAATAGCACTGAATAATATGATTGATGCTCATATGATAGTTTTGGTGCTGTTTAGAGTATGATTACTATAGTTTTGGAATTGAAGAGGCTGATCCTGGTGTTCCAGTTGGCAGACCTACAGGTACATGTTTTTAATGCTCTGCATCAAAAGAGCAATAATGATTTCTAGTATTTAAATGTTGTAGTGTGTTTATCTGTGTGTCTCTGTGTGTGAAAGGGACCAATTCAATGGGATTTAGTTGGAATGAAGGATCATTCCCTCACTCTTATGACAATGAGGGTGATAATCTGGTGGACCCCAACCTGTTTGGCCCTGCGGTTTCTGAGAAGACCCTGCTGGATCTGGACCGCCAGCTCATTCCTGAGTCTGTGTTTGAGTCTTACACTCTCACAGGTATGTGAGAGCACTCACAGCGCCCACAAAACCTTCTGAATTACATATACATTTCTATAAAACTAAGTTGACATAACTCATTTTACATATGAATTGTAAAAAGATCCTTTAGTTCTCTGTCTTCTTTTTCCTTTAGGATTATCTTCTGCGGCCATCACATTTAAACCCTTCATGCTTGAACCAAAGAGTCTTTATATGCTCGAAGTGTCTGCAAGTGAGTTTCATCTCTTTTTGGAAATTCAAAATGAAAACTTTACAAATGAATAAACAATGCATTAAATGTTTGTATTTCCTTTGGCCGAATGCTATTTGCATCTTTTTACTCCTTTTTTCTCACCTTGTCAGGTTCTGAGGAGCGCCTACAAGGGAAAAGCCAGCTGTTCTTCCACACACAAGCTGTTCCGGAGGGATTGAGCTGCCAAGTGCAGCCCAGCACAGGCTCTGAAATCCACACTCATTTCAGCGTATTCTGCTCCTCTGGAAAAGAGGTCTGTGTTTTTCCTTGTGCTCCTTTTGTCATATTCATATTTTGTATTTTGTTCAACATTCATTTTCTCTTTGATCTGATCTTGATGTAAGTATGTTTCTGTATAGGATCTCTTGTATCAGTACAGTTTTAGTGTTGGAAACACTGAAAGGAAACTTCTTTATGAAGGCAGGGATTTCCAACATTACTTCAATCTTCCTAGTGGAGATCCTAATGACAATTACAAAGGTACAAAGAATCCATATTTAAGTAGACAAGGTCATTTCACGTTTACATTATTAAGATCTCACACGATCAAGCCACGTCTCTATTCTCATTCTCAGAACACCTCTTTTTTCCACAGTCACAGTCTATATTGAAATAAAGAACAGATTTGGAGCAGCGACCAAACTATGTCCTGTGACAGTGACTGTTCATCCAAGCTTTCAGAGAGACTCATCCTCCCATCCCAGCGCTGAACAAGAACTGTGCGGACAAATCATTAATACTCACACCTTTACCTGACGTATTAGGATTTTAAATGACTTGTATTCCTTCTTTCAGGTACATGTACGGAATCGGTAACCTAACCGGTCTGAGTAAGATTGGAAGCAACCGAGACATCCTCAACTACATCTCTCTTTTGATCACGGTGCTGAAACGCTTGAGTCTAGACCCGGAGTCTTCTGTCGAGCATCTGACACTCACACACACCGCCCTTGTTTCAGCGGCCTGTCAGCTGTCCATCACTGACAAGGTCTTACCTAGACTAAGATTCTCTGACATTTTTACAAAAAAAAAACCCCTCTATATTTAACTCTGTTCTTGTTTTTTAGGCAGATTTATTTGAAATCATTTACAGTCTTACTGATTTGATAAGAATCTCTAGTCAAGTGAGTATAACCCAAGCTTGGATTTATTTTTAATGGTTTTTATTTATAATGTTTTATACATTTAGCTAATTATTTCATATCTGATTTAGGTGACATTTCACAGTGCCAAAGAAGTAATCCGGCATGTTCACGACATCCCATCCCTTTTACGTGAGTCCAAGCTTCCAGAAGGCCATATATTGGACATTGGGATGGTGAATGCACTGGTAACTCTCTTGTCTGGTGTGTTGGAGGCTCCAGTGCTTTTGTCCAGACCAGGACACCAACTCACAAACAAAGTGCTTTACACCATTACAAATTTAGTACTGGTAAGAGAGGCAACCCTGATGCAAAGTTTTCAAAATGACATAATATTAACATATTTTTTCTTCATAATTTTAATGAATTCCCAGCTAACAGGGAATGTTCTCAGTACTTCAGCTAATGTTCTGGCTACACTCTCTCAAAATTGTGAACAAATGTTCTTCCTGTCATGTTTATAGAATGTTTGTTGAAAGTTGTCTGGTCTTAAATAATGTTTTTAATACCTCAACACAAAACCATTATTGATTCATCATTAATATGGTGCGTTTTTTTTCTGAAACGTTTTATTTGGATGTTCGTAAGACATTGTTAAATAATTACTTCTTGATTCAGAGTGTTCAGACAACATTCAACATTCCCATAATGTTTGCAAAATTAAAAAAATTAAATGTTTTCTTATTTTTCTCATAACCAAGATTTTTTTAAAATTCATTAAAAAAAACTGGATGTTTTGAATGGGAACATTAGTAAACGTTCTTAGAACATATTTTGGTTACACTTTATTTCAAGATATCTTTGTCACAGTGTAATTAATTACATTTAAGTACTGAGTAATATTAAGTTACTACATGTACTTGTACTCACTTTAGGGTTAGGATTAGGGTATGGTTTGTTTACAGTCCATGGTTTTAGGGTTAGTTGCATGTAATTATGCATAATTGTATAGTTAACTACATGTAACAATGTCACTGTGAAATAAAGTGTTACCTGTATTTTTGTTCGCTGCATGGGTTAAAGGGATACTCCACTTTTTTTTGGAAATAGGCTTATTTTACAACTCCCTCGGAGTTAAACAGTTGACTTTTACCGTTTTCAAATCCATTCAGCTGATTTTCTGATATTTAGAAGACTATCAGTAACCAGACAGTTTTTGGTCTCTTCCATAGTCATGAGACCAGAAAATGTTTGGTTACTGATAGTCTTCTAAATATCAGAATATCGGCTGAATGGATTCGAAAACAGTAAAACTCAACTGTTTAACTCTGGGGGAGTTGTAAAATGAGCCTATTTCCAAAAAAAGTGGAGTATCCCTTTAAGTCCTCTGAAATACATCTTCTAATTTGTTTAATCTACCATGGGATCTGTTAATTTGATCTGATTATTATACCTTTGTCTGTGTCGTAAACTGTAATATGTTATTTTAGTCACTGTAGATTTCAATGTAACCATGCACTATTTAAATTTTCATTATCAACGTGGGATAAACAGATCTCTTCTGAGATTCTGCGATATTAACCCTGTACATTTTGATTGCAGGAGTGCATGCTATCCAGCAATATCTTGCAGTACAATGTGAACACTACTTTTATGGAAGTGTTAGCCTGGAAGGATGGCGAGTCTTATTCTATGGTGAAAACATTTGGCCTCACTACGTTCCACCTCACTGATTTTCTCAAGATGCAATTTCAGCAATGGAGTTGCAACAGCCAGCAGAAGCCCTGCATCATTACCTGGCTCACAGTGTACAGGCACAACCCATATCGCTGCTCCAGAGACATGCAGGTACACTATAAATGCATGGCCGAATTTCTGAAAACTTGCTTTGACCTGTGAAGCAAATTACACTCTGATGTGATGTTACAGTTCAGCGGAGAGACAGCAGACATTCGACTCTATAACTGCACCACTAGGAAGGAAATCAAAGTCAGACATCTATCTACACCAGTTACCATTGAGTTTCAGAGAAAAGAGGAGATGAAAGTAGATATTTTTTACTGCTTGATTACAAATAGTTTCCTCTATATTTGGTTACCCTGAATTGTGTTTCTGCTTGTTCCAGCAGAGCAGACATACAGAGTTCACTCTTCTGCACAGTCAGGTGAACAGTCATCAGTTCAACATGACGTCACTGACCCTTCAGAGAGCCCTGCAGATCACTGTGCAGTTTAACAGGCCAGCTGAACGCCCCTTTCCTATTCTGCTGCTGCTTAGGTGACGACATTGTTGCATTTCAGTGATCTTATACGCTGTAAAAAATATATTTTCATGATTTTTTACAATTTACAATTGAAATGACTTAAATATCCAAGTTGATTGTGCTTACAAATGTATGGCAGAAACCATTTTTTTACAATGTTGTCAACCATTATGTGAAATATAACATCTGTTCACAGAGTGTACGAGCAGCCAACACCTAATAAGTACAACGAACAGAAAATATATCACTGGAAAGGAGAGACAGCTCACATCTTCCTCCCTCAATCCTATTTGCATGGTTTGATTAAACATTTGTTTTTGGTACAACATTTAAATATGTACAAATTAAATGTTAAAAAAAGATTTTATATAGATTAATTATATATGTTAAACATTACTGCCATCATTAGTATGTATATGTATAATTTATTTATTTATTTATTTATTTTTATATCCAGCTACTGGTGCTGTCTACCTGATGCTTCTCAATGCAGACTATAATAAAAGCCCTTGCAACAAGTACATTGCCAAAGCTGTGAACTACACACTTAGCATCGAGTCTGTGGAGTGTCTTTCCTGGGATGGTGTGAAACAGAGGAATCGCAGGGGTTGTTTTTCTCATGGTGGTGTTTCCCCAGACAAGATCTACTGCAGGTATGAATCATACAATAAATGCTCCATCTAGTGGTAAGACAAAAAATAGGTTAAAAGTATTTTGATATTTTATAGTTAAAGGGTTAGTTCACCCAAAAATGAAAATTCTGTCAGTATTTACTCACCCTCATGTGGTTCCATCACCGTAAGACATTCGTTTATCTTCGAAACACGAATTAAGACAGTTTCGATGAAATCTGACTCCTCCATACTAGTCCATAGGCTTCTTGAGGGATTGAAACTTGACGGCCTCGAAAAGTTAAGAAAGACATGATATCGTTAAAATAGTCCGAGTGACTACAGTGGCTCAATCTTAACTTTATCGAGCGACGACACTTTTTGTGTGCAAAAAAACAAACAAAAAAAACGACTTTATTTCAACTATTCATGTCCTTCTCTCTGGGCCTTACAAATAGGTTTGTTACAATGAATTCTTAATAGCATCTTTTAATATCTATTATTGTGACAATCATTTGTTCTGTAGGCCAATATTATGTGGCTCCATATACTAATAAAACTAAAAATGTGTCTGATGATCCTTTTTTTTCAGTTGCAACCACCTGGCATCATTTGCAGTATCACATGAGAACATCATAAGCAGCTTCAACTCTACAGATGTTTCACAGTTTATCCAGTACACCTGCAATACCCCTCTCCAAATTGATCAGATCTGAATATTGTTGCTTTTTAACTTACACTTAGATGTTCTCTTCCTGTCTTGCAGCTCCAAAACCAACTACACACTGATCATTTTGTCAGTAATATTCGTGGGTCTCTATGTGTTGGTGTTGGTCTTGTGTAAAAAGGCTGATGTTTCCATTCAGAAAGCTACAGGCTCATTCCTGCTTCCAGAAAACAATCCCTCGGACAGATTCCTCTATGCGGTCACCATCGATACAGGCTTTAGATCTAGAACCAGAATGACAGCAAAGGTATTAATCCTTGTGACCATTGCTGGATACAATGTGTGCAAAGTTGCATGCATTATACATTACAGTTGATTTCTGAATCTCTATTTGTACAATGTTGTCAGGTTTACATTGTTCTATATGGAGATGATGGTGTCTCTCAAACAAGGGAACTCAGCAGCTCTGACTCCAAACTCTTCACATGTAACTCAAGGAACACTTTTATTCTGAGGTAAATGCCATTTATTGTTATTGATACAATGCAGCCATTAACTTAAACCTAAATTGTTACATTTTTGACCATTTTATTTAACTTTCACTATTTAGCTCCCCAGTGAGTCTGGGTCGGATATGGAAGGTGCATCTTTGGCATGATAATAGAGGTTCATCTCCTAGCTGGTACCTGAGCCATGTGCTGGTAAAAGACCTGGTGCAGGGGTCCAGCTCGTTCTTCCTGGGCCAGTGTTGGCTGGCAGTGGATGAGGGAGATGGAAGGGTGGAGAGGAGTTTATCTGCTTCTGAATGCGGGCTGACATTTAAACAGGTGATCCCCCATGTTGTTAATGATATGCAGCTTAAATATTTCTATAGGTTTTTTTGTGTCTGTTCAGTGTTATTATAAAGGGATAGTTCACCCCAAAATGAAAATTCTGTGATTATTTACTCTCCCTCTTGTCTTACCAAGCCTGTATGACTTTCTTTCTTCTGCAGAACACAAATGAAGATGAAGAATGTTGGTAACCAAGCATTTTGAATCTCATTTACTTCTGTTGTATTTTTTTGTCCATACAATAGAAGTTAATGGGAACAGAAACGGTTTTGTAACCAACATTCAAACATATAAAAATATATTGTTAGTAAAGGATTTTCATTTTGGGTGGACAGTTCCTTTTAGTAAAGGACATCTTTGTCTATTTAATTTGATTGCAGCCTTCATATTTAAACACATTATTTAAATAACACTCTTTAAAAATGTTTTCATCTTTGTTACGTTTGTTTATGAATTTAATAATCATTTCTGTCTGAAAAGCTGAAATTTTTGCACTACACTGTAAAATAAAAGTACATTTTTAAATCTAATCAACTTGGATGTTTAAGTGTTACTTTACATTAAAGTGACTTTAAAAAATGAGTTGACTTGCATTTTATATATATATATATATATATATATATATAAATGAACATTGCTTAAATTAGTTTGATGAGTTAAGCAATGTAAAAACTTGCCCATATAATTTTTATTTTGTATTAAATTTAAAATTTTCTTTCCCATATAACATTATATATGCCTATATATGTACTTATGTTTTCCTTAAATATTGTTTAAAACTTTAAGACTTTAAAAACTATATGTTAAGTTTAATTTTTTTTTGGCACAATACATTGTATACTGTAGGTATTTCTGCTATTATTTTATTTTCTCCTTCCTTTTATTCTTATGTTATGATGAAGCACTTTTTCCTCCTCTGTATTGTCATGGATCTGTTTATTAACAAGAGACATGGAAGTCATATACATATTGAGAGTTATAAGTACATGATATGTTATCAATCAGTGGTATTTGTATATTGTTTGATATATTATCTGTCAATGGAGAAAATCTAAATAACTAAATAAAAATAAAAAAACATAATCAATTAATGATATAATTTGTCATATCTATACAATGATGATGTGTTTTTTCTTTGAATATGTCTGTATGCAATCTAACAAAAATCTTGTGTTTTTCCTCTATGTATTTGAGAAAGTTTCTATATCTGAAACTCACAGAATACTTGGAGGACTTCCATCCATGGCTGTCTGTGTACAGCCGTCCGTCTTTCAGCTCTCACACACACACTCAGCGTTGGAGTGTGTGTCTGCTGCTCCTGCAGGGCTACATGTGTGTCAGCGCCATGCTCATAAATCTTTTGAAAGAACAGGTGTTCAGTTCAACATAGAAATCAATGCATGTCAACAAATACTGTCAACATTTGTGTGATTTTGTTTGTTTCATTTTCACAATATTGAGACATATCGTCTTTTTTTCTCTACACCAATGGGCAGTGCTTTTTAGAGCTGGGCCTTATTGATGTTTCACCGGTTTCCATGGTAACAGGCCTGTGCAGTGCTCTTGCTGTGATGCCGGTGGGGGGTCTGGTGTCCCTGGTGTTCCGTGTCGGCAAGGTCAGAATTCCCAGGCTGCCTGAAATTGTCCCTCAGTTTCTTCTTGCCACACAGTTAAATTTTGAATCTACTGGATGCATAAATTCTGACAACTATATTTATTATGTATGATAAATATATTTAGTTATTGTTTTTATACGCTACAGATTTTTTTCTGTGTCCATTTTAGACCATGTCCCATAGTGTGTCTGGAGAGCATTATAAGGTCAAGGTGCCTGATGTGTGCCCTGTAGAAGGTATGTTTGTGTCACTCCACTCATTATTCGATATAGTTTAATGCAAAACACTTTCTATTGGTGTGTCTGTTTCACAGATAACCATGATGCTTTTCTAATGAATGATTGTACATTTGAATCGTATCTGTCATGGAATACATTTTCCCACTGGACTCGCAGCTCTTAGAAAAAAGAGTAAGGTGTAATGTACAGATCAGTTAAATATGCTTTGTATTCTCAGCTGAATACACTTAAATTATTTTAGTCTACATTACTAAAGACAATGAAATGGTTTGTCCTGCAGTATGGTACTCAGGATTGGAAACCGTCAAATTCTTTGTCTATGTCAAAACTACAAGACGACCCTGACACCATCTTAGAAATAATACTATTTAACATACATATATATACATATACAGGTATATATATATATATATATATATATATATATATATATTCTTTTTTTTTAATAATATAAATAATAAATAATATAAATTTTTTAAAATAAGTTTGGAGTCAGTAGGATTTTTTTTTAAAGAAAAAGACATAATGTTAAAAAAATATTTCTATTTCAAAACAACTGTTGAACTTTCTATTCATCAAAGAATCCTGTGTGTGGGTTTTAACAAAAATATTAGGCAGCACAACAATATTGATAATAATAAATAGAGCAGCAAATCAGCATATTAATATGATTTCTGAAGGATTGCGTGACACTGAAAACTGGAGTAATGATGCTGAAAATTCTGCTTTTCCAGCACAGAAATAAATAGTTATTTTAAATTGTAATAATATTTCACAATATTACAGTTTTTACTGCATTCTTGAGCAAATAAATGCAGCCTTGATGAGCATAACAGACTTCTTTCAATATTTTTCTCCTTTACTCTATTCATGTTGTTGTTGTTTTTTTTTTTGGTTTTATACACAGATATCCCAGAGAATCGGCAGTTTTGTGGTGGTAGAATCCGAAGTCTTCAATCCTGGTGTTATTATGTGGGCTGGACCCTCTGCTTGACTCTCTCTCTTACATGTGTCACCATCACGGGAACTCTTGGAGTAAAGTGGGTGATCCTTTGTACTACTATATTCTGTTGGAGCTTGAATATTACTTAAGTGTCGTTGTCACAATATTTGTTTCCCAAATATATGAAAATTAGGATTTAAATTTGTTACCCTACAGATTCAGCAAAACAAAGACTCTTCTGTGGGCTCATTCTGTGTTCTTTTCTCTTGTCTGCTGTGGCTTTGTACTGCATCCAGCAATGGTAAATCATCTTGATCCCGCACTCACTGTGTAGGGTAGCTGTACATGGTTTCAATTTAATATTTGGCCCACGTTCTGTTCTTGGATCTAGGGTGTTTTCAGACCTGGCTCATTTGAAGCGTTTGTTTCAGAATCTGGTGCGTTTTCTCACTTGGTTTTGTTTAGGTATGTATATATATGAGTCATTTATATAGCACTTTCATATGTATACACCCAAAGCGATTTACAATCGTATCAGAAGATCTCTCCTCAACCACCACTGCAGCACCCACTTGGATGATTTATGAACACAGCAATCGCACCCAGATCTGCACTAAAAAAATCGTTACGAGATTGACTGAAGAAGTCTCTGCCCGATTGATAACTAACTCGGAGTGGTTTGGTTGCGGTCAGAGAGTCATTCGACCCAACAGACAAATGAACCAAGTGATGATATATTTCATAACTGGAAATGTGTTATATATAAAAGGCAGCAGTGTCTGATTCTGTGAGTGTGTACATTAGTTATGGCAGTTGAAAACCAAAGAGCATCTCTTAATTTTAATATATTGTGAAATTTTGTATGCTTTGAAATGTTGCCTTGTGAAAGTGAATTGAACCAACAAGAAAATGCAACATTGTAACAAATCAAGTCCCTGTTTTGGAACAAAGCAAACGATCTACAGGTCTAAAAACGCCCTTAAAAATTCTATATGAAGCGAAACCTGTTTTAAATGTTTATTTCCTCATACAGATACTAATAATTGCTATCGCAGTGTCTCTGCTACATCGAAAGAGGTCGAACTGGTTCCACAATCTAAGTGTAACTGAGCCTGTCACTGAGTTATTGAAACTCAAGGACCAAACCATTGAGGATGTCATGGTTAGCAAATACCAGCAGTCCCATTTTGAAAGGGTAAAATCATGTAAACATGTTTTGATTGCATGAAATTGAAAGAGAACTTTAGATGAATAATAATCAAGTTTACCAAGCACTCTGTATTATGTTTGATGAGCAGGTGCTCGCTGCCCGTCAGAGAGCCAGATATCTGCGTCTAGTGCGGCCACCCAATTCAAGAGAGTTGAAGTGTGTGAGAGGCCAGATAAAGAAACAGACTCTCCTTTACAAAACCACAAGGTCTTACTATTTAATCAACCTCAATAATTAATTTTTTCTAAACCTTTAATCTAAAAAAAAATCACTTTTACTTCAACAGGGATTTGATGTTACACCTAATAATGCTGTGGACGATTCTATTTGTCACTTATGGAAAGTCTACCGATGACAAGTACCATTTGAATCAGGCTATCAAAACTCATTTCACAATGTAAATACAGACATTATCATTTAACCACATTACTTCTCATAAAATTCTCAAGTGCTAATGGTATTTTCATATAAACAGGGGTCCGCAAAATTCATTTTACTCCATCCAAAAACATGCCGATTGGTGGAAATGGGCAACAACCATTTTCCTTGAGAGACTATATGACAATGCCAACTGCTATGAGAAAGGAATAGAAAATGAAGTACTTTTTAAATTATTTATTTGACATCTGTAGCTATTTAAAAACAGGATTTAAGTGGCTTTACAAAGAATAATACTGCGTATGTGTTGCTTTATCAGACAGGAGATTTCCGAGGTGCTTTCTCTTTAATTGGGAGTCCAGTTATTAGAAAGATCAAGAGCACATATAACTCATCATGCCAGGTAAATCACCAACGCTCACAACGCTCACTCCTTTAATGTGAATACCTATAAGATAAATACACAATTGACATACACTGCAGATCAAAAGTTTTATTAGGTTTTTTTGTTTTTGAAAGAAGTCTCTATGCTCAAAAAGGTTACATGTATTTGATGATATTGTGAAATATTATTTCAATTTAAAATAACTTTTTTTTACTTGAATTTATTAATTTATTCATGTGATGGAAAGCTGAATTTTCAGCAGCTATTACTCCAGTCTTACAAAACCATGCTGAAAATTCAGCTTTGCCATCACAGAAATAAATCATATTTTAATGTCATTTAAAATAATTATTATATAACATATTGATTTTAAATTGTAATAATATTGCTACAATCTTTTTCATCAAAAAGTGCAGCCTTGGTGAGCATAAAATACTTTTTTTGAAAGAAAAAAAAAATCAACTGAATTATTCCAGTGTGTTTTCTCTATGAACAGATCTTGAATTTGTTGGGCAAGAACAATATGAAATCCTCTGATAACCAATCTGTGGCAAACAGAGACTTACTTTGTGGGAAACGTGGGTGTTATGAGGGAGAAAAAGTGAGTGTGAACCTGGGAAAAACAAGGTAAACTGTTAATTAATAATCTTTTATGTGAACTGTAATTTTAATATATAATCTTTTATTTTAAGCATATGTATTTCATTGCTAAAATAGGTTCAAAGCAATCCAGTCATTTAAAAAGCTTCTGGATACCAGCTGGATGACACCATTCACCCAGATTGTGATGGTCCAATTTCTCCTGTACAACGGGCCCAGTAACCTCTTCACGTCAGTCACCGTTCTAGTAGAGCAAACCTCAACAGGAGCTCTGATACCCTCAGCAAGTGTTCAGTCCACTAGACTCTACCATTTCCCAGCTGCCCTTGACTACACTGTTATGACCTGTGAGGTGAGCATCTAATTACAGCTCAGACACATTAACATTAAGTTTAATGTGGAGGTTAAATGTGATATTGTGAGTATAGAATATGTATACAATCCCATTATAATATTACACAATTTTATATTTCATATATATATATATATATATATATATATTATTATTATATTTAACTTAATATTTTTCCTCTGTGTCATTTTACTTCTAGCTTCTTTTCTTTTCATTTATTCTGCTTCATATGTATTGGCAAATATATGTTATGACTCAAAGAGGATGGTTTTACTGGAGAAACATTAGGAGCTGGCTAGAGGTGACATTACACTCTGTCTAATACACTTCGACATCATACTATCTATTTTTAAGGACTTTACTCTGCTAATTACTGTATTTTTTTATATACATAGGTGACAGTTATCATCTGCAGTCTTATACGATATATCTGCTCTGTGTACAACTTTATGCTAAAAACAGAGAGGATTGACTTCCTTCAGAAGGTGGATTTTACATTACCTGTTGATCTAAGTCCCATCTTCTTTTGTGAACAGGTAAGACATATCAGTTTAATTCATTATACTATATTCCTAGTATCCCACTATGTGAATATGCCATAATGTGTATAATCCACAAAAAAAGAGAAAAAGTGGCACTGCATGCAGTGACATGGCTCAAAGTGAGCTAAAATTGTTCAGACTTGCTGAAAGTGTTCTGAATTTAGCAAATGGTATTCACTGGCAAACAGATCATTTTAAATATGAACATATTTATAATTCACAGCTTTCTCAATCACTCCTTGGTGCTGTTGTGAACTTGCTTCTTCTGAAATGTGTGTCCTTACTACGACTAAACAAAGCAGTAGCGGCAGCTGTGTCTACCTGGAATCTGATCTTCTCCAACCTGCTTTGGTTACTGGTAGCCTATTGATTTACATAACACAATATGTTAAAATCAGTTTACTCTGGTAGCTACTTCCCTTAAATTACTTTCTTTATTTCTATTTAGGCACCTGGTGTTATTGTCGCTGTGGCCGTCTCTGGTCTCCGCAACTTGATCTTTTATTCATTCCCATTTACTGGTATCACTAGATCTGCTCATTTGCTCTTCACTCATTTCTTTAGCTTGAGCCACTTTAGTGACATTAACCTCCAAACCCAAGTCCCAACAACACTTTATTTTGGAGCTATATTTTGCACTATGATTCCACTGAATGCTATGGTATGTATTGGAATATCAAATATGTATTATTTATGAATGATAAACAGTGTATTTTTAAGTGCAGTTATATCTCAGTTTAATTTAAAGTGTTTATTTTCATATTGAAACTATACCTCCTAGACTGGTTGACATAATTTGTCTTGATTTGATATTACTTTGATATCCCCCTTCAGGTAATTGCCACCCTTACCATTTTTGTGAAACAAACAAAGACAACTAAAAAAAGAAAACATTTACTGACTCTCTTTGAGATGATCTATAATGTCAAAGATATGGCTTTACTCATTATTGGAAAAGCCAGTCCCAAGCAAACTGACCATCATGTCCATACTAATGTAAGCACTTCCTGCAATCATTAATACAGTTTCTAATATGTAAACACTATTGTCAGCATCATTGTTGAGATTTTACAATTGTTTAAAGATAAATCTGCATTTCTTTCCACAGAGCTTTTACTTAACAGAGTTTGAGGATCTCATGGATGAGCTGTTGTTTCATCTCTGCACCATGACAGACAGTCTCCACAACACCCTGCCTGCAAAAGAACATTTTTCTTTCCCACTTTCTGACCATGTTTACTACTCAGACTCAGAGGTGATTATTTTACTTTTGCAGTGTACTCACATTATTCACACTGCACTGTGCAAACACATTTGTATGAGGCTTGCATGTGCACGTTGTATATAATGTTTATTAATATCATTACATGTTAAAGTTGGTATTATATTTATTAAATTGCATACTGTTGTTTTGTATAGAGTATAACTTTTGATGGAAACTGTGTGAATAGTCAGCCACAGAGATTGGGGAAGAAACACAAAGAATTCCTGGATATGAGCAGTGACTCATTGTTGTCATATAAGGAAAACACTCACAGGTAGACTTGATCTCTAAGTCAAATACAGTAGATGGATGATGTACAATAAAAAATCAAACAATGTAATTCACTAATTAATTCACTTCAAGACTACCACTAGAACACAGAATGGCTCAGTACGTACACCAAGGCAGAGGAAGAACGCAGGAGAAGAGCCTTTCTAGAGGACTGAGAAATTTCAAAAAACACCTCAAAGATCCTGTCAGAGAGTCAGAAGAGATTGGACAGGGACACATTCATTCTTCAGGCAAGCAGATCCATTGTGCACCAGCTGAGTGGAAGGACATAGTGTCCTCTAAATCAAATCCAAGCAGAGTGGCAGATGAGCATAATGATGCCCTCAAGACTCAAATCATCACACAGGTGCAAAGGCACAAAGTTCATCCAGCGCATGCCAAGGCAGCTGGACAGTCAATCGAGGGAATGGACAATTCTGTAGAAGAGCAAACGGTTATTCCAGGTTACATTAAACAATGTATGTAACAAGAGAAAAAAATAGCTGTTTAGTTTGTACTTTGTACAAGCATTTTCAAGCCATATAAGTTTCCTCTAAAATTTTACTTTATTAAAACTTGCATGTTTTGTTCTTTGAACTACATTGTTTACACAATACCTCAAACTTGATATTTGATTAAGTTAAATGGGTAAAGGCTAAAGCATTACTACCACAAGGACATGGCTTGTTTGACAAATTGGACAACTGTGACTTGTTTATTAATAGTTGAATCATTTTCTTAAAAAGTTGTAAATTCAATTTTGGAGCATAATAGTGAAATTCCTGAGGGAGGCCCTTCCCTTGTGAGTTAGCCATAATGATTGATCAGTCTGTTTTGTTTTACAATTTTCTTTAAGATAATCAAATCAAACTTTCTTTTGTTAATTTACATTTCTACATATATAACATTTTAGTGAATAAAACTTTTACATGTCTACCCTTTTTGTCTCGTTTACTGTATTACTACACAGGAAGTACGGTAAATAACTTCAACTGAAAACTTAACTTTGCTCAAAAACATGCATGTATAACCATATTCAGAGAAACTGCATAACTTGATCCTGGTTACACTTCCTGGATCTCGTCCTTTCCCTTTCATTTAACATCCAATCAGATTGTAGTCCATGACAGACCACCCAATTGCAGTTTCGAACGTGCATGAGCTGCGGACTTTAGTGGCGTTCGATGATTGGCCAAGTCTTTGCGCTGCCAACCAATCAGAGCGTGGCAAGTCAGACAAGTTCAAGTAAAGGTGTGGGGAAGCGAAGCGAAGTGATAAAATAGCATTGAGGGAAAAATGCGAGATTTGTGATGAGCTGAGCAAAAAGCATTTCATGCAAGCAGTATCATAACTATCACAGTATTTATTCCTTTAACTTCCGTTAGCAGTGTATGCACCTCGGTTTAAGCCGCCAAGCTAACTAAAGGAGGCAAGAATATTCCAGATCATGAAGAAGATATCATTTCTATTGATTGTGCTGCTTGGAGTGACACACTTCATATTACCAAGCCGGTGCGAAGAAGATGCCAAAGATGGTAAGATATCTCTTGCAGGATGTTAATATCTAAAAGTCTTGTGAGTATTTTGAGATATTCAAAGCCGTTGCATTTGCTAGCAAGATGTATTATTGTACTTCAGGGCAACACATAGCATGTTGGACTGTTGTGGAGACCATACACATTTTATTTATTTTATTTTTTTAATTTTAATGTTGCAACTCAACAAAGACTTAGAAAAAAAACCTAAGAAAAGTATCAAGGAAAAATAGGAAATATTGATCTAGCTTAATCCATTTCATATTTGTTAAATATTTTAGATTCAGCTGAAGATCTAGGAGACGTAGATGACGACGACGATGACGATGATGAGGCAGATGATACTGAAGTGAAGGAGGAGAATGGGGTGCTGGTGCTGACTGATGAAAACTTTGAAACCTTTATGGAAGGCAAAGACACAGTACTGGTGGAGTTCTATGCACCGTGGTAAGTTCTGACCTTCACATCAGTAGGAGACGCGTCATTGCCTGTCAAAGACCTTGGTCATGTAAATATTGTACTTTTCCAGGTGTGGCCATTGCAAACAGTTTGCTCCAGAGTATGAGAAGATCGCTCAGACACTAAAGGAGAATGACCCACCTATTCCTGTGGCAAAGGTTGATGCCACTAAGGCTAGTGCTCTGGGCAGTAGGTTTGAAGTGTCTGGATATCCCACCATCAAAATACTCAAAAAAGGGGAGCCGGTGGACTATGATGGGGACAGAAGTGAGCATGGTGAGTGCACTTAAACTTCATTTAAATAGATTTTTATTATTATTATTATTATTATTTGAATTCAGTTACTTTCCTTGCATATTGTTAATCAAGCATGGTTTAACTTTCATTTTTCCAGCCATCGTGGAACGAGTTAAAGAAGTTGCCCAACCAGACTGGAAACCTCCTCCAGAGGCCACCCTTGTCTTGACTAAGGATAATTTTGATGATGTGGTGAACAATGCTGAAATCATTCTGGTGGAGTTCTATGCACCTTGGTTTGTATATTTAGAGTCCCATGCAGCTTATTTATTACCTCGGCATGCAACCTCTTTGCCTTCTTTCTAAACCATCACTGTGTCTTTTTGAGAATACAATGTTTAAATTCAAACAGGTGTGGCCACTGTAAGAGACTCGCTCCTGAGTATGAGAAGGCTGCTAAAGAGCTCAGCAATCGCAGTCCTCCTATTCCACTGGCTAAAGTAGATGCCACTACAGAGAGTGATTTAGCGACGCGGTTTGCTGTTTCTGGCTACCCAACCCTTAAAATCTTCAGAAAGGGCAAAGCTTTCGATTACAATGGTCCACGGGAGAAGTTCGGTAGGCATTCACCCGTTGTCTTGGTGACTTGGTGAATCGTTGGGAATTTCAGTCTCTTCATTCTTTTTCTTCTAGGTATTGTTGATTATATGTCCGACCAGGCGGGTCCTCCATCAAAGCAGGTGCAGACACTGAAACAGGTTCAGGAGATCCTCAGAGATGGCGATGATGCTGTTATTGTAGGCGTTTTCTCCAGTGAAGATGCAGCATATGAGATCTATCAAGAAGCATGTGTGTATTATGCTGTCTGAAAGTCTTCCTTCTCAAATGGATTTAAGATTTAATCTTTACTTTTAATTTTTTCCTTAACTTCTTGTTGTCTTTTGCTGCAGGTAACTCTCTGAGAGATGACTACAAATTTATGCATACGTTCAACAATGAAGTTGCAAACTTCCTCAAGGCTTCACCTGGTGAAGTAGTCATGCTCCATCCAGAGAAGTTTAGGTCTAAATATGAGCCAACATCTTATTCATTAACAATTAAAGTAAGTTCTGCATCTTTAATGCTTCTGTGAGATCTTTGCAAACCAAGCATGGCACTATTGTTAAAGGGTTAGTTCACCCAAAAATGAAAATTCTGTCTGTTATTACTCGCCCTCATGTTGTTCCAACTCCGTAAGACTTTTGTTCATCTTCGGAACACAAATTAAGATGGTTTTAATTAAATCTGAGAGTTGGATCACTCCTCCATAGGCTTCTTAAGGTATCGAAAGTTATTAAAGACATCGTTAAAATTGTCCGAGTGACTACAGTGGCTCAATCTTAAGTTTATCAAGCGACGAGAATACTTTTTGTGCGCAAAAATGAAGACTTTGTTCAACTATTCATTCCCTTCTCTGTTGGCCTCGAGATTTCATGTAATGAAACTACGCAAAGCTTCTAGGTTGTACGTCACATGCATCTCACACACATGACCAGTGTCGGCCAATGGAGCCTACGTGTGATGTGCGACACAGAAGCTTTGTGCCTCTCATTGCTCTGATTCTCTGCTTTTTCTGCTTTCAGTCACGTCACGCTGGCTCTGAACGAAAACACGTTTTGGAAATGCGCTGGCCTAGTACTATCTGTCCCTACTATTATAGTTTTTCAAGATGGCGGAACTACATGGAAGCCTCTGTGGACTTACCCTTCCCATGTATATAAAGATACATTTTTTTGTTTACGAGGATAAGTCAGATAATTGTTACCTGTACACCATTGAGGACATTTATGAATACAAATATTGATTTTAAATAATAAAATACATAAAGTAAACATTGTCCCTTTAAGATTGAGCCACTGTAGTCACTATTTTGACTATTTTAATGATGTCTTTCGTAACTTTTGGGCCGGCCAGTTTCAATCCTTTAAGAAGCCTATGGAAGAGTGATCCAGCTCTCAGATTTAATCAAAAATATCTTAATTTGTCAGAACGGGAGAAACACCGGTGCACAGATCTTCTAAGAGCAAATTTATTAAAGGTGCAACAATTGACTAACGTTTCGATGTAGAACTACATCTTCATCAGAGTCCTCAAGGACTCTGATCTTGTCCTGCCCTGGTTGCACCGGATCGTTTTGGCATTTTTCAGTAGCGCAGTAAGCCTCCCTTTCTTAATTTATATCTTAATTTGTGTTCCGAAGATTAACAAAAGTCTTACGGTTTGGAACAACATGAGGGAAAATGATTACTGACAGAATTAAAATTTTTGGGTGAATTAACATTATTAGAACATTACCATTCATTTAAGGTGCGGTAACATTACCGGTAAGGTGGGCAAAAACCGGTAAGAAGTTACTTTCAAACCAAACCATTTTCTGTTGGCCCATGTGGCGAAATCTGTGTGGGGAAGGCTGTCACCCTCAAGTTAAAATTCCTATTTGTGTGTATTCCCATTTAATGACTGAATTTTGTGAACTATGGTAAATGTGACAAACTGCAATTCAATTCCCTAAAATATAATTTTTTTTTCTTCCCTAAAGGACTCCACACCCGCTTCAGAAATTCAAGAATTCTTCAAGAAACACATACTACCTTTGGTTGGACACAGAAAACAGACGAACGAAGCAAAGAGATACGCCACTCGACCTCTTGTGATTGTTTATTATGGAGTGGACTTCAGTTTTGACTACAGAGTTGGTATGTAGCAAAGCTGTGTAAAGGGAATTAAGATCATACCTGTAGCGTGCAATGCAAATGCTTTTGTTCACTACTGACACACAAATGATTTCCACCCAGCCACACAATTTTGGAGGAGCAAAGTGCTTGAAGTAGCAAACGACTTCCCAGAGTACACATTTGCTATTGCGGATGAGGAAGACTATGCTGATGAACTGAAGAGCCTTGGACTCAGTGAAAGTGGGGAGGAGGTGAATGTTGGAATTCTTGGTGAGGGAGGGAAGAAATATGCCATGGAGCCAGAAGAATTTGACTCTGATGTGCTTCGAAGCTTTATCATGGCCTTCAAAAAAGGTAAGTTATTGGTTTATGTATTCCTTATGAAATTGACATGGTTGCAAAACTTAAGGCTTAATAAGAATGATTGTTGAAATATTGAGTTAAATCTTAAGCCAGTATTGTAAGAGGTTTTTCTAAGAATGCAAATGTAAGAGTGACAGTCTTGCATTGATGTTGAGCACTACTTTTGTTGCCACAAAGTTCAAATCGATGACTGCATCTCTTTTTCTTCTCTGACAGGTAAGCTGAAACCTATTGTGAAGTCTCAGCCTGTTCCCAAGAGCAACAAAGGACCAGTGAAGGTTGTGGTCGGCAAGACTTTTGATGACATTGTCATGGATTCAAAGAAAGATGTCCTTATAGAGTTCTATGCACCATGGTGTGGCCACTGTAAAAAGCTGGATCCAGATTACACAGCTCTTGGAAAGAAATACAAGAACGAGAAGAATCTTGTCATTGCCAAAATGGATGCCACTGCTAATGATGTGCCCCACGACAGTTATAAAGTAGAGGGCTTCCCTACAATCTACTTTGCTCCCAGCAACAACAAGCAGAGCCCAGTCAAATTTGAAGGTGGCAAAAGGGACTTGGAGGAATTAAGTAAATTTGTGGAAAAACAAGCCACAAAGTTATCACACACAAAAGATGAGCTCTAAGAGATTTCTAGAAACCATGAACTTTATATAAATGCAGTTCCCTGAGAATGGAATTATTCTGGGGGTTTGGAGACCTTCAGAAAAGAGAATGTTTTGATTTGTTTTTGTACTTTCTTTTGTTTCTGGCATCAAAACATTCAGTATTTTCATTCCAAACTAAGCACTGTTTATTTCTCCCAAGTCTTTTAAATAAAATAATGTAAAAATGTAAATGGAGTGGTTGTCATAAATATGCTGTGGTTGTATACTCATTCTTGATGAACAGCCTTCTTAAGCTCATCTGGTTGTTAAATCTTGAGATGTCACATGTCAATGTGCAAGTCCAAACGTTCCCTCAGATGCTTGAGAACAGTACACTCATGGTTTGCTGTAGTACTGAAAATTTACAAATCTAACCTTTGTCTCCATGTCGCCCAGTATGAATTTCATGTTTGATGAATCATTGAAACATTGGTGTCTGGGACTCTAAGCCTGGAGATTGTAGTATAATTTTAAAAGCTTAAATGGTGATAATGTGCTATAAATGAGTAGTGCTCATAAACCGTTGGCAAAATGGCATTCTCACTTGAAACGATTATTTGCGATCTCACTTGAAAAATTATTTGCCCCCTTTTATAAAATACTTTTTGCAACCTCCTTTTTCCAAGATAACAGCTCTGACCCTTTTCCTATAATGCCTGATGAGTTTGGAGAAAACCGGACAAGAGATCAGAAACCATTCCTCCATACAATCTCTCCAGATCCTTCAGATTTCCAGATCCATGTTGGGCTTCTATCCAATTCAGCTCACACATTTTCTATAGGGTTCAGGTCAGGGACTAGGATGGCCATTGCAGATGCTTGGATTTGTGCTCATGTGACCCATTTTTGTTTTGATTTTTGGTTTTGGATCATTGTCCTGTTGGAAGATCCAAACATGGTCCATTATAAGATTTCAAGCAAAGTCTGTCATGTTTTGATTTTCCATGATACCATATTTGAACAAGATGTCCAGGATCTCTGGCAGAAAAAATAGGTCTGCAGCATTAAACATACAGCAGAGTATTTCATTTTACACACTGGGTGCTTTTTTTGGTATGAACCAAACCATTAAGTGTTTGCTGCCAAAAAGCCTTTTTTTGTTTTTGTTTCATCTGTCCACGTAGAACGTGTTCAACTACAATATGTCTTTGGACTTTTTAAAATAACATATTGTGGCATGGTGTGGAGTCAGGGACCATGTGATGATGTATAGTCTGCATCGTTTTTCGAAATGTCCAAAAGAACCGGCACGGGGAGGTGATTCGGACTGCCCATCACTAGTGTGATGATGGCATTTCCCCCGTTTGGAGTGGGTGGTACTTATTATTGAACCGGTTGACCCAGCCAAGTCCAAACAGTCTCACAGGAAGTCGAAAATAGAATGACATGTTGACTATATCGACTTACTGGCCACATGGAACTGTTTTCTTCCAGTATGTGCCACAACTACATCGTGCTTGTTCTTCTGTCTGTACCAGAAGAAAGTAACAAAAAGCGGAAATCTTTGCATTATACTAGCAAACACATTAACATATGCTGTTCTTTGCTGACGTTATTCGCGGCAATTACAAAAAAAAACCCGAAGACTGACAATGCCACATTGCGCACCGGTTTAGTAGTTTTACAAAACTGTATTTCGTTGAAATAGATTTTGAAATTCAAACTGAAGAACAAAGAGAACTTCTTAGCATTTCCCCCACTGCAGTCACGCATCCGATTCGCCCAGTCCCTGATAGGATCTAACCAATCAAAACTGGTAACAGTGAGCAGCTCGAACATGGCTTGTTCTGATTGGCTCATCTGTTTGGCGCTCATTGATTCTGCAGTGCGCGAGGTGGGCAGCGAATTCTGAGTGTAAACGACATACTGAGCGGGTTTGAATACTTACAGAAACGGAAATATAAAAGAAATACATACATTACAAATTCGCTTACAGCCTGTCACACTAAAGAGAAGGAAAAACGTCTGGCGAAATAGATGCGAGAGAAGCTAAAGGCGAATTAAACGCCTGTCTTTTGTTTATCGAGGCTCGCCGGTATTGGTAACGCGGACGCGCGGAGGTGAAAGGACCCTCTACCGCGAGCTAGCTGAGTTAGCTAGCTCAGTTAACCGCTCATCTTCACTCAGGGACGGCGCCGACAGACTGACGGAAAAAGTCGTTTGTTTGGATGTGGACTGGTCTCCTCCTTCAGGTAACTAACTTAGGTTCTTGAAGAAAACAGTTAAGAGACAGACGCTTGTCTCTGTGTTTGTGGAATCACATGATTTAGTTTCTGGTTGAGGCAGCCCAGCTAACGTTAACCAGTTAGCGACTTTAAAGCACTTTTAATTGAAACACTTGCCAACAGTTGTGTTAGTTTTGATTACAGACAGTTAGTAGTCAAACTGTGTTATACTCTACTGTCATGTCATAATGAAATTTATGGGATAATTCAGTCAAAAATGAAAAAATCCGTCATTTACTAACACTCACTTTGTAACAAGCCTTGTGTGACTTGCTTTCTTCCGTAGAAGGAAACAGAAGTGGGATGTAACATTAGTCACCACTTACTTTCATTGTATGGGGGAAAAGATGCAATGGGAGTGAATGGTGACTAAGATTATCATTCTGCTTAACATGTGTGTAACGTTAACTGAGAAGAAAAAAAGTCATAGGCTAGCAGGTTTAGACGACAATGAGGGTGAGTAAGTGAGGACAGATTTATGGTTGAACTAAGTTATTCCTTTAGCATCGCTTTAGCATTGTAAGCATTCTATTGATTCATCGGTGTCATTTCGTAATTGTTATAACAAGACCTACTGATTTCGTTAAGTTTTTTGATTAAACATTGCTTTGAAGCGTGCTATAAGGTTTGTTTCAGTTTCAAAGTAGACGTCACTTCAGTAGGTTTATTACACCAGCAGGGGCGCTATTGCGCTCATACACCTGTCACACCAACACCCCGGATAAAACAAATCCCGGTTTTGGGAATAATGGTGTACCCTAATGCTGTTGCAGAACGTTTCATGTGAAGTTTATTCATGGATTAAAAGGGGTGTTCCCTCACATTTCTCATCTTGCTACATAAGATTGGGAAAACTTGTAAAACTGTCACTGTCTTGCACGCCACTACATGGCGCAGCTGTGGCTCAGCTGCTCGGTTACATTTTCAGCCTGCCTACCTATCTGCAGCATGTTAGATAATCTCTACAGTAAATAGAGTTGGTTTTACTCTGTGGATCTTAGAGGAAAAATGTGTTCTTTGATTGCTCAGGAGGCTTTAAGGAGCTTTATGTTTCAGTTAACCCAAAATACTTTACGAGAAATAGCCTAAATTAGGTGACACTAATAATTCCATTGCTATAGTAAGAGTACATAACTCTCAATATTTTTGTTCAGCATAGACCTTAGTCTTGTTTTTATTGGCTGCCAGTTAGTATTCAGTATCTTTTGTAAACAACATTGAACACACTGTTCTTATATCCCCCCCAAAAATAAATATGCCGCTACCCTGACTAAGATCTATTATTTAGATAATTTCTTGGAAAGATTTTATGAGAAATCTTTGAGTTCATTTTGAAATGGCTTGATTGCAGTCTTTTATCCCGGCAAATCTGAGCACAGGCTAAGAGAAACCATTGATATTAATTAAATATCATAATCATATGTAATAACTTTCCAGTTATTTCAGTCTCATTTAGCAAGAGAATTGCAGTATGTGTGTGTATAATTCATTGGTATACATTTAATAGCTATAATTTTCTGTTAAACCACCTAACCTCCATGTTGTATGTTTCTATAGTGTGCCTACAATGAAATCTAAAACCATATGTATGTCTATAGGGAAGCCATGGGATTAACTGGGAGGAAATCGGAGAAGGGTCCTGTTTGCTGGAGGCGGCGAGTGAAGTCTGAGTACATGCGTCTGCGACAGCTCAAACGTTTCAGGAGGGCAGACGAGGTCAAGGTGATGCATGGGCTTATGCAGCAGAGATTAAGCTGCTTGTATAGTCTGGTGTTGGTCAGGCTTTTAGGTGTCACGTGATGTGGACAGTGCAAATGCACTGTTATTATGTATAAAATAACCACAATGTTGAAAACATTGCCTTCCTACTAGAGGTTCTCACATTGACATTTATTTTCTTATTGTACAGAGCATGTTCAGCTCCAACAGACAGAAGATATTGGAGCGTACAGACATATTGAACCAGGAATGGAAACTGAGGCGGATACAACCTGTTCATATAATGACACCTGTGAGCTCCTTGCGTGGGACCAGAGAGGTTAGTACGAATTCTCTAATTCAGATTTTCTTGAAGTGTGTGTTTAAATGCCATTCATGCTTTTGACATTTTCCTCAATGTCATTTATTTTTTCTTTCTGTCTCATTTGTCTCTGCTTTTTGCCATGGGGTTTTGTTTTTTTCAAATTAAATGGTGTTTATTGTAAATTGTTAATTCTGCAAATGTCTTGGTAAATGACTTTTTAATGTTACCTTTCAAAAACATAAAGGTGTGTTATAAATAGTGACTGTCATTGAGATCTAACACTACTGAATCATTTTTCAGTGCACTGTTGACAGTGGTTTCTCAGAGTTCTCCAGACAAGTCATTCCTCTCAAAACGCTGAACGCTGTGGCCTCTGTGCCCATCATGTACTCATGGTCTCCACTCCAACAAAACTTTATGGTAAAACCAAATTCCTTGTGTATTTGCAGAAATTTAAAGCAATAAAATACAGGCTTTTAATCTTGTATTCTGTTTAAGGTTGAAGATGAGACGGTATTGCACAACATCCCTTACATGGGTGATGAAATCCTTGATCAAGATGGCACATTCATTGAAGAACTTATTAAAAATTATGATGGAAAAGTTCATGGAGATAGAGGTTAGGGATCTCTTTTTTTGGGGGAACTATCTCTTTAATAATATATTAATAGCAAAGCTATTATTTACGCAGTTGAAAACTACAAAACTCTGAAGGTTTTTTTTTTTTTTTGAAAACTCTGCGTAATAGACCACTATAATAGACCACAAGTTCGCTTGAAAAAGGGTATTGATTTTTTTTTTGTCCTTTGTTTTGCTTTGTGTGTAGAGTGTGGCTTCATAAATGATGAGATATTTGTGGAGCTAGTGAATGCACTTAATCAGTACAGTGATAATGAGGAAGATGATGAAGAGGAGGATCAGCATGATTGCAAGTTTGAGAAGATGGACCTTTGTGATGGAAAAGATGACACTGAAGACTCTCACCAGGACCTATTGATTTCTGAGAGTAAGAAAATTTTAATGATTTTTAGTGTAAATTATGTAAAAAGTCTAAGTTTTGATACTGATTCTAAGAAGTTAAAAAATGTTTTATGCTCCACAAATTTTAATTATTTAATTTTAAAACATGCTCTCAAAGATTTATTGAAGTGCACATAAACATTGTTAAATGCATTGTAGCATTTTTATATATATATATATATATATTTTTTTTTGGTACAGCAGATAGTTTTCCTGTTCAATACATTTTATTACATGACACTACATGTTATAATATCTATCTATAGTGTAACGTTTTACTATACAATTCATTCTTTAACTTTCTGCTTTCATATTTTATGCAACAGGTCACAACAATGATGGATCAAAAAAGTTTCCCGCTGATAAAATCTTTGAAGCCATTTCTTCCATGTTTCCTGATAAAGGTTCAACTGAAGAACTCAAAGAAAAGTATGTCAGGAAACAACTCCTGCAAGGAAGCTTGCTTTCAAAAAGTTATTTTTAATAAATAAAATTAATATTTAGATAAAATCCATCTCACATTATTATTATTATTTTTAAGGATGATGGTTTGTGATCATTTTAATTTGAGATACTGTATATTTTTTGCAGATATAAAGAACTCACGGAGCAGCAACTCCCAGGGGCGCTTCCTCCTGAATGTACCCCCAACATCGACGGACCAAATGCAAAATCAGTGCAAAGAGAGCAGAGTCTGCACTCCTTCCATACACTCTTCTGCAGGCGTTGCTTCAAATACGACTGTTTCCTTCACCGTAAGCAATGAAGCAAATGCTGTCCTTGGACCTATACAATCAGATTAGCCCTTTTTCTGTGCAAAGATGGCATTTTTTTAATGATACATTCCTCTTCTGATTTACAGCTTTTCATGCAACTCCAAACACTTACAAGCGTAAGAACATGGAGAATCTGGTGGACAGCAAACCTTGTGGCATTTATTGCTATATGTATATGGTTCAGGCAAGTGCATTTCTTTTTGGAGAAGTTTTTAGCATTTACAAAAATGCTTACAACTTTTGAATAAATATGCCTCATCCATATCACACCTCAATAGCACCAAAAGTGTTTTACAATAGAACATGAACACTAATGTGCATTGTACTTGCATCGAAAAATAAGTACATAGTACTGCACATAAAGCCACTTAATATAAAGTGGGACCGAACATTATTTTGGTTGTGCTTTGGCTCTGCATGACTGCTTAAGAAAATGCTTCACAATAAACTCTGTTGGAGGGCTACATATGGTAATTTATCTGTTCAATAAAATACTTTACTCACCTGTTGACTAATAAAAACGTCATCTCTGCGCTGCCAAGACATGCCAGGGTGAGTGGCGCATTTACGCAGTTTTTTGTGAAAACGATTTCGACAGGGCTAAAATATAAACGCTTACTATAGTGAATCAGGGTAAGACAAAATTACTTTTTGGAAGAAATACCTTGACTTATTTAACAAACAGTGTTGCATATATCTGACTGTTAACTCTGATTAACACTCGCAATGGCATACCTCTCTCCTCAGGATGGCATGGTTGCAGAGTACCCAGCAGGGGTGGTTGCTGAGCGTGCTAAGACCCCTTCTAAGCGTACTGTAGGCAGACGGAGAGGAAGACTCCCGAACAGCAGACCCAGCACCCCGACAGTTAACACTGAGACTAAAGACACAGACAGCGACCGAGAAGGAGGGGCAGATGGAAACGATTGTAATGATAAAGACGATGATGACAAAAAGGATGAGACCACAAGCTCCTCAGGTAGTGATCAAGAGTCTGTGATATGTAATCACATCGATGGTGTATTTGATTGGGTGTTGTCAACCATCATACTAATAATGTCACATAATCAGTAATGCCCACAAATGATTTTATATTTGTTTTTTGGAGCCATGAAATTGTATTTGATTAATTTTTTTCTGTTATTCTGTTCAGATTATATTTTATTTCCACTTAATCATTTATTTTGTTTTATTGTTATACAGAGGCAAACTCTCGCTGTCAGACTCCAGTGAAGTTGAAGTTGAGCTCAGAGCCTCCCGAGAATGTGGATTGGAGTGGCGCTGAGGCCTCTCTCTTCAGAGTGCTCATCGGCACTTACTATGACAACTTCTGCGCTATCGCCAGACTCATTAGCACAAAGACTTGTAGACAGGTATGTGCACCTGAGAAGATGGGTTTTGATGTTATATTTTATATTGCAGTGTTAATAATATTGTTTAATGCTAATCAACTACACATTTGCTGTGGAATTATTTTGAGGAGCTGGAAATTACACATTACCACAAACTATAATTAAAAGAACAGTGCTTTGAATTCTTGTTTTGAGAGTTGTTCCTGTTTTGGGACTTGATAGGTTTATGAATTCAGGGTTAAAGAATCTAGCATCATTGCACGTGCACCTGCGGTAGATGAAAACACTCCTCAAAGGAAGAAGAAGAGGAAACACAGGTATGTCTTTAAAGTGATACTTGTAAGAGTCTGACTACCCTTCATTTTGTGTTTCACTTTCAGTATCTCCAATATCATTGGTGCATTTCAATCATGTAAAAACCCTGTTGCTTTCTTGGGTTCTTCTAGGTTGTGGGCCACTCATTGTCGGAAAATTCAACTAAAGAAAGGTTTGTTTCTTTACTGTGAAAGGCCAGCTCATACATTTAGAAGGCAAGATTGCGCTCACTATTGTGAAAATTTAGTAAGAATGCAAGTATGCATTTTTATGTGAAATTTATGCTCTCAGATGGCTCGTCCAATCATGTGTACAACTACCAGCCATGTGATCATCCGCGCCAGCCGTGTGACAGTTCTTGCCCTTGTGTCACCGCCCAAAACTTCTGTGAGAAGTTCTGCCAGTGTAGCTCGGAATGTGAGTATACATACACTAGGGCTGCTCCGATCAGGATTGGCCAACATTTTATGAATTAATTGGTGGTCACTAAATTTGGCCGATCTCACAAACCAGGGGAACAGGGAAACTGAGCGTGTGGTTAACCTCGTCTTTCCTCCTTCAGATCAAGCCATATTTGTGAACCCCCCCCAAAAAAAAACCCAAAACAAAACAGTTTGCCATCAGTTGTCAGAACAAGAAAGCGATATCTTTGTCGTAGTATCAAGTATTTTACGTTTAAGGGGGTTTTCCATGATTGAAGTCAGCGCTGTTCAATGCATTGAATGCCATTACCATTGATCTGTATGAAGTGAAACATCAGCTTCAGTGTTATCTAGGTGATGCGACGCTCGTCGGTTGAGCCTTCTAATGTAGTGCTCAAAGTTAATTTCGACAACTTGTTTCATTCATGAATTTGTAAGCGTAGTAGCTGAAGGCACGGTTTAAAGGGTTAGTTCCCCCAAAAAGGAAAATTCTGTCCGTAATTACTCACCCTCATGTGAAACTACGCAAAGCTTCTAGGTTGTACATCACGCGCATCACTAGGGCCCTATGATTTCCCAACGTAATCACGGACGGAATCGCGGAATTGGCCAATTAATGCGGAATCTAGTGTTAACGCGGAATTTCGTGGGTTTTTACATATTTGGTTTGATATTCTGTTTTTGTGTGGGAGATGAATGCATGTCTGGTGAAAATTCAGACCAGGGGAAGCAAATCTGGGTGACACAAACCCCTCAACCCTTCATTTCAGCTCCAATGAAGAAATCAAATCAATGAAAGCATGGCGAAGTGGCTCTGCTTTCATCGGCTAAAAGGTAAGAAACTCTACAATATGAGCCGTCAGTGCCGAGCAGTTCGCACGTGACTTATGCAGTGTTTCCCACAGATTGACTAAATCGCCGCCACATACTGTGTTTCGGTTTTTAACACTATTTAAAACACGCAGCGTATTCTTTCAGTTGTATTTTCCCGCTCTCATTAATGCGTCTCTCTCACACACACAACGTGCACACCGTGTCTGTCTATGAGGCGCCGGACTGGACAAAAGCAAAGCGAACTCTGTGAGAGACAGAGTGTGACTTTATTTAAACTTATATAAACTAATATAATTTATATTACAGTTTAAAGCTCATAACCATATTTTGTTGTTACTTGAAGAGTACAGTGTTATGTTGCATCATGCAGTATTTGTCCTGAAAAGGCTCCTGAGTAAATGTCTGTATTATTACCTCAATAAATTTAAGGTCATTCCTAATTTATTTGTATTTTTTAATACATTTTAATCATTAACTTTAAAAGCATACTATTTTTACAACTAAAATAACAGTCAAGGGTAAAAAAAACGAATTCCCAAAAAATAAAACGGATTTCATAGGGCCCTACATCACACACGACCAGCTGTCGGCCAAAAGTGAGCATGTGTGTGACGTGCAACCTAGAAGCTTTGCGTAGTTTCATTACATGAAATCTTGAGGCCAACAGAGAAGGGAATGAATAATAGAATAAAGTCTTTATTTTTGTTAGTTTTTTTTGGGCACAAAAAGTATTCTTGTCGCTTGATAAACTTAAGCTTGAGCCACTGTAGTCACTCGGACAATTTTAACGATATCTATCATAACTTTTTGGCCGGCCAGTTTCAATCCCTCAAGAAGCCTATGGAGAAGTGATCCAGCTCTCAGATTTAATCAAAAATATCTTGATTTGTTTTCCAGAGATGAACGAAAGTCTTACGGGGTTGGAACAACACGAGGGCGTGTAATTGCTGACAGAATTGACATTTTTGGGTGAAAAAAAACCATGACTCGCTCATAAAGACTGTCCCTTGCCATCTCCTGCTGACTTAACAATGTAACTGCATTGATTGACAGCCTGCAATTATGTTCAGTTTTAAAGTCCTGTAGGCTTTTTAAATAAAAGTATCCTAATATGGATAGTATCTTGCGGAAGTGGTTTTTATTGGCCTATTAAAATGTTCATTGTAAAAATTAATATTTGTTATTCTTGTTTATTTGATTTCTTAATTAAAAGAACAATTACAACAATAATACTATATCTGGGAAAACAAAAAAGCTAGCAGTAACAGCTGCAAAAATCCTGATTGGAGCATTCCTAACAAATACAGACCGACACCAGTTATCCAGCTCAAGGATGCACATTGTGACACCGGGTTTACACAGAAACACTGAAAAATAATCTGTGGTTTGGGCTTGGAAAGAGAAAATACAGTGTAGTAAAGGTTTCTTATTCTAAGTTGAAATCATTTTCATTTTTACCGACTTTAAATCAGTTGTTTTTCAGCAGAGCTCTTGAGTTTGAATGATTGGCACTGAATGTAAATATATAGCTTTTATATAAAAGCTAAGGGTATTATGTGTTCATATAATAAATATAAATGTGTGTGCATATATATACGTACTTTATTTTTTAAAATATATTTCTGTGTTTCCTTTTATAACAGCTATGTTACGTTTGAAACTGTCATATCTGGAGTCAGGATTTTTTTTTTTTTTTTGTCTCTGTAGGTCAGAACCGGTTTCCAGGTTGCCGTTGTAAGGCCCAGTGTAACACCAAGCAGTGCCCGTGTTACCTGGCCGTAAGAGAGTGTGACCCAGACCTGTGCCTCACCTGTGGGGCAGCTGAACACTGGGACAGTAAAAACGTCTCCTGCAAGAACTGCAGCATCCAGAGAGGAGCAAAAAAAGTTTGTTTTATTCTGACACATCAGCATGAAGATGATTGTCATTATCCTCAAATTTAAACAAAGTCAGTTTTTTTTTTTCAATTGCTAAATGACAGTGAGCACAACTGGAGCTACATGTGTAAAACTCTAACTACAGTCTGCACTACTAACAGTCTCCTGAGCTAAACAGTTCACATCACCTGCAAAACTCATTCCAAGCAACACAACTTTTAACACATGCCTCAAAACAATGCAGCCAAACACTATGCACAACCCTCACTGAGATAACACACTGTCACTCACAACACAGAGTAAAAACAGTAGCATCAAACACCAATACAGGAAATACAAACTTTTCATCTTTACAGTTTCAACAATTTCATACAAAGTAATATTTTCTTCAAAGAAAAGAGTAACATTCTTTCACATGATTTATTTACATTTTTACAACATTTTTAGATTTAAGGTAAATGAAAATTAGCAGTTTGCTTCAATAGTCTGTAGTCATTTACGCAATTACAGTAATGAGAAAAAAAAGTACATACTGTAATTTTAACAAATAATTGAATGGCTGTTCCTTCCTCTCTCTCATCAGGCCACAGGTTTCCAGCCTTCCAGCAATCAGCAGTGTGCGAAAGGCACAAGGCTGAAATCTATTCTGTTTTGAATGTGTGGTAGTGTGTTTGCATTTGAACAAAGTGCTGTAAATCCACAGTGCTGTGCAGATTGTGGTTAAAGTCATGGGATAAGTGCATAGAGTTTTAATTACAATGACTACAAACTAAAGTTTGATCCACATGAACTCCTGCTGTGCAGAATGTAGTTAGAGTTTTACACATGTAGCTCCAGTTGTGCTCAGTCGTTTAGCAATTAAAAAAAAAACTGTAATAATCTGTTGCTAGACTGTTTAGTTGATAAACTCACTTTTCTTTATTTATGCTGGCTTTATTAGCACTTGCTACTGGCTCCGTCTGATGTGGCCGGATGGGGAATCTTCATCAAAGAGCCGGTTCAGAAGAACGAGTTCATCTCAGAGTACTGTGGGGAGGTGAGATGTTTATATATACATGTATATGTCTATTTCTTTTTTTATTTATTTGTTAATATTACTGTTTCCTTCTATTTTTACCTGCTAGATCATCTCCCAGGATGAAGCAGACCGTAGAGGCAAGGTCTATGACAAATACATGTGCAGCTTCCTGTTTAACCTTAACAATGGTAACTAACCTCCTCGCAAACATTGGCTGTTCACATGCCTCTCACTGGCTGACAACCTGCCAACTTTTCACCCACAGACTTTGTTGTTGATGCAACTAGGAAAGGAAACAAGATCAGGTTTGCCAACCACTCTGTGAACCCCAATTGCTATGCAAAAGGTAAATCACTTGATATTATGCTAGGAAGATATAGAGTGTAAAATGTGACGGGGTGTGTTCCTCTCTGTCCCCACAGTGATGATGGTTAATGGGGATCACAGGATTGGCATATTTGCTAAGAGAGCCATACAGACTGGAGAGGAACTGTTCTTTGACTACAGGTAAAAAACAAAACAAAACAATCACAGGATTGTTCAGGATTGAATTCTTTGTTCAGGCGCAATTTATAAAATTTACCCAAATGTTTTCGCATCCCTTTCAGATACAGTCAAGCTGACGCTCTGAAATATGTGGGTATAGAACGTGAATCGGAAATTCCATAAAGCCATCTACCTCCTTGAACAAATGCCTTAACTCTTCAGGAATTCTCTCTCCACATGCATTTCCAATACAGTTTTATAGGACAAGGGCATCTAATTGAAAAGGGTTTAACAGTTTCCTTTGACTTTTCTTTCTTTCACTTGACCAACAGGCTTACTCTGGGACACACTTTCTGATAGCGACTTGAACATTCTGTCTTGTTTACAGCTGGTTTTATTAGAGAGCCGTTTTATTATGTATAGTTTTGTATCTAGATTGTAGTTTTTTCCTTCTTTTTTTTCCTAAGTTATTTTGACAATATCTTTGGGCCAAATTTTACATTCAAACCGGTTGTATGTTTATAATCCAAAACCTATTTATACCACACAATCCCCTGCTCAGTTTTGAGGTTTGGTCTTTATGGAAACCAAAGCCACTGTCACTGTTTTGCATGTAGATATCTCCAGAATCATGCTGCAGAGGTTTATTACATGGTGCCAATGCGCTGTTTCTGTGAAGATGAAACATGCGGTGTAAGGAAAGGGTAGACTCAGTATCATATTTTTGCGGTGCCTTCATGTGTTTAAAGAACACTGAATAGTTTCTGGAATTAGATTTCTTAATGTTGTTGAATGGTGTACTCAAATTGTTGTATGCATGAACAAAGGTTTCAAATGGAGTTGGAATCAGGTAATGCTTCATTCCTCACTGTATGTGTTTTATAAGGTTTATCCAGACACGGTTGCAGCTATGTACTTTAGACATCACTAAATGTAAGGAGATTAAATTAAGGTGCTGTTTTTGTCCCGGGTTTCGTGAAAAAACAATCACTTTTTTTTCTGAACGTGGGATACTGTAAAATCAAAGCAATAATACCAGGCTTGACTCCAGAAGTTTAATGTCCCTATTTATTTTGTGTAAACAAGTTTTATAATTTATTGATGGCTATTGTTTTATTGCTGTGATTATTGGAGTTATTTCTTAGGAGCTAGATTTGTTTAGCTCGATTCAATTAATAGTTCTCCTTTGTCGAGCCACTCTTGTTATACTCTTCTTCCCTGAGGGGTTTTGACCACTCCATCTCTATGCTTTTGCCTCCAATTACAAGGTGCTGTTTAATTGTTTACAGGGACTTGTTAAACGTGATGAAATAAACATTGAAAACAATTGTTTGCTGTACTATTCAAGCACTAACTCAAGCACAAAAGATGAACAAGACCTAGCAATGAGAAAGCATAAAGAAAAATTAAGTTTATTCATGACATTTATAAAATGAATTGCACTATACAAATGGTGCTCTCATGGCTGGTAATGCAACTAACCAGCCAGCCAGACATGATTATAGTCAGTGCTGCTGAACAGTATTCTTCTTAGTTATAGGTATTTCTGTCTGAAACGAATCTGTCAGTTTTCCAAAAGTCATTGGAATTACAATTAAATTAATCAGCGTTTTGTCCTTTCACAATGATAGGCAATAGCATGCAACCCTGACCCTGGGTCCCACTATGAGTATAGTTCAATGTCCAGTATTTACACATTAAAAAGTAAATGGCAATCCTGAGCAGCTTAAGGGCTTAAAGACAAAGACTGGCCGCTTTAGCAGTCTGGTTTTAAAGGGAAAACTCCAGTGTCAAATTGTCCAACAAGGTCATGAGATCTTGGAAAGAGAATTCTCTGTGCCCCCTGATATTCCTTAAAACATCAGACAAATATCTAAAGGACAACAAACTTCAGAGGACATTTTTATGCCAAGTAACTGTAAGTGTCTTTTTCCCCATCCACACGTTCCAGGTATTCCTTCTCTATCAAAATGTCAATGCATTTCTGAAAAAAAAAAGACACATTTTAATTTTTATAATGAATATTTAATAAGCAGTCAGGATTGCAGAGTGCTACAGTCCATTACCTTGATGACAGGAACACGAGGTTTGAATCTTGAGGAAAGTTGGTTCAGCACTTCTGCCAAAAGTTGCTGGTGCTTTAAAAGTTTTCTCATCTTCATGATTCTCACGATAGCAGCCTGCACACAAGAACACAAAACAACATGTAGAATGAAAAGAAAGTTTGATTTGAACTTCTAGGGTGTGTTGAATACCTGTATGAGGAGCTTCCTGTCTTCCTCAATGTTCTTATGTGTTGTCTCCTGCTCTTGTTTCTGCTCTGTCTTCATTGGCACATTGATATTCACCCGTAACTTTTTACTGCGCACAGTGACAGTGTAGATCAACAAATGTGCAACATTTACATTTTTGTATACATGTACGAATACAGTTTTCAAAAGTTACTGAAAGTCAATTCGTTTTATACTATACGGATCAAACATGAAACTAAGAAAATGCAGAAGGGCATTTACTTCTTATAGCCCAAGAAAAGTTTGATTAATGTATCAGGCTTGAAATCCATTTCATCGATGTTTGCATTCTCATCCTCCAAGACCTACAAAAACAAAATATATGTATATTAAAAGAAAAAAAATTGTAAGTCTAAATAATATTTAGATTTCATAAATCATTTTAAATATATGGTTACAATAAAACAGACATTTAAGTAAAATAACATTCAAAATTTCGCCCCCTGAAAAAAAAAACGACAGTTTTTTGGGTCGAAATTTTGAGTTTCTCTGATCTTCTTGAAACTCTGGATTCTGATAGAGGGCCATGAGACTGAGACCTGAGTGCAAAAATGGAGTCTCTAGACCCTTCCTGAGCTGAGATATTGAGATCCCACATAGCATTTATCCCATTATAAAAATAGTGGGTTCGCGGACGGTGGAATTTCGGGACGGCCCTTGGTGCCACAGACTCAGGGGGCCTCCCTGAGTGCAGTAAAATAGTTTTCATCCCAAAATTTTGAAAGCTGAGCTTAAAAACCACGTGTCCACAAACCCACTATTTTTATAATGGCATAAATGCTATGTGGGATCTCAATATCTCAGCTCTGGAAGGGTCTAGAGACTCCAATTTTGCACTCAGAAAAAAAGATTGGAGAAACTTAATTTTTCGCCCGAAAAAAACGAAAGGGGTACCACTGTCGTTTTTTTTTTGGGTCGAATTTTTGAGTTTCGATATCTCAGCTCTGGAAGGGGCTAGAGCCTCCATTTTTGCACTCAGGTCTAAGTCTCATGGCCCTCTATCAGAATCCAGAGTTTTGAGAAGATTGGAGAAACTTAATTTTTCGCCCGAAAAAAAACCGTAAGGGGTACCACTGTCGTTTTTTTTTCGGGCCGAATTTTTGAGTTTCGATATCTCAGCTCTGGAAGGGGCTAGAGCCTACATTTTTGCACTCAGGTCTAAGTCTCATGGCCCTCTATCAGAATCCAGAGTTTTGGGAAGATTGGAGAAACTTAATTTTTCGCCCAAAAAAAAAAACGTAAGGGGTACCACTGTCGTTTTTTTTTTCGGGCCGAATTTTTGAGTTTCGATATCTCAGCTCTGGAAGGGGCTAGAGCCTCCATTTTTGCACTCAGGTCTAAGTCTCATGGCCCTCTATCAGAATCCAGAGTTTTGGGAAGATTGGAGAAACTTAATTTTTCGCCCAAAAAAAAAAAACGTAAGGGGTACCACTGTCGTTTTTTTTTCGGGCCGAATTTTTGAGTTTCGATATCTCAGCTCTGGAAGGGGCTAGAGCCTCCATTTTTGCACTCAGGTCTAAGTCTCATGGCCCTCTATCAGAATCCAGAGTTTTGGGAAGATTGGAGAAACTTAATTTTTCGCCCAAAAAAAAAAAACGTAAGGGGTACCACTGTCGTTTTTTTTTCGGGCCGAATTTTTGAGTTTCGATATCTCAGCTCTGGAAGGGGCTAGAGCCTCCATTTTGCACTCAGGTCTAAGTCTCATGGCCCTCTATCAGAATCCAGAGTTTTGGGAAGATTGGAGAAACTTAATTTTTCGCCCAAAAAAAAAAAACGTAAGGGGTACCACTGTCGTTTTTTTTTCGGGCCGAATTTTTGAGTTTCGATATCTCAGCTCTGGAAGGGGCTAGAGCCTCCATTTTTGCACTCAGGTCTAAGTCTCATGGCCCTCTATCAGAATCCAGAGTTTTGGGAAGATTGGAGAAACTTAATTTTTCGCCCGAAAAAAAAAAACGTAAGGGGTACCACTGTCGTTTTTTTTTTCGGGCCGATTTTTGAGTTTCGATATCTCAGCTCTGGAAGGGGCTAGAGCCTCCATTTTTGCACTCAGGTCTAAGTCTCATGGCCCTCTATCAGAATCCAGAGTTTTGAGAAGATTGGAGAAACTTAATTTTTCGCCCAAAAAAAAAAAACGTAAGGGGTACCACTGTCGTTTTTTTTTCGGGCCGAATTTTTGAGTTTCGATATCTCAGCTCTGGAAGGGGCTAGAGCCTCCATTTTTGCACTCAGGTCTAAGTCTCATGGCCCTCTATCAGAATCCGAAGATTGGAGAAACTTAATTTTTCGCCCGAAAAAAAAAAAACGTAAGGGGTACCACTGTCGTTTTTTTTTCGGGCCGAATTTTTGAATTTCGATATCTCAGCTCTGGAAGGGGCTAGAGCCTCCATTTTTGCACTCAGGTCTAAGTCTCATGGCCCTCTATCAGAATCCAGAGTTTTGGGAAGATTGGAGAAACTTAATTTTTCGCCCAAAAAAAAAAAAACGTAAGGGGTACCACTGTCGTTTTTTTTTCGGGCCGAATTTTTGAGTTTCGATATCTCAGCTCTGGAAGGGTCTAGAGCCTCCATTTTTGCACTCAGGTCTAAGTCTCATGGCCCTCTATCAGAATCCAAAGTTTTGGGAAGATTGGAGAAACTTAATTTTTCGCCCCAAAAAAAAAAAACGTAAGGGGTACCACTGTCGTTTTTTTTTCGGGCCGAATTTTTGAGTTTCGATATCTCAGCTCTGGAAGGGGCTAGAGCCTCCATTTTTGCACTCAGGTCTAAGTCTCATGGCCCTCTATCAGAATCCGAAGATTGGAGAAACTTAATTTTTCGCCCGAAAAAAAAAAAAAAAACGTAAGGGGTACCACTGTCGTTTTTTTTTTCGGGTCGATTTTTTTGAGTTTCGACATCTCAGCTCTGGAAGGGTCTAGAGCCTCCATTTTTTTACTCAGGTTTAAGTCTAATGGCCCTCTATCAGAATCCAGAGTTTTGGGAAGATTGGATAAACTTAATTTTTCGCCCCAAAAAAAAAAAACGTAAGGGGTACCACTGTCGTTTTTTTTTCGGGCCGAATTTTTGAGTTTCGATATCTCAGCTCTGGAAGGGGCTAGAGCCTCCATTTTTGCACTCAGGTCTAAGTCTCATGGCCCTCTATCAGAATCCAGAGTTTTGGGAAGATTGGAGAAACTTAATTTTTCGCCCGAAAAAAAAAAAAACGTAAGGGGTACCACTGTCGTTTTTTTTTCGGGCCGAATTTTTGAGTTTCGATATCTCAGCTCTGGAAGGGGCTAGAGCCTCCATTTTTGCACTCAGGTCTAAGTCTCATGGCCCTCTATCAGAATCCAGAGTTTTGGGAAGATTGGAGAAACTTAATTTTTCGCCCAAAAAAAAAAAAACGTAAGGGGTACCACTGTCGTTTTTTTTTCGGGCCGAATTTTTGAGTTTCGATATCTCAGCTCTGGAAGGGTCTAGAGCCTCCATTTTTGCACTCAGGTCTAAGTCTCATGGCCCTCTATCAGAATCCAGAGTTTTGGAAGATTGGAGAAACTTAATTTTTCGCCCAAAAAAAAAAACGTAAGGGGTACCACTGTCGTTTTTTTTTTCGGGCCGAATTTTTGAGTTTCGATATCTCAGCTCTGGAAGGGGCTAGAGCCTCCATTTTTGCACTCAGGTCTAAGTCTCATGGCCCTCTATCAGAATCCGAAGATTGGAGAAACTTAATTTTTCGCCCAAAAAAAAAAAAACGTAAGGGGTACCACTGTCGTTTTTTTTTCGGGCCGAATTTTTGAGTTTCGATATCTCAGCTCTGGAAGGGGCTAGAGCCTCCATTTTTGCACTCAGGTCTAAGTCTCATGGCCCTCTATCAGAATCCAGAGTTTTGGGAAGATTGGAGAAACTTAATTTTTCGCCCAAAAAAAAAAAAACGTAAGGGGTACCACTGTCGTTTTTTTTTTCGGGCCGAATTTTTGAGTTTCGATATCTCAGCTCTGGAAGGGGCTAGAGCCTCCATTTTTGCACTCAGGTCTAAGTCTCATGGCCCTCTATCAGAATCCAGAGTTTTGGGAAGATTGGAGAAACTTAATTTTTCGCCAAAAAAAAAAAACGTAAGGGGTACCACTGTCGTTTTTTTTTCGGGCCGAATTTTTGATTTTCGATATCTCAGCTCTGGAAGGGGCTAGAGCCTCCATTTTTGCACTCAGGTCTAAGTCTCATGGCCCTCTATCAGAATCCAGGAAGATTGGAGAAACTTAATTTTTCGCCCGAAAAAAAAAAAACGTAAGGGGTACCACTGTCGTTTTTTTTTCGGCCGAATTTTTGAGTTTCGATATCTCAGCTCTGGAAGGGGCTAGAGCCTCCATTTTTGCACTCAGGTCTAAGTCTCATGGCCCTCTATCAGAATCCAGAGTTTTGGGAAGATTGGAGAAACTTAATTTTTCGCCCCAAAAAAAAAACGTAAGGGGTACCACTGTCGTTTTTTTTTCGGGCCGAATTTTTGAGTTTCGATATCTCAGCTCTGGAAGGGGCTAGAGCCTCCATTTTTGCACTCAGGTCTAAGTCTCATGGCCCTCTATCAGAATCCAGAGTTTTGGAAGATTGGAGAAACTTAATTTTTCGCCCAAAAAAAAAAAAAACGTAGAGTCCTTCCATTTTTTTTTACTCAGGTCTAAGTCTCATGCCCTCTATCAGAATCCAGAGTTTTGAGAAGATTGGAGAAACTTAATTTTTCGCCCGAAAAAAAAAACGTAAGGGGTACCACTGTCGTTTTTTTTTTCGGGCCGAATTTTTGAGTTTCGATATCTCAGCTCTGGAAGGGGCTAGAGCCTCCATTTTTGCACTCAGGTCTAAGTCTCATGGCCCTCTATCAGAAATCCGAAGATTGGAGAAACTTAATTTTTCGCCCAAAAAAAAAAAAACGTAAGGGTACCACTGTCGTTTTTTTTTTCGGGCCGAATTTTTGAGTTTCGATATCTCAGCTCTGGAAGGGGCTAGAGCCTCCATTTTTGCACTCAGGTCTAAGTCTCATGGCCCTCTATCAGAATCCAGAGTTTTGGGAGATTGGAGAACTTAATTTTCGCCAAAAAAAAAAACGTAAGGGGTACCACTGTCGTTTTTTTTTCGGGCCGAATTTTTGAGTTTCGATATCTCAGCTCTGGAAGGGCTAGAGCCTCCATTTTTGCACTCAGGTCTAAGTCTCATGGCCCTCTATCAGAATCCAGAGTTTTGAGAAGATTGGAGAAACTTAATTTTTCGCCCAAAAAAAAAACGTAAGGGTACCACTGTCGTTTTTTTTTTCGGGCCGAATTTTGAGTTTCGATATCTCAGCTCTGGAAGGGGCTAGAGCCTCCATTTTTGCACTCAGGTCTAAGTCTCATGGCCCTCTATCAGAATCCAGAGTTTTGGGAAGATTGGAGAAACTTAATTTTTCGCCCGAAAAAAAAAAAAACGTAAGGGGTACCACTGTCGGTTTTTTTTCGGGCCGAATTTTGAGTTTCGATATCTCAGCTCTGGAAGGGTCTAGAGCCTCCATTTTTGCACTCAGGTCTAAGTCTCATGGCCCTCTATCAGAATCCAGAGTTTTGGAAAGATTGGAGAAACTTAATTTTTCGCCCAAAAAAAAAAAAACGTAAGGGGTACCACTGTCTTTTTTTTTCGGGCCGAATTTTTGAGTTTCGATATCTCAGCTCTGGGGGCTAGAGCCTCCATTTTTGCACTCAGGTCTAAGTCTCATGGCCCTCTATCAGAATCCAAGTTTTGGGAAGATTGGAGAAACTTAATTTTTCGCCCCAAAAAAAAAAAAGTAAGGGGTACCACTGTCGTTTTTTTTTCGGGCCGAATTTTGAGTTTCGATATCTCAGCTCTGGAAGGGGCTAGAGCCTCCATTTTTGCACTCAGGTCTAAGTCTCATGGCCCTCTATCAGAATGGGAAGATTGGAGAAACTTAATTTTTCGCCCGAAAAAAAAAAAAAAAGTAAGGGTACACTGTCGTTTT